>JAAOZV010000010.1:600000-912500 GCA_023653515.1 Trichoderma orchidacearum
ATCCCCATCTCGTTAATATGTTTTTTTAAATGAGCTTGGACCCCCTAACCCATTTACCCCTCTTGATGATCCGATGATTGTGGCAGGATTTTTGGGTTGGCAAAAATGACGAGGAATCACACGTTTTGTTTGCCGTATTAATTCCCTCGTTGTTATCTTGTCGCCGTTATACAGATTGTTTGAACGTCATTGCTGTAACTGTTTGTTTCTGTAGCTTGTTGGAATCGCATCTCGATGGGGTGGAAGTTTTGGTTCGTCCAACGTGCAGCAAGGCACCCGCTCTCAAGAGGTGGCTCCAACCCTGAAACGCACGTCGTGCAGCAAGTGCCTGCAGGAGTGCCCCATCGTACCAGTAACCCATATCTGGGGCAGCCCAGTCGCGCGCGGCCTTGTGGATGCCGCCCGAGAACTCGAGCGATGATGTTAAGACTTGAGGATGTCACGGCTGAGTTACTAAATGCTCTATAACCACAAGTTACCTTAGTAATGGCTGCGGATAACTTGATTAGGTACAGAAAAAGAAAGTTTCTTTCTTTCTTTCCTTATTAGCGGCACGGCGGCACTCGCCCAATCTAGTTTTCCCAACATCAAGGAAGGCACAACACGCGAGCTTGCCCAGCTCCAACCGCATGCTCTAGATGAATACCTTACAGATACCTCGGAACATACTAGTACTTATTTTAATCACTACAATTTACACACTAAGGTACTGTTATGAAGTGCAAACTCTTGTTTGGTGACGCTCATTCATGATTCTTCTTGACTCGCAACCTTAATCAAGGCCAAATAAGCATAAGTGGCTGCTGACTAGGTATTGCCTAGTAGACAGGTGCCATTGAATGCACTGATCGGCAGTGGCATGGCATGGCACAGTTGTGAGGGGAGGTATACATACAAGGCTCAGAGGATCGCAGCTTCTTGAAGCGCCTCTCCTAACTCGACATAGGTACTTTACATATACTCGAGGAGACAATGACCGTCTGGGGCTATATTGGAGCTGCCCAACAACAACGTGAACAGTAATAAGGTACCTAGGTAGGTGCTATTGCTCCGTACATGTAGCTAAGGTGTAGTAAGGTAGGTAATTCTATCAAGAACGTGACACACAACTCTGGAGATGGGCCAATACTCTTAAATCATGTTGTATTTTCGTCAAGGTTTCTCAAAAGGATGACCACCAACGCAGAAGGCACCCGCACTCTCTTACATATGGATACAGATAGCCTGCGAGAAGCATAAAAAGAAATAGAAATTTGCAATGACCATCTCCGCTGAATCCTGCGCGAAGTACCCCCCCGTAAGACACCCACTTCACAGCTGCCTTTTTTACTGTAATGCCGCGTATACTTGAACAAAGACCACACCAAGGCTCCTCTTTGATTAAGAGGGCCCCTTTCAACATATCTCTAGATCTACATGTAGACCCCAGACTGCCTCTTATCATCATTCTTCCAGCCCTGCCAGATCCAGTGGTTGCAGCAGTGAGTGTTTGAGTGCTTGCGCCGTCCTCTCATGGGACATAAACTATATCGGACTAGATGGAAAGGATGTCGGCGCCCTAGGCATCCGTCGAGTTTTTAGGCTCTTGTTTTGATGATTCCCTTGCGGTCAAATCTGGCTTGTCAACTTTAGACAGTTCGGGGCTATCAATGTCCTCAATGGCAAGCGGTTCCTCCACTACTGTGTCACTCAAGGAGGTGGGCACAAACCCCTCTTCCTGCACGGCAACATTGTCATACCCACGTCCGCTATTGCTAGCCGACACGCCCACCGCAGGAGTCGTGCCCTCGGCGATTTTCTGTTTTGTCTCCATCACGATCTTGTCTGCCTCGCTGACTTTTGTGGCTCCATTGTTCGCTTCGGGTTCAGTCTCGGCGTCCTGACTTGTCTGGCTTTGCGCATGAGCATCTTTGTCTAATCGTACAATCATACATGACAAGTTGTCGGTGCTGAATCGGTTCAGGGCATGATCGACCAGTAGCTTGGCTGCCTCAACAGGATCATGGATTTCTCGGACAAGGTCAACGGCCTCTTGATCACTACAAACGTCCCACAGCTAGGACAACCTGTTAGCATATCTTTTTTCTTTCTTTCATAGGCGAAGAGAAGAGGCGAAGAAAGGAGAGAACAAAAGTAGTGGGGTATCAAATACATACTCCGTCGCAAGCAATGATGATGAATTCATCGAGATCATGTTGTATGACCGTCTCGGTAGTGTAAGGGTGACCAGTCACGAGATCCTTCATATAGGTGTCTCCAAGTGCTCTGGTGACGGCCAGGACTCCATTTACGCGGTTGTTGAGAATGAGACCACCAGCGTTGGCAATTCGGCGCCCTTCATTCTCATCACTGCCCTTATGATCGTATGATAAACGCAGGGCTTTGCCATTGCGACAAAGAATAATGCGCGCGTCTCCGACGTTGGCCGTGTACAGGACACGCTGCCGACTGGAAATGCCCTTGAGCTTCGTAGCTATTGCATCATTCGGGACGGACTGCGGCGTTTCTGATGGGCTATCCCTGTCTTGTTCTGAATCGGGAGATTTGGCGGATGCCTTGCTGGCGGCAACTTTTGCGGCAGCCGGGGCGATGGCCAGGGAGCCAGTGACGTTTCGATCGCTGGGCACGCGATCTTCCCAGCGAAGAACGGCAATGGCAGCTGTGCAGCCGCTGTTTTTCAACGGCAGCTTCTCGAGCTGGGTGTCGACGGCTGTAAAGGTCATGTCCAAGAGTTCGGGGATCGGCATGTTGGGATGCTTTCGTATCATCTCCTCTAGGATAATGTGAAGCTTCTTCCCACACCAATCGGCGGCAAAGGTGCCGGCGTGGCCGTCGAAGATGGCGAAATAGCCATTGTCAGACTCGGAGACCTCTTGATGGGAGAGTTCCTTGTCGTCTTTGCTTGACCTTTCCTTTCCGACAGATCCGTCAACCGCCGGAGCCGGGGTATCGAGGAAGTTGTACAGAAAGGCGTGGGTGTCCTCCATCGTCCGGCGACATTTCTTGTTCCTATCTTCCCATACGCCGACTCGGAATGTGGACTTGGGGCCGGGCACGGATTCGCCAGCGGAGTTGTTGTGCTGGCCCTGCGGCACGGCGAGAGCAGGGTCCTGTTTGCCCAGTTTCTGCAGCGGCGTCTGAGCGCTCGCGTCCGAATTCGAGCGGGTGACCTGAGAGAAGTTTAGGGAATTCCTGGCCGAGGCAAGCAAGCTGCTGGCTTTGCTGCTGACGCCGCTACTCCTCCGCTTCTTCTCGCCAGTATCATTTCGGGTCGGAGGGCTGCCATTGCCGCTGCGCTTCTCGCCGCTGGTCGCCTGGTCCGCGGTCTTGATGGGGAGCGCGGACGCAGCGCCCGGACTTGATTCGGGAGAAGGCGACTTGTCTTCGCTCTTGGAATCGTTCTCAGATTTGGATCCCGCCGAGTTGTTGGAAGCTCCGCCAAACATTCTATTTAGCAGACTTCCTCCGTGAGAGGAGAGACTGCGACGCTTGTTACCTGCCAGTTTGTGGAGTGGAAAGACGCTTCCGGAGAAGACGGGCGGGCTTCGAGATCGACGGCTGTTGAGGTTTATAGGTTCGATGTCGCACTCCAGACGGGAATGGAGGGTATGGGGGAAGCCACTAAAAGGGTCGTCGCGGGGTTGCGATGCTTATCGCGTTGCGTTCGTGGGGGGGGCCCAAGGGATGAAAGGAAGAGGCGAGCTGCGTGATTGGATGCTCTAGGCGCTTAGTGCGGCCCAGGAGAAGGTTGCTTCGGTTCGGAGAAGGGACCAGAGGGCGTTCGCATGCGAACACCGGAGATGCTAAAGGGGCCGAAACGAAGTAGTCGAGCGAAGGGCGGAAGGAGCTGTTCCGGTGAGCTTCCAGGACTTCCAAATGGATGGATAATATTTAGAGTTGGGTCATCAAAGGGGGGGAAGAGCGTGGCATAGAAATGACATCGGCGGGGACACAAAGCAGTGGGATGGCGGGGAGGATGATATTTTGGCGCCGCGTCGGCCGCTTGTTTGCTGCTGGCCGCGGCAGTGGTGACGGTGCTAGGGTGAAGCTGGAACGAGGCGTGGCCGTGCTACTTGGGGATGGCTACCGAGTAGAAGCTAAGCGAGCGAATGCGTGCTTGTTCACAAGGGAGAGGCGGCAAGGCGAAAGGATGGTGAATCAGAGCAAGATGTTGCTGTTCAACGGCACCAGACGCTGCCAGCGGCCATTTGTTTCTCGGCTCTGCCTGCGCCGCCAACATGCGCTGTCCAGAACAAACACGGCAAGCCGGGGGAGCTTGCTTGACTTGTCCCTTGATGACGACGGGATGAGGGGGGAATAGTAACATGGATGGTATATTTTGGAGTAGGGCATGCGCAAGCAGGTGGCCATGAAGGAAACTTTCAGACGAAGACCAGCACCTCCGTTGAGAGGTAGAGGACGAGAAGTTGAGGAAAGTACATACCAGATGTGAGGATGCTTCGTCGCAATGCTCAATTCAGCGTAATCGCTTTTCAAGGTACCAAGGAATATCTTCTTTTTTTAAAAGAAAGAGTCGTGGTTGACTTTGAGTAAGGTATGGAGATGAGAGATGCCAGCAAGAGGTGTCACTGTGGCGGGTTTGTAATGCCAGGTTGGCGCCTCCCAGGCCGCCATTAGCGTCTCCGCTTGAGCGCTGTCTCGGGGCTCCAGGCCCATTACCTGCACTGACCCTTTACCTGACCTCAAGTGGCAATAAGCAGTCTGGTCCACTGATGCTACAGGGGATCTGGGCAGCGATGGAGCTCTTGGTGTGGAGATGCCAGCTCACTTTGCCATCCGAAACGAACTTGAACTGTGCCTAACAAGCAAGAGGCAGGCAAGGCTACTAGAACTCATCCAGCAAATATATCGTTTCTACAAGACAAAACTTGGGCGCACCTCTGCAATGGCCTGCAGTTCGAAGACGGGATCGAATAGAGAGTGCAGGCAACATGACATGATCCTGGAGATGGCAAGCTTTGGCGCTTGCTAGTGGACGCGGGGAATTCTAGCGTCCCATCAGTGCAACCCCAAGTCTGCGTGCTTGATCGTCGATTCTAAGTCCAAGCTATTCCCCCTTCTCCTCTCTTCGGACTAACGACATTCGGCGGCTTCTATAATAGCCCGTAAAGGCCGAGAGGAATGGGCGGAAAGAGTAGGTGCATGCCGTTGGTGACTTACGACAATGGCGACATTATCATCCTCGCTAGGCATCGTCATCGTAAGTGCAACCCTCAAGCAGGAAAGCTAATGACACCACCACGTTGCTCAAATAGAACAAAAACGCTCTTATTCATTACCGTGATAGATAGCTTCTGAACGCGTAGATATATCTGCAAGTGTATGTTTCGAACCATGAAAGCCATCGACCCCTATACGCCGAACAAGAACCCATTGCACAATTCAGTCTCGTCTAAATCTTCTCCCTTTCCTCCAACGCATATACATTAGCATAAAGTCTCCATGCAGCAGCAATCTTCATCAGACGGAACCGTTATTGGCCAGCCTCTGTTGTACCGTCCCGATATTTGGTTTTTGCGACTTCTCACTAAGTGGACACGACTATTCCGGTTATAGCCAAGACAGGGCGTTTCAAGGGTACCTTCGAAACCCAAGGTATAAATCATTTCATAGTACGCAAATCGTTCGTGGCGACGTTACTTTCGGAGACTGTCGAGTCGAGCCTGAAGATCGTCGTCGACCGGGTCGCCGCTTCCACCTCCTGCACCAACGGCTTGCGCAACCTTGCCCTCCGACACTGCGGAGTTTCCCAAGGCTGTTGGCGTCTCTCCGAGCTGTCAAACATCAAGTTAGCCATGTCTCGCGTCCAGCCGGATCATAAAATTGGCAACTTACAGCCTGGTTGAGGTCTATTCCAATCTCTTCCAAGACTTGCTCGACAACTTCGTCGCCTTCTTCCTCGACCCCAACGTCCATAGCGTCATCAACAGCATCGTCCATCATCTCTTGCCTCTGTTCCATGATGTCGTTTTCTCGCTCAAACTCCATGGCGATGCGTTGAAGCTGAGGGAGGTTCATAGACCTATTCATGCTACCCAGTGCCATCGTGGCACCTTTCATAGCCTGCATCATCTGCTCATTCGTTCGGTAGGTCTGCATTGTTTTGCCAGTTAGTCCACATGCTGCGGGTGCTGCTGCCATAGCGGAATGACGCATACCTGAAGTCGCAGAGAGATTTTTTGCAGCTGGCTGCGCATGCCGTAGAACTTCTCAATGTACCGCCGTGTGCGCACCAGATCCTTGGCCTGAATCTTGCAGGCTCCCATCTGTCCATTCTTGGCGCTCGTCTTGATTTGCTGTATCAGCGTCTTCTCCTGCTTCTCCAACTTGACACGGGTCTGATCGAGTTCGCGAATCGCTTTGTCGAGCATGCGCTGGTTTTTACGCAGCCGCTCGGCCGGCGTGATACGCTTGCCAAAGGCCCATTCTAGGATCTGTATTGCGAGTCCAGTTAGGCGACTGTTGCGATAGGGTGGGGGGAAAGGGCTGCGATGACAATGCCTTACATTCATGATGATTATGGCTCGGCCCGCAAAGACGCCCAGTGACTGCAAAGCAAAGACAATGAATGTGTCGAAGGGCAGCAAGGAGGGTTATACTGGACGGTGAAGGGTTTTCTGCGAGACAATGCGCGAGGAAGAACTGGTTGGGATCTGCCTGGCGGAGAACCCGAAGAGTGTTGTCGTGCTGCCGCCCTGGCTGGCATGCGTCTTTGTCGCTGCTAGTTTCGTTACGTCGGCAGCCAAAATACAGCCGGTACTTGAGCAGAGTACCCAAGTACCGCCATGGCGGCGGGCAGGTGGGACGATACTTGGCCACGCAGGCTCTTTTTTTTTTGGGACGGCCAATCAACCTGAAGTAGCCTCACCTAGCTACTATAGCCGGCAACCAACAAAATCGGGTACTGTGGCTTGGTATGGCCCTAACAGGGGATATGACCGATGTCAGTTATTCTTAGCGTTTCACATAGAAAATAAGACACTGTAAATACCTCAGGTTCTTCCAAGTCTCTTGAAATTAATGTCAATTCGAAGCTATTCGCAACCCGGATTTCAACATCAGTGCCGGCAGTCATGGAGTTGTTATTTAGTCTCGAATTTGAGACTAAAGACGATACCCGAGCTGCTATTGACGCCGCCGGCGAGCCCATTGGCTGTAATCTCATTATAGGGCGTACAGGGCTTTAGTCATAGCTATAGATGAGATTATTGACAAGACTGAAGACAAGGCTATCGGATGATATAGAAAACACTAAAAACCAGCTACATCTGCATTATCTACAGCTTCAAATTCAACTTCAAGGCTATTTTCAACCTGAAGCTATAGTATAGTATCTTCATATAAAACAGCAATTCCCTTCTGCATAGCTAAATTAGTATGTAGCGGCCGGAATCGGCGTTCTGCCACACCAAGCCACAGTACCCGATTTTGTTGGTTGCCGGCTAGCTAGGTGAGGCTACTTGATAGGCCGTCCCTTTTTTTTGGGCCGATGATAAGATAGGCCAGTTTTCCGAATTAATGCCGGCCGGGTTAGGCCAATCAGCCGAGCTTCGTGACCGCCCGGGAGGCGGGAATTTGCTTAACATCATGCAACCTTTTTGCTTGACGAACCCCCATTCAAAGCCCGACGCTCTCTCCTCCTACCCGACCTTTCGACCCTTTTCCACCTCTTCAGCGCCGCCGCAACCTAGCCTCTAGCTCGACAATGGTGTGGGCGACCAGACCTTCATCAGTATGAGCCAAGAATATTTCAACGACAAGGGTAAGGCGCCTGCTGTGCGGGATTCCGACAATGCTCACCTCGACCCGGACGTGGCAGGCCATGCGGGTCCAGCCGGAGGACGGCCCAACTACATGACTGTCGGCAGTGGTACTACGTCCGAGCACGCCGCTCGCCTACAGAGTATGCTTGATGTCGACTCGGGATACGGAGGCAGCATCATGGGCGACGAGCCGACCATGTGGGATATGCCCGCGCACAGCGACCGACCGCAATCCGGCGCCATCCACCAGATGTGGTACAACTCGCAGCGGGCCACGCTGGGACGCTCCATCAATAAAGTCCTGGATCTGCTGCATAGCCTTCGGGAGATGAACGCCCTATGGCCTGCGCATTACCCTTCTGTCCAGCGGACAGAGAAGATGGTGTCAGACGCACCTCGTCCCGGTATCTTACACTCCTCAACCATGGAAGACCTATCCGCCAGGTCCGACCAATCGCCACCTCTGCTTAGGAGAGCCATGACGACCAACGCCGATGGTGGACCGGCTGAGTCTAGTCAGGCGGCCGAGACTCGAGCTGTACCGGAGCCACGGCTTGTTTCACCCCAGATTGCTCAGGAATTTTCAGTCTTGAAGTTGGACTTGAAGCTAGGGGCTCTGCACCAGGCCGAGCTAGTGCATTCGCTTGAAAAGAGCTCCATCGCTTCGCTCCTTGACGGAAAGATTAGCTCCAGCATCAAGCACCTCGTATCCCTCCGTGAGCGCATCGAGGACACCTCAAGCAAAGTGCTGGTCACTGGTGATTTGAATGCCGGCAAGTCGACCTTTTGCAATGCTCTGTTACGGCGGAAGGTCCTGCCAGAGGACCAGCAGCCCTGCACTGCCATCTTTTGCGAAGTCCTGGATGCGCGGGAGAACGCAGGAGTCGAGGAAGTTCACGCCGTTCACAAGGAGATGATTTACAACCGAAATGACGAATCGACGTTTGATGCGTACTCCCTCCAGGAGCTCGAGAACATTGTGATTGACAACGAAAAGTACACCCAATGCAAGGTCTACGTCAAGGATGTCAGAACGATTGATGAGTCTCTCCTCAACAACGGTGTCGTAGACATTGCCCTCATCGACGCTCCCGGATTGAACTCAGACACAACCAAGACGACGGCCATCTTTGCCCGACAGGAGGAAATTGACGTCGTCGTATTCGTCGTCTCTGCTGCCAACCACTTCACCCAATCCGCCAAGGAGTTTATCTGGGCTGCTGCAGCAGAGAAGGCGTACATTTTCATCGTCGTGAATGGATATGACTTCATCAGAGACAAGGAACGATGCCAAAAGATGATTCTGGATCAAGTCGCCGGACTCAGCCCGCGAACTCACAAAGAAGCATCGGAGCTCGTTCACTTCGTTTCCAGTAACGTCATCCCGATGGCACCTTCACCCCCCGGTGGACCCGGTGGCGGAGGTGGTAGTGGCAGTGGCAGCGGTGGTGGGGATGACCCTGGGGACGACAAGGGCAAGGGCAAGGACCTGGACAAGATTCGAGACTTTGAGAAGCTTGAGCAGTCCCTGCGCAGATTTGTCCTCGAAAAGCGAGCGAGATCGAAGCTTGCGCCAGCCAGAACATACCTGCTGAACATACTCAACGATGTGAAAACGTTGGCCACCGTCAACCAAGAGGTGGCCCAGTCTGAGCTCGATCGAGTCACTCAGGAGCTCAAGGAGCTCGAGCCCCAAATTGTGGCCAGCAAGAAGGCTCGGTCCGAGGTTGATGAGCAGGTGGTTCACAACATCGAGGAGTCCTGCAAGCACATCTACGACCACACTCGCGGACAGCTTACCGCTGCCATCACCTACGCTGGAAACACCAAATATGACATCCCATATCCCGGCCTGTTTGGTGCTTTTGGATACGCCGACGATCTCAAGGATGCTATTCTGTCCCACATCGCCGATGCGGTCAGCAGCTGCGAAGACTATGCCCGAGCTCAGACAGTCAAGGGGGTCAACTCAATCAAGCAGCTCGGTCTGCTGCATGTGGGCGACGAGTTCCAGAACCTCCACTTCCGACCAGATGTCATGTTCCGACGGAAGAAGGACGCCCTGGCTCGCCAGGTAGACGTCCCTACCGAGCTTGCCGACTTCGTGGACTGGTCAACGCTACTGCAGAGCCAGGAGAAGTACGCCGGCACGGGCATGGCCCTGACCATTGCCGGCGCGGTTGTGCCCCGGATGTTGGGAATGAATTCTTGGATGGACCACGCCATCACCGCGACGCGAGTCCTTGGCAATGACAACCTCCGCAGGCTCATTCTGCCTGGAATTGTCATTGCTGGTACGTAACCCCCTCCATTTACCCGCTCTTACGTGCAGATTCTTACTAACCAATCCTCAGCTGTCGCCGCATCTGCATACGTCCTTCAGCAGATTCCCAACTCTCTGCCCCATCGCCTGGCCAGGAAGATTGAAGCACAGCTCGCGCAGATCGACTACGTGCACGCCAACGCCACTCGAATCTCATCATCCGTGCGCACTGTCTTGCGCATGCCTGCCGACAACCTACGCGTGGGCCTCGACCACAGCCTCAAGGATCTGAACAAGAAGCGGGACGAGACGGTCAAGGTCAAGGGCGAGAGCGAGCGCGCCTCCAAGTTCTTCCGCAACTTGGTCAGCGAAAGCCAAGTGCAGAAGAACATGGTCGAGGCCGTGGACCTTGACACCCCGCCGCAGAACATGCACTGATGGGAAACATAGGGGTGCCCTTTTAATGTGTGACGATTAAAAAAAAAAAAAAGTACGAAATAGATTGGGACTCATGAAACTTGTCTTTGGCTTCCGGGGGGGCGTTTGTTACAAGGATGTGAAGATGGGAAAATGAAAATTCAGTCCTACGAGGTGTAGCTTCATCAGAACAAGTTTGGCCGTAGCCCATGGGAGATGGAAGAAGGATATGATGAAGAGAACGAAAGAAAAAAAATGGGTGGTAAAAGGGGGCTTTGGATGGAGCTATGACTGCTCTCCTCTCTGTCGTGAACCTTGAGTTTTCTTGTTATTAGCAAGCATAGCCAGATGCAAGAGTAGCGTTATGAAGTTTGCGTATAAAACATTGCAAGAGATTTATGCTTCTATCCCATGCTATATAACGGTACCTATATCATGTGGTTCAAGCCCACATGAGCTCCCGCAGTCTCCGCTTCTCCTCCTCGCCGCCAAAGATGTAGTCTATCGATTGTCGCGCAAGAGCACAGACTTGACTCCTATCCAAGCGGAAATGCTGCGCAACCAGGCGATACTCATTTGACAGCGGGCTGCCAAACACGCCCACATCGTCCGTCTTATCATTTTTTTCCCCTTTAGCTTTCAATTTTCATAAAGGGGGGAAAAAGCGATGATAAAAAAGGGCAACTCACCCCCAGCGACACCTTGACGCCGTCGACGGCCGTCCACTCGCCAAAATGATGACCTTCAAACCCTCCCCTGACCATGCCCGCCTGGACATTGCAGCTCAGGCACAGCTCCAGACACAGCTCGTCCTTGCGGCGGACAATCTCCGCCTTCGTCTCGGCGTCCTCCCAGATGACGTGGCCTAGGCGGTGCGGCCGCCAGGCCAGCAGCGTCTCGAGCTCGCGCTTCGACGCGCTGACCTCCGCCTCGGCAAAGTGCACGGTGATGCCCAGGCCGGCGTCGCGCGCCGCGCGAAACAGCGGCGTGAAGACGGCTATCTCGCCGTCGGGCCGGGCGGCCGGGTCGCCGCAGAGGTCGAGCCCGACGACGAGATTTTCGTCTTTCGCCGTCGTCGTGGCGAGCGCTAGCACGGCCGACGCCGTGCGCAAGTCGTGTCGTCTGTCGATGGAGAGGATGAGGCGCGTGTGCAGCGCCGGATGGGCGGCCTCGAACTCTGCCACCGTAGAGACCAGCACGGCGACGTACTGCGCCGCGGAGAGGTGGCTCGTGGCGCGGGGCGTCGTCCGCAGCTCGAGGTAGACGACGCCGTCAAGGAGGAAGGACTGCAGCACGGAGACGGTGGCGTGCCGGATGGAGGCCTCGTCGGTGAGGAGGTTGTAGATGTAGCTGCTGAAAAGGGGGAAGAAGCTGTTTGTTTTTTTTTCACACAGTTGTTGGCATTGGCCCCCCTTAAGATAGTTTTAAAAGGAGCCCTACGTTTCGAGGTCATAGTCGTGTTTCCCTTCGGGCATGACGACGAGCGGATCGGCGAGGTCCGTCTCCCCGGCGGCTTGCTTCTTCAGCCATATCTCGTGCAGCGTCTGGCGGGAGACGCTGCCTGTGAGATGGGCATGGAGCTGTGGGAAAGGCTATTGTTAGAAAGGAAGACAAAGTGACAGTTTCGGGGGGGGAGTGGAGAGACCTCAATCTTGGGGAGAGCCACAAAGTCCATGGGCTCGGCTTATTCAGCTAGCTGTGTTTCATTTGAGCGTGGTGGTTCAAGCTGTGAGAGTTAAGTGATGGTGTTGAAATGGCAATGAGCTGAAGAGGAGACCCCGCAATTTGGCGCTGATATCCGTCTCACGCATGGCATCCTAGCTACAGCAAGCTCTACGTACGAGATTCACCAGATTGTCATACAGGCATTCAAATGAAACAGGTCATAAAGTCAAGAGGAGAGGCATTCTCAATTCATTCATTCATGCGAGCGTCTTCGCACTGCATCTTCACCAAAATCAGATACACACATCTAGCCAACGGCAGAAGCTACAACGCCAAAAAGACACCCTCGTCTGGAGATGAGATTGCATCAGCATACTTCGTACAACAGACACCTCTCCCCCTACATCCCCAGTTGTGCAAACGGCCCAGCCAGCTGTCGAAAGCAGGCAAAAAAGACATCATGGATGCCACCACCGCAACCGCCCTTCCCTAGAGATATTGTACAACGAACAGGGCCCGTGCTCTTTTTTTTGTGTCTTCGCAGCACATCCCTATCCCATATATCGACCCCTGCTCCTCCCATGAATGCAAAGCCAGTCATTACAGAAAAAAGACTCGGGTTCACTTTCCAAGGAGTCGAATCTTATGTCATTTTTTGTTTTGTTATCGATTTTTTTTTTTCAGTCATCCATCCTGTTCTTCACAGCGCCGCCTTGGTCTTCTCAGGGCCCAGCGCCGCGCCAATCTGGTCGGCCGTGGTCTGCTCCGCCCCCGCAGTGAGCAGCTCGCTGCCCGTCTGCCGCATGTTGTACTCCTGCTCCATGGCCGTCAGCTGCTGGTCCTCGGCAAAGGATAGCGCGAACGGCACGCCGAGGAAGAGCGCAGAGGTGGTGATGACCCAGGCGCCCTTGCCGCCAAACGACAGGACGCTCCAGGCGGTGCTGGTCACGGCGTTGACCCGGCTGGAGATCCAGCCCCTCGTGGTGGGGGGGATGATGTCGCGGAGGGCGTACAGCCGGTCGGCGAGGGTCTCTTCTGAAGGGTCGAAGTCGGACTCGTTGGAGATTTCAGAGTCTGCGTAAGAAAACTTGTGTCAGAACAGAGAAAGGTGTAAAACTAGATATCATATCATAGCAAAGGGCAGCCTACCGGTATCAGTAAAGTCCTCGTCCTCGGCCTCGGCCCCGAGGTGGGCGTTCTGGAAGTGTTCATCCTCGACTTCTGTAAGGGTAACCATCTTGGGCGAGTTGCTATGGAGCTTGAATGATCAAAGTTGCGACAGCCCGATTAGATGAAAAAGAAAAAAGTTCAAGTGGCGATAAGTGGAGCCTTGCGGGATGCTTGCTTCAGCCTCGAATGCAGCACCTGGGTCAAGAAAAAAAAGTCCCGGTCGTCGACAACGCTGAGAAGAGAAAAGAGTCGAATAGTCCCTCAATGGCCTGTTCGAGCGGGATGCTTGCTGCGTCACAATCTCCGAGTCAAATTTTTTGGTTCCTGCTCACAAAGCCGATATGGGTCTTTGGGCTCTTCCGATGGACGTTGGCGGTTTAGCCGAAGAAGTCGCAGAGGTCACGTGCTTCACATGCCTCTCTTTGCCTTGCATCTTGACAAGAGGCACGTTTCTTGTACATCTCAACAGACCGCAATCATTCTATTACCGTAGGCTTCATTGTGCTCATTTAGCAGTCCAAAGCTGTCCGTCCATCATGGACGTGTCTGGTCTCCAGCGGTTACTCCGTAGAGTCCCAGAGATGAACACTGCGGAAAGAGGCCGCAGGCGGCACACGCCAGCCATCCCTTGTCTCGTGCAAGGAATCGCCATATCACATATTAAACTGTCATCATATTTTTTTTTTTATTTTTTTTGGCAACTGCCGTTCACTCAATGATGTCATCACATGTCCCAAGCACATATGGAAAAAAAAAGTGTCAACAGCGCCGCTCATGGAGGGTTTCAACATAACACATTTTCGTCCCCCTTTCTCATTCCCACCAAATTCCTGCTCGCATATTCGCGGCTTTTGCGTGAAAGTGCATGGACAGGGTGCATGTGATGAAAAAGGCTTTCTCGCCTCCTTCCAATTAGGTAGCTACCAATTTCCTAGCCGCCGACAGAATCATCATCTGCCAGCTTTGTAAAAAAAAGTCGGGCAACGGAATGCACCATATTTAGTAAAAAAAAAAAAATGAATCACGACGTTGAGCGTCGCAAGGCTAGACATGCTGAGGCCACACACCCCGAGATGCCAACACAAGATTCCTACCTACCCTGGAATAAAGTATGGCTTCGGCGAGCATATCTCTTATGAGCAAGGCACACACGTCATTAATGGCATGCATAACCGGAATTCGGATATTGTATATTGGTCTCTGCAGCGTATTATGACACCCTCCCTAGATATGTCGTAGAATGTAATATAGGACTCCCGGTCTGACCGTTTCATATTATTGCGCGTTCCAACCCATTCCTGACAGCAGTCAACGTAGAATCATGGGTCTTCTCTTGTCAAGACAGCACATCGATTACGCAACTTCTTCGCTACTTCACGTATTCTGTAACAGGTCAGAGACTCAATCCTTTCGGAAAAAAAAAAAAAAAAAAAAGAAGCGGGAAAAAAGGCCCATGCGGGCTGACTTGTCATTTCCACCGACGGGATAATCATATCCCCAAAAAGAAAAAAACTCCCCCAGCCAACATACATGCGTGCCAAGGGTGAGGGCATCTGATCGCCCCAGGAAAGCTACTCGTATCAAAATCGATGCCGCAGCATGTCACATTTGTTTTAGGCTCATCTTCACTCCCTTGCATATGTAAAAAAAAAAAAAAAAAAAAAGAACAATCCTACCGTGACCGTAATCATGATGCCATGGTACCTGCCCATGATCATCGAGTTGTCATGTCCTCTAAACGACATTTTTTACGAGACGGAATCCTCCTCTTCGGCGAGCAGGTAGTCTTCTACCCCCCTTGCTGGCTTTTACCCCGGAAATGCCTTACCTAAAAATTTGGTCAGGGGAGCCTTCTCTCCGATCCCTTCCAAGGTCCCCCAAGATCGTAGCTCGACTCACACCGCCGTCACATTCCCCCCCCGGGGGTGGCCAGGCGAATTTACCTTTGCCGGTCTTGTGATCAATCGTTTCACCCTTACGTTTTCTTGCAATTTTTTTTTTTTTGAAACTTTGTATCAACCAATCTTTCATATTCAACACGCAGTTGAAAAAAAAAAGGGGGGGGGGGCGAATCATGGGGCCCAAGGTAATGGGTAAAGTAGAAGGCGGATCAAATCTCGTTGGGGTTCACCATGGATCCAAAGAGAGCTTCCCCGGACAAACCGAGTCGGTGGGCATCGGGATCGTACGTACGGGGCAAAAAAAGAAAAGGTGTAGCTAGTTACAGCGCATCTTCCCCAGAAATCAAGAGAGAGAAGCAGTAAGAGTCATTACTCTCCGTAATTCGGATGCCAACCAAAGTCATCCCCAATTGCATCGTTGGCCGCTAAAACGGGAGTTTGCAAAGTCGACAATACTTGCGTTAGGTACAGACATGTACCTGCCCCAGAAAAAAAAAATCCGGGGCCGGGAAAGCCAAAGAAACCACATGACGAGCCCTCTCTCGGTAGCTTGTACCGAACGCTTCCCCCAAGGCTTCCCCCTTGTACTCACTAGACTGTTACAAGGAAGTGCCTGGAAAAGAAACAAGCGGCGGTGCTTCGCTCAAAGGACTTGACTCTCAGGAACCGTGCCACAGGGAAGAACAAAGCATAGCGTTGGAAACCCTTTAGCGCGCTCTTTTTTTTTTTTGTAAACCTCCGGGGAGCCCCACCGCCGTGTTTGGGCTTTCAAAGAGGCAGCCCGGGACGTATTCGCATCGTAATCACTAGAGGATGCTAACGTTGGCAAAACTATGGGGTTGCCGGAGGAAGACGCCGATGAGTCGGACGAGGCTACCCAATCATCGAAAAGAGCTGAATGAAGATGAACAGCGGACGAAGATTGAAGAAAAGAGACACGAAAACCCGCCGGCGGTGGCGTGCGAAAGCGAGCGATGAGGTGCTCCAGTTTTGTACGTAAGATAGAGGGGAAAACAAGAGGCTATTGCGAACTATCGTGACTCGTGAGTTTTTGAAAAATGGGAAAAAAAGAGAATAATTTCAGTCCGGCCGCTTCGTACGGGGTACGAGAATAGAATCCCAAAGTTACTATACCTTAGGTACTTGCTTTTGTACCTCGAGTACTTTCCCTGTATCGCAGCACCTGCATCCGTGGTTTTTCCCTTTTTTTATTTTTGCCGTCCTCGTGATGGTACAGTGCCGACGCTTGGGTGGATCCTGCAGAGCCACAGCTGGGGCTTGGGGTTTTTCTGGCTGGGGCGGCGAAGAAAGCGGGGAGGCCAGGCCCAAGTCGTTGATTCACCACAAGGAGGTGGCCACAGCGTTTTTTTGGGTAAAGAGACAATTCAGGTTTACACCATCGACGTTTTTGTCTCATGCAGGAGAATGAAATGGCGCTCTGCTGCCCCGGATTTACCTAGCCGAGAACTACTCTGCATGTTCAAGACTTGCTGCTGCTACGGCTGCCGCCAACACCACCACCACCACTGCTAGTCCGCTCTCCCGCTTTCTGGGGAAATAGTCCAAGGACGGAGTAGGGTATGTACCGGGTATGGATGGAGATGCCCCTTCGCAGACATACCTAGCTACCTAGGTAACAGGAGGTAAGATTGGCGGCTGCTTTCCGCCAGCAGTATTTTATCGTCAGGGTAGGCGTAGAACGACATGTTCACTGTCTCTTTACTTGTGATTCCGTCTCAGCAACCTGCTGCTACGTAATTAGAACCGAATCCAACTCACCTATATAGGTAAGGTACCTTGGTAATCACAACTGAGGGTAATGCGCACACATCTGTCTCACCTTTTACACAATACAAAACGCCATCCGGCCCGAGTCGTTCGTCTTCCATCGTGCTCACGTCAACAAGGCCACTTCCTCTTGGCCCCGGCATGTACAATGTACGAGTTCCTGCAGACACCGGATCAAAACGCAGCTCCAGTCATCAGCACAGTTAGCACGCATTAGCCTCCCGGTGAACCCATCACCCGGCTCTGCAAGTCGAGCAGACGTGAGGGCACGCGCTGCCAGTCTGGGGCCGCCATCCGGGGGGGCGATCAGGTAATCTGGGGGTAATGGAAACCGCAGGCTGAGAAAGCTGGGGGTAATAGAAATCGACTTCGAGTCGGCCCTCCCGGCCAAAGCGGCCATCGGCTGGTGGGGTCAGCCGATTGAGGGTTGAGGCCGCCCCTCCCTCCGACGGGGACCGGGAGCGGGGGCTTCTCCAGGCCGTGCCGAGTATTTTGGGGAGCTGGCGTCTTTGATTCCCACATCGTTGCTTGGCCGCTGCAGTTTGTCCAAACCAATCCCACCGCATTAGCGGCATTTGCTTACCCCCTTTCATTCCCTCTTCCCATTTGCTGATGCGGGCGGACAATTGCCAGAAAATCTGTACGGGCCCATGCGTTGGCAAGGGGATTTAGTAATGTAGGTACTCGCGGCTCCGTAACAAGTACCTGTACATTGCGTGAGCACCAGCATTGGCAGCAGCAATAAGGGGTCAAGCAAAATTTTTCTTCAGCCGTAGCAGAGCCATAGGGGTAGCCACGCAATCTTGTTGTCGTCGCAGATTGGGCCGTCGTGAAATCCGCATTGCACCTCGTGGCTAGAGTGACAGGGTCATTGGCCCGCTACCCGCTTCCTCAAGCAAGGAGGCCGGCAGCAGCTTAGAAGGAAGACATCCCCGCTGCTGGTCTTTTGGGGTCTCTCGCCAACGGGAAGCCAGCTTGGCTTTCCGGGACCCGTAGCCGGATAAGTAGGTAAGTATAAGCGGCAGCAAGGAGGTCGCAATATGTAGCAGCCCTAGACGAGGTAGCTCTGCACTTTTGTTGGGGCTCAAATATGCTTGATACCCTACATCGACTCGATCGGCCCCTGACCGACAGTATGTCGTGAAGGTGCTTAATAGGTAGAGATACAGCATCTGAAAGAAGCGGTATGGCTGTCTACATCAAGCGGGAAAAAATTAAGAAAATTAAAGGAGGATAAAAAGAATAATGATAATAATAGTAAAAAGGGCCAAGGCTAGGCCATGATCAGTGGAGGCGGTTGTCAGGTGGCCATCGAATTTTTTTTTCTCTTCTTCTGGAGGCGAAATTTGCTACCTCTTTGACAAACCACCCCGTGCTAGCAAGCGTGTCACAGAAACCTTGCATGACAGCACACTGCTCCGCAGAACCCTGCATTGTCACGATAGCTTCAAAAGAGATGCGGCATCGACACGGGACGACTCCATTCGCCTGCTTGGTTACCCCTACTCCGTAGTATGAACACGGTTGTAATGGTGATACTTGGCTTCACGAGTATTGAGCAACCTAAAAGAAAATTTTTGCGCTGCCGGCAATTGCAGTTGGCCGCTACCCATGCTAGCACGGGCGGCTGAAACCTTGCAGTATTGTTGTATAATAGCAGTCGAATACAGCTCGACTCTGCACACATTGGAATTAATCATGCATAGCAACGGACTTTTGTACCCTTAGAAATCGGTTAAGCGGCTAATGACAGTTACTCAAGGCCAAAGGATCTTGCAAATCGGTGAAGCGTCGCACGTCAGAATGGCATCAGAGAACCCAGGAACTGATCATTGCACACTGGCAGCGGATAGCCGCAAGGGCGTATGCGTGTTCCCAAGATGCATCCTTCGTCGTTGGTTGCCCCGAACGTGCCAGTAGATAGGGCATCCATGGACCGTGGAGTGTCAGCATGCAAGAGGCCCGACATAGACACGCGAAAGACATCAACATGAGACAAGGGACGAACATTGTGTTCCTGTCCGTGCAACAAGCAGTCGAGCATTGTCGTTTGACCAGAGTCTGGTGATGATGACTTGCAGGACAGAGGCCGCGAAGGAGAAACCACAAGGGGTATAGCTCTTTTCTCCCAACAAGCTCCCTTGCACGGAGTGGAGGCCAGCTCCAAAAGAAGGACACCAGCGGAAAGCCAAGGAGGAGGGGGGAGCGGAACGCCAGGGACGTCTGGAGAAGCTCTGAGAAGCTGAAGAGAAAAGAGGAAGAAGAAAAAAATTGTTCTGCTAGTGCAAGAGCCTCGAATAGCCGCTAGCAAGGGAAAAGGTACGTACCAGCAGTACTCTGTCGCCTCGAGGACAGTACATGTGCGCCCATACGTCAATGGCGTCATCACCTGGTACCCCAAGCCTCCAGCTCGAGTCCATGAGCGCCGAAGGATTGGCGGCAAGGCCAGCAGTTTCCGCATTGCAGCCTCTGCACCTGCCTGCAGCCCGTGCTGGTTCCTGATTGCTGAACGGTCAGGTACCGGCCTCCCGGACCACACTTACTGCCCTTTGGGGCCTAGCGGCGAGTTGCGATTTGGTAATATGATGGAAGGGCAAATGTGAGGATATGCACGGCGGGTGAGGTCATATCGCGATCAAGTGAGTTGCTACCTGTACGAAGAAAGCCAAAGGTAGGTACTGATGTACCCATACATTGGTACGCTGTTTGAGTACTGCTGTCAAGGTCTTTTTCATTCTTTCCTGGGGGTTGTCCAGCGCATACGAACAGTGCCTAGGCGACCTTCACGGTGCACGGAATACTGTGCAGGATTTTCTCATTCCCCCCTTTCGTTTTCCTATACCGTCAAGTATACCCTTCTACCTGAACTTACTTCTTACGAATACTCCGTCCTAAAACCTTCGCCCTCGCTGGCCGTTTGGGAAACTGCGTCCCTGGCCGCTCTGAGATGAGCACGAGGGTCATCTGACCGCATGCCAACGGCCTAGCCGTAGGCATGTAAAATAAGGATGCTGGCAAAAAGCCCAATAGTTGCGGCGCAGCAGCGGACGTTGGGCGGCCAACGTGATGCTGCTAGCGGCCACGTCCCCTACGGCCGTCGGAGAGATACAAGGTTTCCCAAGGCAAGCACAGGCCATAGGTAGGGTTAGCAGCTAGCTAAATGGCTCTGGGGGAGACACCACATGAACGGCCGGCACTGTACGAAACCAGCTTGGGACGGGGAAGGAAAAAAAACGAGGTGTTCGAGAAAAAGTGGCCTGTACGTACCGATGAGTACTGAGGTACACCGAGTACGTATACCCAAGTACCTGAGCGCTAGCGGGGCTCGCTGGGCGGCGATGGAAAAGCCCCCAAAAGCCAGGGGCTCCAGTTCTGGGCCTCCCTGGCCCACCGGGGGGGAGGGGCAACTTAGAAGGTCACCAGTACCAAGTACCGGAAGGCAAGTGACGGACTTGGACAATGGCGAAAGGCCTGGGGCCGCCGATGGCAAGAGTCACGAAGCGATGCGAAGTTTTTGGCCAGACGTACTTAAAAAGGCAGCGCCGCCGGTTGCGTTTTCTGGGCTCCCGTCGCTTCAGTGAGATGAGCTTCAGCATCAATTCTTAATTCCTTTCAATTCTTCCTCCGGGCTCGTGAGCAGTGCCAATTGACTCCAATTCCTGACACCGGCATTGCGGCGCGTCAATCGCGAACATACTTCCGCCTATCTCTCTACCTGCCTCTACCTGCCTGCCTACCTTATCTACTAGCCTGTACCTATCCCGGGCAGCATCTCCTCGCTTCGTGCTTGCCACCGACAGGAAAAAAAAAAAAGTTCCCATTTCTCAGGGGACAAGCCGAAAATAAAAAACTTCAGGGAATTAAAAAATTCCAGCTTGTGAGTAACCCTTTTGCCAAACTTGCCCCCCTCCCCGGCCAACCCAACAGCCAGCAGCGGCTCTTCGGCACTGCCGAAGCTGTCAAGCTCCTTCTGATCCGTGGCCCGCACAACGGGGCTGTTCCGAGAGAGCTCGCTGTGGGCTCTTGAGTCTAGCTGCAAACAATGGACGGCTTCCATGCTAAAAAACCGCCTGCTAACAGCCTCCTCTAGACGCAGCTGAGCCCGGAATTTTTCAGCCCGCTTAAAAATAGAAATACGCTTTCCAAATCCTCACTTTCTCCTCCTTGCGTGGCTTGAAATTCCTTCTTTCTTCCTTATCTCGCCCTTCGGACCTCTTACGAGCCCCCAAAATACGAACCGTCACACCGTTCTTGGGCTCTCGTTCTTATCTCCTCCAGTCGGCTTCCATCTCTAGCTGAACCCCCTGCCCCGCCACACATTCGAATTTGTCTGAGTAGTGTTATCTCGTAAGTGCTTTTTCCCCCCTTCTTCGTCTGCCGCTGAAAACAGCATTTGCTGACTGCTTTGGCTTCAGGCCTTGGACAAATCCCCGGCCGTTCTCCTGTTTTGATTCTTTAGGTACGTGGTGCTTTGAGAGCTCTTGATTGGGCTATTACCAGCTGTTTTGGCACCCTCGTCGCTCTCCGCCGTTCCCGTCGAATCAACAAGGCATGCTTGTTTTTTTGAATCCAGAAAAAAAGGGGGGGTGGTGGTATAACGACAATGCGTGAGCTCTGGCATGCAGCGGTGAGGACAATCATGTGTTTGTCTTACACCGGCTTCTGACCTATCCGCTCTACCAAGTTTTGTTATTTTCACACCCCTCCCCCTTCTCTGGAGGACCGTAAACGCTTTCTCTGGAATTGATCCCCTGGCATATCCGATATCTTTGCTGTATCGACACCACGAGTGTGGCGCTGCCATCTGATCGCTCGACTCGCATCTCCAGAGATGCATGTCTCGCGTTGGTCCCTGACATCTCCCCATGCCCAAATCATCTATGTCATTGACTCATGCGCTTTGTGGCTGTCGCTAGCGGATTGAAGTCCAAACATTCTCTCCTTATCTCTCAAGTCCCGGCTTGGGGTTGTTGTGGGCAGATATATAAAGTATATCTTTACAATGGCCTCCAGTCAAGGGGCCGTCGTCGTCTGTCCCTCTTGCCTTTGCATTATTTCTTCTTGAATCTTCATTTTCGTTTGCTTTTGCAATTCTCTCTCTCTCTCTCTCTTTTTTTTTGTTCTGAATTCTATCTTTGGGCTTCGTCAAGATGGCGCTTGCAATTGAAACTAATTTTCCTGCTTTGGACAGTTTCCCTGAATACAAGGATCCGTTAGAGGACCTAACATCTACCATGGCGTCCGCTATCCCTCCCAAGCCCAAGAACCTGGCCCAGATCCAGACGGCTGAATCAGATTCAAGTCGTGGTCCTTCGCCTCAACCTACCCATGTCAGCGTTCCTCCTCTCCCTCACCACATGAGGAATGGACACCGCGTCCTTCGCTCGGCCACGGTGGGCTACGTTGCCCCCCAGTTCGAGGGCAAGTCAGAGCAGAAGAAGGCCGTCAAGGCCATCATCCAGCAGGCCGGTTGGCTTCCCGATGCTCTCATTGATGACCAGATTGATTGGTTCTACGAAAAGCTCGGCATTGATGATGTCTACTTCCACATTGAGACCCCCGAGGTCATTGCCAACCAGATCACCTCCCTCTATGCCGCCAAAGTTGCTGCCCACTCAAGAGAGGACAAGCAGGAGGAGATCCGCTTGGACATGGAGGCCCACGACCACGCCATCTATATTGACACGAGCGAGCCTGGCAAGGCTCATGTTGGCGGACCTAGGTACGAGTCGCGTCTCGAGTCAAAGTATCTGGATCACCAGGGCAAGAGCAAGTACCGTGTCGAGACCTTCCGGTCGCCGGCCGCTATTGGCACCAGCCCCAGCTCCAAGGCCACCCTCCGCTGCTACTTTGTGTACCAGTGCCACTTCAAGCAGAGCCCCGAGTCTACGGACCCCAAGGAGACCAGAATCGAAGTCATTTCTGACGTCGGTTTCTGGCAAAAGGCCACCGCCAACACCAAGCAGATTTACCAGGAGATCATTGAGCTGGCCGTCAACAGGGCCGGTCCCGTGATTGAGGTCTTCGACATCGAAGGCTCGGCTGAAAAGCGTTTGGTCGTTGCCTTCCGCAGCCGCACTGCCCGCGGCATCTTCTCCACCCTCAGTGACCTGTACCACCACTATGGTGTTACGAGCTCGAGAAAGTACGTGGAGCAGTTCTCCAACGGCATCACCGTCATGAGTGTCTATCTCCGGCCCGCTACCAACCTCGATGGTTATTTCCCTTCCATCGATGCTTCCATCCACCAGATCACCAAGGAGATCTCTCTCCTCTACTGCTTGCCCCAGAACAAGTTCCACCACCTCTTCGCGACTGGTGAGCTGAGTCTGCAAGAGTCTGTCTACGCTCACAGCGCCTGGGTTTTCGTCCAGCACTTCCTCAACAGGTTGGGACCGGAGTATGCCTCTCTTCTCGAGATCTTGGACCCTAAGCAGAACGCCCATGCGGCCCTGCTGTCGAAGCTCAAGCGACGTCTGCGTACCGAGACATTTACCCCCGACTACATCCTCGAGATCATCCAGTCATATCCCGAGCTTGTCCGTCTGCTCTATGCCGCCTTTGCCAGCGTGCACCTCGGCGTGCCCTCTGAGAATAAGGAGCTCATCGCGCCCACGCCCGCTGTCGAGGTGCTGTCGGATGAAAAGCTCCGGGAGAAGATCTCCAAGACGGTGGCCAATGAGCACGATGAGATGGTCATGACTGCCTTCCGCGTGTTCAACAACGCCATCCTGAAGACCAACTACTTCACGCCCACCAAGGTTGCCCTGAGCTTCCGCTTGGACCCGTCCTTCCTGCCCGAGGCGGAATACCCCAAGCCCCTCTATGGCATGTTCCTGGTCATTGGTGCCGAGTCTCGAGGCTTCCACCTCCGTTTCCGAGACATCTCTCGTGGCGGTATCCGTATCGTCAAGTCCCGCAGCAAGGAGGCCTATGGCATCAACGCGCGTAACCTCTTTGACGAGAACTACGGTTTGGCCAGCACGCAGCAGCGCAAGAACAAGGATATCCCTGAAGGTGGATCCAAGGGTGTCATCCTCCTGGACCCTAAGCAACAAGACAAGGCCACGGAGGCGTTCGAGAAGTACATTGATAGTATCCTGGATCTTCTCCTCCCCGCAGAGACGCCCGGAATCAAGAATCCCATCGTCGATCTGTATGGGAAGGAGGAGATTTTGTTCATGGGCCCCGACGAGAACACGGCCGACCTGGTCGACTGGGCCACCGAGCACGCCAAGGCCCGCGGTGCTCCTTGGTGGAAGTCTTTCTTCACCGGCAAGTCGCCTAAGCTCGGTGGTATCCCTCACGACAAGTATGGCATGACCACCCTGTCCGTGCGCGAGTACGTCAAGGGCATCTACCGGAAGCTGGATCTGGACCCGGCCCAGGTCCGCAAGATGCAGACCGGTGGACCCGACGGTGACTTGGGTAGCAACGAGATCCTGCTCAGCAACGAAAAGTACACTGCCGTCGTCGATGGCTCCGGTGTGTTGGCGGACCCCAACGGCCTGGACAAGGATGAGCTCATTCGCCTGGCCAAGAAGCGTGTCATGATCAGCGAGTATGACCTGTCCAAGCTGTCCAAGGACGGATACCGCGTTCTCTGCGACGAGAACAATGTGACGCTGCCGAGCGGAGAGGTCGTCAACAACGGCACGTCGTTCCGCAACACATACCACCTTCGCGAGACCAACATGACGGACGTCTTCGTGCCTTGCGGCGGTCGTCCCGAGTCCATCGACCTCATCTCCGTCAACAGGCTCATTAAGGATGGCAAGAGCCTCATCCCTTACATCGTCGAGGGCGCCAACCTGTTCATCACCCAGGACGCCAAGCTCCGGCTGGAGGCGGCCGGCTGCATTCTCTACAAGGATGCGTCCGCCAACAAGGGAGGTGTGACTTCGTCGTCTCTCGAAGTCCTGGCTTCTCTGTCCTTCGACACCGAGGGTTTCATCGAGAACATGTGCGTCAACCCGAAGACGGGCCAGGCGCCTCAGTTCTACAACGACTACGTCCGAGAAGTGCAGGCCAAGATCCAGGAGAACGCGCGACTGGAGTTTGAGGCCATCTGGCGCGAACACGAGCAGACGGGCATTGCTCGATCCATCCTGTCGGACAAGCTGTCGGTTGCCATTACCGACCTTGACGAGAAGCTGCAGCACTCTGACCTCTGGGAGAACGACACCATTCGCAAGGGCGTCTTGAGGAATGCTCTCCCCAAGCTGCTCCTGGAGAAGATTGGTCTGGACACGATCATCTCCCGCGTGCCCGACAACTACCTGCGTGCTATTTTCGGCAGCTACCTGGCCAGCCGATTCGTGTACGAGTTTGGTAGCGAGCCCAGCCAGTTTGCCTTTTTTGATTTGTAAGTTGCGCCCCAAAGTGTGCATTTGATCTGATGAATGTTTACTAACAGTATTGGCAGCATGACAAAGAAGCTGTCTGAGATTAACGGCCAGGTGAATGGCACTGAGCAGGTTAGACGGCTGTCTGTCAGCCACTAGAGGAGGGGACCTGCATTACATAAAATTTCTTAATATTTGATTTCGAGCGAATTTTTTTTTTTTCCTAAACAGAGTATATTTTATTATGCATTGGTAGAGAACGAAAGGCCCTCTTCATGATGGTGGATACGAGGAGAAAAAAAATCAAAAGTTGAATGTCTCGCCGTTGTAACGGTAGACATGGTCTAAGAGATAGAGGCTACGAGGATCATTACTGCTAGGATAGGTCATGGGTTATGGATAAGCAAAACACAAAAATAAGATGATCGAGTACGCGCAGCACGGCCCGTGCAGCCAGTCAGAGGGATAGATATATTAATGGCAAACCTTGAAGCACGTCTTGGAAACAATTATATTACTTGTAAACATGTGAAGAAAAATTCAGCGGCAGTCTTGTAGTTGCTGGCTCTTGATGTTTACGTTTGTTCGTGAGAATGATGCCGGGTTGTCGTATTCGGCAGTGGATTATCTAATATGAGCGGAAAAGAGGATGGATGGGACGGATGGGGCATGCAAATGAGCGAAATGCAAGCATGTCATGTTTTGGGTCCAGGGGTAATACTGCTGCTATTAGTAGTAAGTAAGGTGAGGTACCTACCTTAGGCTGGAGCGATGGGAGGGCGAAGAGAAAAGCGATGGGCCAGTGAGATTGCGCGGAAGGGGGGGCCCGCCATTTGGCGTGGGGCCGGGCGAGTTTCAGCCTGGGCAGGTATCAGATGTTTGAATTTTGATTCGGACGCGGGACGAAAGAAGTTCTATTCGCTTGGGGGCATGAAAGCTGGGTGCAGGTTATGCACGGAGTGGTGTAACATGAAGTCGGGGTGTTTCTGATGTAAGGGCAGCGAGCAGCGCAGTACAAGAAACTTCAAGTTGGAAGAACAAGGAAACAGAGGTACATGCGCATGTGGAGAAAGAACTTGTTTTCTGTACCTGTACTAGCAAGCATCGTGACGGTGCAGCTGCATATGCACGAGGCGGGACATGCACGATGGGGGGGAGCTTCGAAGTGTGAATGACAAAAGGAAAAAAAGGGAGAATGAGTGCTGGTCATGGATTTTGATTTTTAAAGATGGGGAGGATGGTGACGGCATTGATCTTTAGATTTTTGTGGTGAAACATGGGCGTGCTGTGATGGTGCCCAAGGAGGGCGGAATGTTTTGAGTACCATCGAATGTTGCTTTCTTGTAAGTAGGTACTGAGCAGAAGAAGATCCGTTCACTAGAGGGCAGAGGATCTTGCGCACAGAAATAATTGATTGAATGGGATTTTCTTCATCGAGACGTATCATCGCCATCTGTCCTACAGACTACAACTACAGGATGCAAATTCGGATCTGATGCATGTCTCATCTCACTAGCCCCCCATCTCACCATCGCATCGTTTCTGACCTCAGAGCCAAAGAACGCTCCCCTCTTTCCCCCTCTCCCTTCTCCCTCTATCCCTCGTGTTTTTTTCGTCGTGTTTTTTTTTCTTATCGCGCCATAACACGCCACAGCCCGTCAGCAAGCAGCAGCAGCAGCCCTGGCCACAATATCAGCCTGCTTGTGACGAAGAGCAAGAAGGCCGATTGACTTTAGTGACGTGGGGATCGCCAATACCCGCCCGTATAGCCCTGATAAAAAAAAGAGTGTGGCCTAAAGAAACGGCCGTTGGTTCCCTGGTGCTTGGAGCTGAAAAAAGGGCCGAGGGCACAAAAAAAGAAAGCAGAGTTCGAGATCTTTCAGCTGTGGTTGATTTGCCATGACGAGGTCGTCCATCATCAGAGCTGGTACGTACATACATCCACCTCGCTTGGAGCATTTGATCTCCTATCGTTTCTTTCTTATGCAGACAATTGTTCCCCGGCCCCCCGTAATTGTTTCTCTCTTCAGGGCTTCCCGTCACTGCTGGTAGCGCTGGTTGTGATTGTGGCCCTCCAACCCCCCCCCCTGTCGCCTAGGCTCGGTACTCTGATGCCTGTCACTGGTCTTCTGGGGCTGGTCCAGTTTAAAAAAAAAAAGGGACACACAACCAGGCGCGCTAACCCCCGTCTCGAAGCTGGCTCATTCTTATTAGGTAGCCTTGGGGGGGCTCTGTTTCCGCTGCTGCGATAATAAAGCGAAAGAAAGACGCAGACAGGACGAGAGTGCCTAGGCGACCAGGGGTCTCTTCTGCGGGTGTCTTGTGCCTCTTTCTTTTTTATTCTTTTTTTCCAATTCTTTTCCATCTTGGTCGCCTTGCATGTGCAGAGCTGCAACGCTTCCAAGCATTCCAGCAGCAGCAGCAGCAGCAGCTTCCTTCTTCCCCTTCTCTTCTCTCGTTGGCCGCCCCTCGCGCTCTTTCTTTCTTTGCAGCTACTACTTGATACCACTACTTTCTCTCTCTCTCTCTCGCTCTCTTGCCTCCCCTTGAATCTCTCCTTCTCTCAAGAAGCTGTTATCGTTACCGTTGCCCTTTCCGTTTCTTCTTCTTCGAGTCCGCGACGCGAGACGCGCGAGCATTGATTGCTTGAAAAAAACGCCCGTTGAAACTGACCATTGGCCTCTAACTCCCCCCTTACTGGCACGAGCACAGACACGATTGACTTGCAACGCCATCACGCCCCTTCGGCTCAGGACACATCTGCTCGCCGAAGCTCTCAACCGTCACCGAACGCAGCTGCCGGCGCGACCGTTCAGCCCGCTCCCCATCAGGCACAGACTCTGCGCGAGGTCGCCGACGAGACTGCCAAGGAGGAATCCCGCAGCCCGTGGGCTGTCGCTGTCACCGTCACCGTCACCGACAACGACAACGACAACGGCCAAACCCGAGCCAGAAACACTGCCGGCGGCATGGACGTCTACCAGCAGCACCAGCACCAGCATGATTCGCTGGCCATCTCCCAGAATGGCGGCGTGTCCCACGAGGACGACGACATCGAGGAGGATGGCGACCTGGACGATGACATGATGGACCGCATCTCGAGTTCGCCTTCAATCGAAGATGGTGGGTGCACTTCTGCTGTGACACCTGTGGCCTGGCCGCGGCGAGTGTCTTCCCTGTCTTCTCTCACACGGATCCCCTGGACGTCACTGCACCCTCCTCCCATGACCCCCTCTCCAATTCCCAGCACAAGACGCCCCGATTGCCCTGAGCAGCATCGAATTGCCCATATACATGACCACTACCATCACTACAACCACCATCATCATCATCTTCTTCTTCATGGTGAGTATGCCGATTGTAGCGATCACGACACCGGAGAAGACGACAATGGCATCCATGACGAGATCGACAACGAGCTAGACGATTGCATTGGCCAAGTGGATGACGAATCGGTGAATCACAATGAGACACGAAGCTTGGAAGCCCAAGGCTAGGACCCGGTGGTGGACAAGGATGGTAAGCCAGTGAGAGCCTCAGGAAGTCAGATGGCGGATGCTGTCGACGCAGAATTATACGACGGGCATGGCGACTGCGACTGCCACGACCGAGACGTCGACGTTTTCGAGTCCGACATCAAGACCGACATGCCACTTACGACACCCTATGACAGGTCCTTTGAAGAAGATGATGATCCTGCTTTCTCCCTCCCCAACGATGCACGCTTCATTGATTCTGGCTGCTCAGCAGAGTGCTTACATGAACCAGAGGACATTGATTTCGAGTTCGTCTACGCCCTTCACACCTTTGTTGCCACCGTCGAAGGCCAAGCCAACGCGACCAAAGGCGACACAATGGTCCTGCTGGACGACAGCAACAGTTATTGGTGGCTGGTCAGAGTGGTCAAGGATAGTAGCATTGGTAAGTAGCCCGGGCGACCCCTGGCCTCGACAGTAGTGTTTCGCCGTGGCTAACTTGGCATCAAGGCTACCTGCCAGCAGAACACATCGAGACGCCTACTGAAAGGCTAGCTCGTCTGAACAAGCACAGAAACATTGATGTATGTGTGGTGCCTCTGCTCTTTTGTTTGCCCTCTCCCTTTCTACTTTGAGGATTCCTATGCTAATAAAATGCAACATAGCTCTCTGCCTCCATGTTGACTGATCAAGCGCCGAAGCCGAAAAGTGGCTTCTCCATCAATATCAAGAAGAAGGCTACTGTCACCTTTACGGATCCCACCTACCATAATTACTCCGATTTTGACGACTATTCTACTGATGAAGATGACCTTGACGACTTGTTGGGCGCAGCTGATGCAAGCCAACAGAAGAAGCAGCAGGCGACATCAGACGATGATGACGCTACCGACGATACCGCCAAGGTGGAGCCGCTCAAGACCAAATCCTCCAAAGGCACTAAGTCTTCTGAGCAGGCAGCAGACGAGTCATCAGACGATGAGGATACCAGGGGCAGCCTTGAGATCGTGGAGAAACAAGGTCCCAGCGTCTCTCGCAATGGCAATATCAGGAACACCGACTCTTTCTTTAAGGATGATACAGTTGAGACCAAGAAGATCACTCTTACACCAAACCTGTTGCGGGACGACGCCCCCCCTCGGGAGTCGACGGACTCTGTGCAGTCTAACAAGCCTCGGACAAGCTTGGACAAACTCGAGAAGGAGCTCATGTCCGACAAGGACCGCAAGAAGAACAGGGACAAGGATAGAAAAGACAAGGACAAGAAACCGGGCGGCCTCCGAGGTTTCTTCTCAAGAAAGGACAAGAAGCGATCGCCCGAGGACGACGGGCCCGAGGGCGAGCCCCGGGAGAGCGAGGACCGCCAGTCGGAGGAGCATTCTTCTCCCGAGAAGGCGAGACAGCCAGCTAAGTTGCACAAGCCCCAAGCGCGGGTTGAGCCGTCCGTCGCCGCCAACAGGAACGTAGCCGCTGCCCAGTCTACAACCGTGGAGCTTGCTTCTTACCTGGCCGAGAGCCGCATCAACGACGTTTCTAATGTGCCTCCCCCGTCTATGCGGATTGTCAATCCCGAGACGAACGAGACGCACGAAGTCCCATCTCACCAGCCTCATCGTACTCGCGGTCCATCCCCCGAGCAGCCACTCTCTCCTACTGCACGCGGCCCAGGCGACATCTCAGAGCCAAAGTCCCGGCAGCAGGCAACCCGAGCACTCAATCACCTGGACCTGTCTGATACCGAAGAGTCAGACGATGATGGAGAAGCAATCTTGAACCGAATGCCCCACCCTACAGCGTCTGCATCATGTACCGCCAACACCGCCAAAGCGACTGAAGATCTGGCATCTCTGACGGAGCCTGTCCTCCCGGGCTCATTTCCTGCAAATGACCCGCCAGCTGCGGAGCCTAATGACAAATCCGCCGCCTCGCAGCGGGCTCCCGCTAACTCTGGCGCTCGGTCGCCTGCCCCAGTATCTCCCGTGTCTCCCGCCAGTTCATCAAATCCTCCTGCTCTCATGGTAGACACTTCTTCTCCAGAAGACCGTTCGCCCTCCGTATCGCCATCTCCTGAGCTGACCCACTCTGCTGATGACGGGTCCAAGAGCAGCTCCTCTTCCACGAGGAGCAAGGAGCAGACATGGGACGACCTGAAGTTGCGCGCATTCTTTGACGAGCCTGACCATGTTCGCGATCTTTTGGTTGTGGTGTACGACAAGACTGACGTGGTACCTGCGAGCAGTGACCATCCCGTCATTGGCGGTCTTTTCCGAGAGCAGAATGCCAAGTTGGCTGAGATAACAACGGTAAGTGCCCAACATAACTCGTATGTGATATTAAGACGCAGAAACTAACAGGGCCTAGCAACTCGACAACATGCTGGGAGACTGGCTGGCAAGAAAGCAGCGCACTCGTGGATCGATCTGAATGACGTGGGCGTTGCCTTTTTTTACTACGACTTGTACACGACTGGTAACCTGAGAGCCTCTGCGCCCCCACAACATGTCTTACTTATCCAGACGTTGATCGCAGTTTCAAATGTTCAGCTGCTGGATTCACGCTGCCCTTCGTCACGCAGTGCGAGGCTTACCGCTTTTATCCTTGATGAAAATTGTCTTTCTGTTACGGGTCTGGATTCGATCGCCATGGCGTTGCGAAACTGGGTGGAAGACTTTCGGGCATAACGATTATTTGGGTGCGACACGCATCAAATACCCGGTGGTCCGGATGTTGCTCTTCCCATGAGCCCCCCCCCCTTCCAAACCAATGGCCTCTTGTCTTTATATCTGAGCTTCAAGCTAAGCCTTTTCTTCTTTCATTTGTCATGTCATGTCCCTCATGAGATATAAATCACTCTCGCACACAATGCCCGGTTGACAAAGGTGCTACTACGGCGTGGTCATTTTTTTCGAGGCTAGGAGGGCTGGATGGGTTTCACTTTACAAATTGCTTTGCTTGGCCAGGTATTCCACATTTAGTTACGTCCTCTATACTTCCCCTATTGCCATCCCTTTTTCTTTCTCTTTTATTTCTATTTGTCTGTCTCTATAGTAGACAGAGGCCGCTATCTCTTTCTACTCCATTTTCCTAATGTATCTCTGCTTGTGAGGGAGGAATGGGAGGAGAGAAATTATAGCCGATACATTTGATGTACTAGACCCTGGTGGTTCTTCTGTTCTCGGCATCCTCTTATGGAGGGTAATTACCCATGTCGGGCCATGTTTCTTTTTCTTCTTCGTCTTCTGTTGTAGTTTTTTAGTGGTGTGGGTGAATTTGAAAGGGAACGAGAAAGGGGACGTATGTGCTGGGGAGAGGATATATGAAGGGTGATGATACCCATTTAGTTTCAAGAGATGATGTGTGATTTTTTTGTTCCCTTTCGACACTTGCGTTCTGGCTGTGAAGAAGTAGTAGTAAATGATGAAAGAAAGCTGATATTAGTGTCGTATTCTAATGCTTTTTAGGTCCATTTCGTAGTCTTGAAAGCCGCGAGCTGTCTTTTGCATGTAAGTACTCGTAGTCTGCAGGAGTGGATCTGGTTTTGCTGACTAGTTGGGATGAATGGAGCTTTGGTTTCATGTGATGACTGGAGGGATATGGCTATTCTATTAGTGAGACGATTGGGGTTGTATTGTGCTATGGAATGGATGTTTAGGAGCTTGTCTTGATCTATGGCATTGGATGTTGGCTTTATGAGATTGTCGTAGACTGTCAGAAGGATCATTTGCTAATGTTTGTATCACAGCAGTCACGCTCATTCATAAAGCATCGAATCATTGTCATCACCGGTGCGTCATATTTTTCCTAGCAAGTCGACAAATATACGGGATGTCAGAGCCCGTTTCCTTCGGCCGCATGCAAGCACCTCTCTCTCCCTCTTTCTCTCTCTCTCCTTTCGACAAAATAAGACAGCAGCAAAGACGCAGCGCCCCAAACCTTTCCAGAGATGTAGCCATAAAAAAACCCGGAGAGGAAGAGAGAGAAAAGAGACACAGACAAGACAAGAAAATCAAGGGAAGAAAAAGGGAATAAGAAAAAAGAAAAAAAGAGAAACTCTGGGTAGAAATAGGTTTCAATTTTTTTTTTCCCTTTTTTCCATTCTTCCGTTTCGGTGGCTTTTTGAAATGCTTTATTTTGATTTCTATCGTTTCCCTTTTGCGACCCGAAAAACAATGTCCACAACAAGTAAAACACCACGCACCCATGTTTCCCCCTTCAGATCCCTACGTGCCTTGGCTTGATTTAGACTTCCGTCGTGACCTTGGCCTTGGCGTTTGTGACCTTGACACCGATTTGCTTGGCGCGGGCGATGATGTCGATTCGCTTTCGGGATGAGACGGCGCTGGCGATCCTATAGGGATTGTTAGATTTCTCGTGGGAGGGGGGGAAAAGACCGGGGCAATTTGTTGCCTGGAAGAGAGAGAGAGGGAAAATCTAGACGTACTCGGCAGCGTGGGTGCGGTTGTGCATCAGCAGCAGCTCGAGGTCCTTGACGTTGTGGACGAGGAAGGCCTTGTGGCCGGAGGGAGTCAAGAAGCGGGTCTTCTTGTTGGAACCATAGCCGATCTATAATTATAACCCCAGAGTCAGCGGGCTCGTTCTTCGAATATGTGTTCTGATGGAGCTAGTTTGAGCTCTCCGTGGAATTGCAACGTACCTTGGGCATAGGGATCATGCCCCGGAAGCGTCTTCGGACACGGCCATCGATACCCTTGGGCTTTCTCCAGCTAGGGTCGACGCGGTCGAACCGGTCACTCTGGTGACGGGCGAAGCGAGCCTTGCCTGCACATTCCAAGTCAACATTTTGTCCATTGTTTCGTTTTGCAGCGTCATTAAGAAGAGGGATCGAGTATTCGCTTTTCCCCTTCGTCTCCTTTGCCGCCTATCTTTTTTCTTCAACCAATCCAACTGGCGCTTCAGATTTTCGTTTTCATCGTGAAATTTGTTCATACGTCGTGTAGCGCTGCCCCAAAGGCAGTTGGAGGAGAAGGAGAAGATGGCGCAACAAAGCAAGGACGAAAGGGTGACGATGTATCTCGAAGTGCTCTTCTTTTTTTCAAATCGTGCATAAGGACGTACGCTTCTTGATGATGGGGACGTGCTTCTTGGCGGCGACCATCTGGAAAAGAAAGTTTCGTTAGAAATCGGTGGTAAAGCGAAAATCTTGGACCGAAGCTGAATTGAGCGGCGGCAACATCAAACAAACGTACCTTGACGGCGGTTAGTCGGGCTGTGGTTGATTTGTCCGGCGTGATGCTTCACCTCGATGCGAAATTTTGGCGGATGCCACAATCGGAACACTAAGGCGAAGGGCTTAGGGCATGCATCACGTGTGTGGTGCTCTTTCTCTGCTTTCTTTCCCAACTTTTTGTTTCACGTTCACACCAAAGATCGGGAGCCCCACCTTGCTCGCTTGCCCTACAGCTTACTAAGTCATGCTACTACCTCTCACTCGCTGAAAAATGAGGCTACCTTACTTGGGTACTCCAGCCTGGCAAGAAAAACCGCCTTTGCTCGTGCGGCCGAAAGAGGAATAGCGCACATTAAGGGCACAAACCCTCTCGTGCCCTTCGCAGGATACGCCGTTCCGGGGCGCAAAAAATTCCGTCCTAGGCGAAAGGGGACCACCAGGCCCAGCACCATCACGACGACAAGCGAAGCGAGACTGCAGCATCAACCCGCTCTAACCTCCCTCAGACATACCATCAGCAACCATGTCGACGACAACTCAGAGCGTGCAATGCTTCGGCAAGAAGAAGACGGCCACTGCCGTCGCCCACTGCAAGGTTCGTGGACGAAAGAAAGACGAGACGTGGTGTTTTTTATATCCCACGAAGAAAGGACTCCATTCCCTTGGCGATCGAATAGTGGTGGATGCGGCGGGATTGGAGTCATGAAATAAATTTTTTTGGGATCTTCAGAGTTTCAGTAGAGACGTGGAAATGCTGACATTCTGGCAAATTTTATAGGCTGGCCGTGGTCTGATCAAGGTCAACGGTCGTCCTCTGTCCCTTGTTCAGCCTGAAATCCTGCGCTTCAAGGTACGCAATTTTCCTTGTCCCTCGACTCGACCCGACAACTTTGTTTGGCGCCTCAAATCATCCAAAGAACGCATCATCGATCTCAAAAGAGACCCGAAATACTTGAAGAATCTACGTTTAAAGGAGAATTTGAGGATGGCCACAAGTTGCTGCTCGGGTCGTCATGACATACAATTGTAGAAGCTCGATCGTACTAAGACTCCTTTTTTTCCCTCTAGGTCTACGAGCCTCTCCTCGTTGTTGGCCTCGACAAGTTCGCCAACGTCGACATCCGTGTCCGCGTCACCGGTGGTGGTCACACTTCTCAGGTCTACGCCATCCGTCAGGCCATTGCCAAGTCCCTGATCGCCTACTACCAGAAGTACGTCGACGAGCACTCCAAGAACCTGCTCAAGCAGGCCCTCGTCCAGTTCGACCGCACCCTGCTGGTCGCTGACAACCGCCGCTGCGAGCCCAAGAAGTTCGGTGGTCCCGGTGCTCGTGCCCGGTACCAGAAGTCTTACCGATAAAGGGGGAGAAGCACACAAAAATCAAAAAACGGAAAGGGTCAACTGGCGTTTTTTGGAAGGGGCCGCTATGGAGTGCAAAGGGGGAGAGACGACAGAAAGAGGAACAGAGGAGGAGGTCACTGTGGTCGTGGAGACATGGTCGAAAAAGCATCTTGCTGTGCTGCTGGGAGGGATGGCGCTGCTGCCACGTCTGGGTGGCGGTCCTTTGCAGTCTCAGGGTGTGGAATACAAGAGGGGCCGGAATCACATATTCCCTGGCATGGGAATAGGTTTCCCGCTGGCATTTGCATGGCCTTGCTTTGGGCGGATTGTAACGGGTCTGGCAGGCTAATGAAATCTTCAAACGTTCACGCGCGCGGCATCTAATGTGTGTTTATATGTGTGAAATGTTATATGTCTTACGTAAAGTATGCTTCCTCGCTCGATGTCTGCGTTCATTGGTACTGTGATGGGACGGACGTCGTTTAATTCACCACGTAATACAACTGGCTACCTGTGATCATGGGACGCCGTGTCAGTTTATTCCACCGCATCATTCACAGTCGCGCAGCCAGTATGTCAAAGATGGTCAAGCTTGATCCGTTATCTTAGAGAATGACGGAAGAAAAAAAGCATGCGTCTATAGCCTTCAAAGCGCTACCCAGACTCACTTTTCCGATGGTGGCGAAGAAGCATATCTTCAAGGACACCAAATGTTGTCTAGCCTTTTTTTTTCCCCAACTCCTTGTCCAGCCGAAAGGAAGCTCAGCAAGATGGATAGTATGTCATATTGTTAAGCGGTCGGTAGTACTAGACTAAGTCTAGCAGTCGAAGCCTATCATTCCAAGGGTAGCCAAGAGTACATCCAAACATTCACCAACCGATTCTGAAGAATAACGAAACACTCCGTGCTTTGCCAGCCAATAGTCGACACTCCACGACTTACTCGTGCCCAGCCATTAGAGCCAGATGGTACAGGTCTCAAGTCAAATTCCCTTAGACCCCCCGACTAGTTGAATTATTGCTCTCTTAAGGCGAATCAGACAGCAGCATGCGCTTTTCGGCTTTCTTCAAGGCATTAATCCTCCTTCCCGTCACCCGCTCTGAGATACTGCCGAGGCTCATCCAATTGGTAGACTGTCGTCTACGGGCCGGTCCCTCTTGTTGCTGCCGTCGACAGTCTTTATCCCCATCTTCTGCAAATATATAGAGCTTCGTCGCTCTCCGACTCCTCACGGCTGCAGCCACCTAATCATTCCACGAGACAAGGTCTCGTTGACGGCCATGCTCATCGAGTTCCACGACTTCGGGCGCCCATTCACCTCGTTCATCCTCAGCCTCGAGCTCGGTCATTTCAACCTCCACTTCTTCTCCATCTTCCATCATCACTTTACCCTTGCGAAGGTAATCGCCGTGTAGGTCCCATCCAAGATTTACTACCTCTGCCTCTACCTGGGCAAATGAAGTGCCGACAGCGAGTTGCTCGTTGGTGGCATTCTCCCCGAGCGCATCGAGAACCTCTTCCAATCTTCGTTTATAAACTATGAGGGCCAGCCGCAGTTCGCGGCTGTTCGCGTCGCCATAGTCTAGGACAGATTCTTCCAACCACCGGGAGCCATACTGAAGCTGCGCGGCAAGAGTCCGCAGGAATTTGGCAGCTAGAACTGGACGATGTTCCGGCAACAGGTATGCTTTCAAAACTAGTTTGAGCAGCATGTGCCACCACTGTTGGATGCAGGCGTCATTGCCGAGATGCATTCCAACAATAAAGGCAAATTGAAATTCGCCAACGACATCATCGTCAGACAACTCATTACCCGGCGCACTCATGACAGATATCATGTGTGACGTGGCATCCGTGGCCGCTAGGGTTCGGGCGGCTCCAAGAACGTCAGCAGAATACGTCTTGGAATGCTGTGAATAGGCAAAGTTGAGCTCTTTTGATTGGAGAAAGTGATTTGAGAATCTCTTCTCCAATTCCATCTCTGCAGCCAGAAGCACGGCGCCCTTGACACGGTCTGTAGTGTGAACATGCCAAAAGTTCGTTCGTTGTCCCGTAACACGGCTAAGCACACGTTCTGTGATGCTCCCAGATAGTCGCTTCCACATCTTCAACTTCTCATCCAAAGGCTGTTCGGCGGCAACCTCAAGTCTTCTGGACCCCGAGTTAACCGACGATGGATCATGATAGGGCACTAGCTTGTCGTGAAATGTGTCTAGATTATCAGCCTGTATCCGGGCTTCTGCGCGTGATGGCTCCAGAATGGTCTCGTTGAACCTATCCCATTGTAGAACAAGAACTCTGTTGGTCCCTGACGAATATATCCAGAAACCGCTCCGAACAGAACCACTATCAGGATGAGTGACCCAGAACAGATGCGGGCCAGTGGGAATGTCCCTGATACCTCCGAAATGTTTGGCCGTGAACGAGACTGTATCGTATCCTACGAGATATACCTGAGGCAGATCGAGAATAAGTAACACGTCTCCTCGACCCGTAGTGTTTGAATAGAAATCTTGAGTCTCGTGGGAAGCAGACGCACTCGATTGGTGAGCCGGATCCTCTGGTGAGACACCGCTAAACTGAACGCCCTTCCGACTCTCTAGGCTTGCAGGAGGATCGAGAGGAGGTGGCGGACTCTCTTCTCGCTCCTGCGCATCAGCACCTTCATATGCGCGCGGACCAGACACGGAGACAGAGTCGTGAGATTGTGCTGAGCGGGCTGCTGTGGAGGCTGTCGAGTTGGGGTTTTCGAGATCAGCAGAGGCTGTGAGTGGTGGTGGTGGTGGTGGTGACGATATTGAAGTTGGCGTTTGTTCGGCCATCATCGCCTTTGCAAAGTGATGTTCGATACTGCCGATGACGTGTGAAAATTGTTCTGATATGGATGACGCACTTTGGATTATGCTAGTACCTACTGTAATGTACAGGCGACAACGTTAGAATATCTTACTATAAGTACTAAGTCGGATAAGCTGATGGTGCCTGGATGTATAAAAGTATGTCCGACTTCATTGATAGAAAATATTCGGGGTAGCTTGTATGAGAAGGTAGACCAAGTTGAGGCTCGTAGTTGGGTGGCAAGGCAAAAAAGACAATGAATACAGTGGAATATGAGATTAGTAGGTGCGAGGTGCCGAAGCGCACACGTCGTTTTAGTGGCGCTATCCGCTCTATGACTGGGCTGCGTCTCCTAGTTGAAAGCGCGAAGCTTCCTGGTACAGGTGACATAAGATGAGGGCCAGTAGATCTCCCAACCGAGCAGACAATTAAATTACTTGCTGCTCAAGGCATGCCTTACGCTGATGGTTTTCCAGTTGATCAAACCTAGACGGACAAGACAATGTTTGCTGATCAATGCCGGGCAAATTACTCTCACAATAGCACTGCTTGATGGGTTTGCGGAGAAGCTGCCAAGCTAGGTACTCCGTAGCGAGGGGAAGATTCTAGAGGGGGTGAGAGCAAAATTGGGCAAGAACCATCGTGTTAGTACCTCCCGCCAGCCTCCAGTTCTTTTCCCAAGCCGGCCTGCCGCCATCTCGGCAAGCACGACCCAAGTGCTGGGCACGGGAGCTTCCAGCGTCAAAAGAAAGGACCGGCACTGCACTAAGTGGCCAAGGCTGCTATAGGCATTGATACTACCGCTTAGCACTAGACGGCATATACAGACTCCATCTGTCTAACGTTAGTTAGAGCCCGCCTCAGGGCTTGGGGTGTCGGTCCATCACTTGACACTCGAACCAAATTTAGCTTTAAGCTAGTTTCCGTTTATCATGGAGCGATCCCGCGGGAGGCTCCAGTCTCCTTAGACACTCGTGAGGCTCTTGTTGCTTTATACAAGGGCTCGGTGAGGGGTTTCATGAGCTCTTTCCCAGTGGAGAACAAGAAGAATTGGGCAGGAAGGCTCTGACTTCGACTCCACTACAGCACACCATAGCAAACGGCAGGAGCCAGATGGATCGGTCTATCCTTCTCGTGATCCACGGAGTAAATTGATGCGTCACCGACTCTTCCTTCGAGTAACAGTATAGTTGTCCCGTCTCCTATCTAAAAAATGCAGACACATCTCGCCATGCCTTCAACTGATGGGGGAAATCGGCCGCGAGGATCAGATTCGTGTAAGACTTCACAACAACCTCGTATGATGCGTGATGAGAGGTTTGTCAGGATCGTCTACCAATTAGTTATGCGACCACGACTTAGCTGGGTCTGTTCTTTTTGTAGAAACCCAACGAGAGACTACTGACTTCATGCCGTAACCATTTCTAGATCATAGTCGCACTGGGGGAGTCCGAACCACTTACAGAACCGCAGAAATGACATGTTTCGACTGTTTCAGCGTGTCAGATCGAACGACGGCACTGCACTCGCAATATGCATACTGCCCCTATACTGTGTCCGCATGCTCATTATTCCCATCGACTTTTATCGGACATCAGCAACTTACCATGTACCGCAGTTGTCCTCCACTACTGCTGCTACGAGCCGAGGGAAAACCAAAAGAAAGGGGAAACAAGGCAAACATTGGCCGCACGCAAGCCCGTCAGCGGGCATTGCAAACACCCAATCAGCTTTATTTGGCGATCATCCTACAAAGACACAATCGAGACAAATTACCTCCTTATTCCAGTCCCGGGGGGCATTGCTCAAGATCCGAATCTTAGATCGCACTAAAAACAAACTTGCAGTCGTTAATCTGCCTTTGCCCTGTCCTAGGCTTCATGGCACACAGTGCAAGGCGCTAGCAAGGGGTGCACAAACATCAAAATGACTTGGGATGATGGACATGATGAGTATTGCTACCTAGTACCAGTCCGAGGCTACAGATCTTAGTCGTCGCAAGGGTGCTGGTGTTTCCACCGCCTTGCCGAATCGCGAGTACGGCCCTCGGTCCCGTCGCCGCTGTCACATTCCCTCCCGTCCACAAGCGCGAGTGGGTATTACTATATCGAGAGGAGGGAGGGCGTGTGCGTCTTTGAATCTGAGGCGCATGTGTGCTAATATTTGCTTGCCACCATCGTTGATCGAGGCCGGAGGAGAGAAAGAGCTGAGCGGACTCGAGACAGTATACGATACATGACTACGCTCAAGCTGCTTTCTATGCCGAACATGACTCAGTATCGCTTGCCGCAATCATATAAGGAACAAAGACATATTTAATTCCAACGTCACATGCTAACCATCCATGTTAGATAGGGCTACCGGACTCGATGGACTTATATCCACGGCTCATATCAAACTACCTTACAGGTGACTTGCTACAGTCGCTAGCTTCACATCATCCACAAGCAGAGTCAAGTCGGGCATAGCCTCAGCTCGGCACAAATGCGACGTCTGTATCTTGGCCTTGGTCGGATCGCCCCGCCTGCCTTCATTCTTCAGCAGCTACTTGGCATCCATACATTGCTTGGACGGAGCAGGCAAGGTAGGCTCCCTTGGCTAGTCAAATCGTACACCCACTAAAAGCAAACCGGCATCCAACGGCCCCCAAGCCAACAAACCCGTTCAAAACCCGTCCTAGCTAGTCTGGCCTTGCTAGCTTCTAACCTACGGCTGCCTCCCGCAACGCCAAGTAACCCACCTTTTCGTGTGCGTGAGATGCTCATTGTAGAGTTCACATGGTAAGTATGGCATATACCAGTGTATTCTACAGAGCGTGCAAAAGCTTTTCGCTCCGTATTCAGCTTGGTTGACCAACCTCGGGTACTCTTCTAGGAAGTTCTACAGGCCTCGACGAGGATATCCGACCCTTCCGTCTCTCTGCTCAAACATTCATCCTCATATATCCCGCCCAGCGCTACAACATCCTCATCGCATCCTAGCGCCATCTCAAACCATGCCGGGCCCTTCAGCGGTCTCACATCCCGCCCTTTATTGTTCCCCCGGTCGCATCGAACCAATTTAGACCACCACTTCAGCAAAGCAGCAAAAGGTTAAAAAAAGGGCCGTTGGCCGGCTCCTTTTATTTTTTTACTGCTGCACACGCCCTCTTAGTGTGGCATCGCGGCGCCCAGCATCGTATTTTGCATCGTTGTACTGTGCAATCCAGCTCGCGCTGCTTTTCCCATTCTCTTCTTCTTTGTTCGCCTCTGCAACCTTACCCGTCCTCGCATCGTCCCGCACCTTTCCCGCGCGGATCGATGAGGCGCACCTTCTAGAAGCTTGCGGCTCCAGGGGACATGAACGTCATGTGTCTCACTTTGTTGCTTTTTTGTTTACCAAGATATCGCCACACATATCCTCGTGGCCGTCCGTCACACGAGGAGAAGGGAGGCTCTTGTATCACCCGAGCACCCTGGTGCTAATGGGAGTAAGGAAAGGCTGTTCCCGCTGTTACACAGGGAGACAAGGTTCTTATGACTGGCTTATTACGATCAAACATGAGGAAAAAGCATCTGCAGCTGTCTCACTCTCGCGTGGCCCGGATCAGTCTTCTTGAATTTACTAATCTGCCTCGTCCTCACTCTCCTCCATCTCACTTCTCCCCATCCCTTCCCCTTGTTTCCCCCCCATGCTATCTATAGAACGCACCCTGCCATGCTTTATTTGCCATGTGGCTCCCCACGCCTTTAGTCGATGTTGAGCAGAAAAAAAATCTGCCCGGTCTCCCTCTTTAGCCCGGCACCTAAGAGCACACCACGCCTTTAGCACCCAAACCTTAGCAATGCACACGCAGAGCTACCTAGCCTTTCCACTCATTTAGAGTGTCAGACCAAGTAGCTTGTCACCCTCTTTTTTTGGCGTCGTTTCCAACAAGTCCACCACACACTCCATCTTACCCATGTCTCGTGTAACCATCGCACCGTATCTCCTGTACCGTGTTCGTCACACACCCGGAGACGGCAACTCTATTTCTATTTTTGCCCAGCCTTGCGACGCATGTACGGTTCCTTTTCCTTTTTATTTTTCGACACTAGCAAAGTCTTGGTCGCTTTCTTGGCGCGTCCCGACGACTTGGCACAAGGGTTTAGTCTGCTGGTCTAATGCAGAAGCCAGAAACGGGCTTGACGAGAATAATGGGGGTGAACTAGTATGTTTAGCAAGATCGGGGCTTTGATGGTGTTTTGATGCAACTAGAAGCTTTTCTCACATTTGATACATCACGTACACTAGTGACAGTTTTGTGCGATGATGGGAAAAATGAAGTAGCTGAAAACGCGCACTTTGATATACCAGTAATGACTGTTTAGGTGGTTGCTGCTATCGTATACACTTCTCTCCTCTTCTCTCACACACACATAGCAAAACAGAACAAGATAAAAAAAAAAGAGTAAAAAAAAGGCGTTACAAAAAAAGCGTTACACAAATCGTTCTCTCGCCGCGATAATCTTTGCACCACGGGAAGACAAAAAAGTTTCCATTCTTACCAAGTCCTCATTTTTTTGTCCCCTTCATTTTCCATCCCGTTGGAGGTGTCATTTTTTTTGTTTCTTTTCTCTTTTTTTCTTCTTTTTCGCTCTCCAAACTCCTCCCCTTGGGTAGACTGCAGGGCCCTCTTTTCTCTCGCAAGGGGGCTTTTACGCAGGAGGGAAAAAAGGGGGGTGAAGAAGCTCGACATCTTCGCCCAATTTCCCAGCCCGCTCTGGAGCCGTTTTTCCCTTTCACTTGAACCAAGTCGTATCGCGTTTGTCGCCTCGCGGCGATACACAAAAAAAGCAGCTTTCTTTTTCCTTCTCTCAAAGACCGACCCCAGCTACCGGGAAACCCCCCTGGTGCTTTCACCCGCCCCGTTTGGTTTCAGTGACTCCGTTAAAATTTCCTCTGCGCCGAACCCGCCCCTTTGAAAAAGAAAAACAAAAAATGTGAGAAAATTTGTGCATCACGCCATGAAAGAGCCGACCCTTTCCCCCCTTTCCACCCACACCCTCCGGAGTGACCTTTCTGCCAATGCAACCCTCCGCCCCGAGTAACCATTGAGACCGAAATGCACACAAAAAAATATATGTGGTGCGTTAAGAGCCGAAAAGGAAGAAAAAAAAGAAAAAAGAAGAGCGTTAAAAAACAACAGAACAAAAAAAAAAGACGTACACACACACACGCACATGTCCTAACACGGTAAGGGAAAAGGACCAAAACCACCTCACCACTACCGTGAAGAAGCATACACAAAAAAAAGAAGAAGAAAAAAGAGTTCAAGTCAAACACGGGTGCCTCCATATTAAAATGTTGACCGGCATAAAGTACCCAACCCTCTCGAGGCACCTCCAGAAAAGAGAAAAATCAAGCAGGCAGCATCCTGCTGGAATATTATCCCAGAGGGCAAATGGTCAAGGATAAAACCCATTAGTTCTTATAAGAAAAAAGAGAGATAAAAACCCAATTATGCCAAACGCATGAGCAGGAGGGGGGAGTTGCAGCCTGCAGCTGCCGTATGCCAGATTAATGATTCTTCTTTTTCCCATGCGTTTGAACAGTCTCCTTTCTTTCTTTTTCTTCTACTAATGGCTAGGGGGTGGTGCTCCATTTGCTGCTTCACAGTTAGCCACAGATACCTCCTACACAACTTCGAGTTTCAACATCCCAGGGCGGGTCGACGTACATTGGCTGTAGATGTTCTGCTGGCCGGGTTGAGCATATGGAGAGTGAGGCTGGTAGTTGGAGTAGATATGGCTCGCTCCGTACTCCGGCATCGGTTGCTGGCCGACATTGCCCGAGGGCGGTGCCGGGTATTGCGTGGGCTGGTAGCCGATGGGAGGCAGCTGCACGGTCCTACCGGGGTAGCCGGATGAGGGAGCACCGTCGGGACCTTGAGGATCCGCGCCGCCGTTCTGTGCGACGCTGGCCGCTGCCGCTCTCTGTCGTTCCTCCTCGGCCTTGCGCTGCGCCTCTTCCTCCTTCTTCCTCTGCTTCCATTCCTTACGAATCTCTTTGAACTCTAGAAGAAAAAGGTTGGTTAGTCTTTGCCGTCACATTGTGCCAACTGATGAAGAGTTGTCGTGTGCGCCTGCGCCAATAACAGGTTGCTGCAAGAATCCCGAGCGAGGCACGTGACAGAGTCCTGATGCTCGTTCTCGAGAAAAGCCTGCCAAATGGAGATCTTGACAGTAACACCAAAAATCTCTTAGGCAAAAGGGAAGAGAGAAAGGCGAAAGAGGTTGCTACTTGCAAACAAACTCTTGCCAAGCCGGAACAGGCGTAGGGGCTCAAAAAGCAAAGTTAGAGATTTTAATTGCAACTCGAAACTCACCTTCAGGCGTTCGCTTCTGTCCATGAGATTGCATGGTGACGTGGGCATTGAGGTGGTTCAGCGTGCCGTAGGCCTTCTCGCAACCATTCCAGCCGCACTTGTACATGCGCTCGATTTCCTCATACCTTCTTCGAGGGCGTTTGTGCTGTTGCGCTCCAGGGATGGGCACAAAGGAGTAGACCTGTTCAAATGCAAAACCGCTCAATGTTAGCGCTGTGCTCTGGTAGTTTTTTTTTTTCTTCCTGTTGCTCGTCACGAGTGAAACTGCGTAGATATAGACCTGAACAGGGACATCGTTTTTTTTTTCCTCTTCCCCCTCTTGCGAGACAACTTGTCCCCTACCAGAAACTTTGACTACTTTTCGGGCAAGTTTCTTTTCGCAAAAAATCATTCCATCTTCTTTTACGTACCTGACTAGGCCTCTGCTGCGGCGCAGACGCCGGGGACTGCGCGTAGACTGGGTGGCCGGGCGTCAGAGGAGGAGCTCCGTGCTGGCTGTAGCCGGCCCAGTCGGGTCGGGGCTGCGCATACATGCCACCGCCGGGATGGGAGTAGCCATGAGACATGTCTGGATTCGGCGCATACGGCGAGTGCTGCCCGTAAGGGTAGGTTGGACTCGGAGCCGCAATAGACGGATCTATAGGCACATCGTTGTCAGAATTGACCGGGTGGGCTTGATGGCTTGGCCCATTGTGCTGGGGCAGAGACGGACTGTTCTGTTGTTGCGCCATACCTCCGCTGCTTGCGCTGCCGGCTGGATGGTATGAACGCTGGATATGCTCCGAGAAAGATCCTGATCGCGCCGAGGGAGGGTAGACGCTGTACTCCGAAGTGGGAGTCACGGCGGTGGGATAGTTGGACTCTTGCTTCCCCGGGTATTGAGCAGCAGACGCGTGATCTGCCGACGAGCCTTCAGAATGATGGTCGCCAAAACTGCTGGAGTAGGGCGATGGCAAACCTGTCTGCGAAAACTGGGCGGAACCGCGGTCCATAAACGTTGCTGCAGCTGTCGACGACGGCGAGGCCTCAAGGGACGACTTGCAAGAAGACGTTTAGAGTTTGCAGTTGCAGCGACGACAGGATGCAAAAGACAAAAGAGTCAAGAAACCAAGTCGCGATGTTGTTTGCGTTGGCTCCAGGAACGTGCTGCGGACTCCACCAGGCTGGCGTGAAAGACGGCGTCCAGACAAGACTAGTTCCCAAGCACTCGCGTCAGGCTGCTTCTCGTTCCTCCCAAGGTGGTGGTGCAGGGGGGAGGGGGGCCCAGAAAGAAATAAGAGACGATGGTGAGCAGGCTGTTCCGGGGCAAAGTGTCGCGGCGGCGGCGCAGACGTAGTGTAGTATATGTATATCGCCGGCGGCGGCAGTGATAGCGCGGGCTGGGGGAAGCCGGCGTATAGCGTACAGAGTCTTGTTCAGATGGGTTTCTTTGGGGTGCGTGATGCACACTAGCTCCAGAGGCCCAGGAGTCAAGTCCTTGGAAGCGCGGATCTGGCCAGGGATGTCTTGCTTTGGCCCTGCGATCAGGCAAAGTTTCGAAGGGGCTAAAGCTAAAGCTAGGCTTTCCGGGTCGTACAGATTTGGGGCACCCCGACTAATATAGTGCGGACAGGTTGAAGTAGGTGGTGGACTGCCGGCAAATCCAGTTCCAAGAGAGTCTAGCGTATGACTCGGGCCTGGGACCACAGGGGGTGGGAATCTTTTTTTTTTTTAAAAAAAAAAAAAAAAATTGGCTTCCTCTTCTTCTTTTTGGTTCGCCGCGCAGCGCTATTGATAGACCGACACGGGGCGCCGACGTAAGTTGTGCTGATTGACGAGGCGCTTAGTTCTAGAAGGCGAACTTTACTCGGATACAATAAGAGATGTGGCGGGGCGTGTGTTCGGCCGCTGGGGGGGAAACCTTCAGTCAGTTTATGACGGCGACGAGGTTTGCGTAAGGCAAATGGTGCGGGACGAAGAATTTTATACGGCCACGCGAAAAATGAATGACGACGGGTCGATGGGGAACAGGCCCTGCACGCAACAATCGATGCCTGGGGACGGAGGAGGGGGTGCGCAGCAGGCCAGGGCACAAGAAGAGGGCTGGAAGAGCAGCTCCGTACGAGTCTTGCGAGGAAAAGAAAAATAAAAGCGAGCGCGACCTGGGGATACCCAGCGTTGCGGGAGATGCGCTTACTGCTCCTATGCAAGTACCGTCCTCGCAGCAGTGGCACTGTACTCGTCTTCTCTCTATGTACGGAGAGGCACGATCCAAGCAGCGTCAGACCCAGCGAACCTGAAGAAGGGGAGGGGGGGGTGTGGGAGTCGGGTTATTTCCGTCGTAGTGCGAGGCCGAGGGGGAGCCACCAGGCGATGGATTCGAAACTTGGGGGAGAGCAGGCCTGGCGCCGGCAGTTTGGGTATATCGAGAGGAACTCTACGTACTGCCCGTTATCATTCGAGGCTTGGGGGTCCCTTTTGATATCCTGATTGCGCGGACGCACTCTCGCGCCGCCGGCCGTCAGATGGAAGCGCGTTTGCAGGTGATTCCCTTGGGCGACTTGACGGGGGGGTCTGGTCTGTTGGTGGTGAGAGAGGAAGCGCGGTGAGGAGTGCTGAAAAAAAAAATGGAATGAATGGGGGGTGGCGGGTGACTCTCGAAGCATGTACTCCGTCCCCCATCGACGTGTGGGAATAAAAAGAGGGCAAAGGCAAAAAGCAAAAAAGCAGAGGGAAAAAGCGCTGGCTGGGTCTGCTGTGGCCGTTCATGAATGAGGCGTAACCCTGTCCTTGCAGAAGTTATTGGGTCCCCCCTCCCGGTAAACCCCAGCTGGGCACATTCAGCGCGGCCAAGCAGCGGCAGCAGCAGCAAGTTGCAGCAGGGCCTCCAGTTGCAAAGTGTGGCGGCAGAAAAGAGGCGTTATCGGCCATCACAGGTGTGGCAAAGCCACTGGCCAGCCCGGAGTACGGAGTCACCTTGATGGAGGTCTGATGTAATCAGAGGTGAACAGAGACGCCCCAATCCCGATCAGTGCGAGCGCCAGTCATTTTTCTCTCTATCATTTTCCTTTTTTTTTTTGGTGGCGGAATGCGTACATGTACCAGCCAGGAGTTTGCGTCCCAGTCCGCCGTGACAGACGCCTCCAATGCTGAGGCACTACTTGTACGTATTAGGTATCCATCAAGTAGGGTGTCCTTTATTTTCCAACGCGCCAAACAGCGATGCCTCCCAGCTCCACGGCTCTCTTGTGCTCTACCAATGCCCTTGGTCGGTCCTCCGCGCCGATTACCAGCAACCAGGTGGCCGGGGGTCCCCGGTGATGCCACCTTGTCTCCCAGATAATGCTGCTCGACGTTTGTACAAGTACGTACCGAGAAGCGGGACGCAGCTGAAGCCTGGAGATGGGCGGCCAGCCGAGCCAGGTGTGGTAGGCCAGAATGGAATGCACCCCTGCAAGCTTTAGGTACGCGCAGGACGACCACCAACTTTTGTACAGTGCGAATTGGCGTCAAGAGATCTGCGCCTTTTTTTTTTCTTCTTTCGAAATATGGCCAATCAGCGGCCCGGGCGTCTGCCAGTCGACACCAATGGCCAGCCAAGGATGTCACTCGATGGAGCCCTCCTGCGACTTGGCTCGTGGGGGGTGGGTTGAGCTGCTGGGGCCTGCTCGATCCAATGTTACGCCGCCGGAGGTAGTGCCAATAACGGCGAATTTGCCTCGAACGCAGAGCTGCTCAGGTTGATTGCCTGACAATCCTCGTAACGGAGCACTTGGGAAACGTGCAGAGAGCCAGACAGGTTGTTGTTCCAAGGCGGCACAGTTACGAGTTGCGCATGTACGGCGCCGCGCAGCACGGACCAGGGCCAGGACCGAGTCGCCGCAAACGGATTGCCATTGCTTTTTTTTTTTAAACCTCATCATGACCGGTTCCCTCCTTCACTGGGAATGGACTGGAAACCTTGAGTCCCCCAAACGCGTCTCCGAAAGCAATCGGACGGTGGTCAAGCTTCACGACGGAATTCCCCACGCTCACCATGGGAGCGCCGCCAGGCCTAGAGCAAGGAGCCATCAGCGGGCTAAGGAGCCCAGCACGATGGTTCCAGTGTGGCGCTAGCGAATGTCGCACGCGAGCGGCCCACGCAGATGAAAGGCGGGTACGAGTGTGTACCCAGGCACTGGCGTACCTCTCAGCGTACCTCTCAGCGTACCTCTCAGCGTACCTCTCAGCGTACCACTAGTGTAGCTAGCAGCTGCATGGCGCGCGGAGAGGAGGCCCAGAGGGCGAGGAGGTACCTGGCGCAGTACTGCAAGACAGTACGACGTGCAAGTACCTGCTACTATTACGCTCTGTGCAGACGAGATATTCTCCGCAGGATATAGGCGTTTCCCACACGGCGCACAGAGCGTGCGGAAGACCGCCTGTGTAACGAAGCTTGCCACGACTAATCATCATCTCGGCAAGCCTGGCTGCATTTTGCATCCTGCCCACGGAGCTGCGTGCTGTATGTACGTGCGTGCAGACGAGTGTTTCTTTTCCAGCGATATATAAAGAACATGAGAAAAAAAGGCCCCTAGTCGATATGGTGTCGATTTGCCCAGAGCCCGCTCCTCCAGTACCTGACGCCGTCCCTCCTAGGCCTAGCCGTGCTCCTGTAAGTGCTGCATTACAGGCAGCGAGATAGGTGCTGGAGATCAGCCTACGGCCCCAGCTCTGCCCTGGATCGTCCGCTAGCTCCCAGAGGACGTGGGAGCGCTACGTGGTCCTAGCCGTGAACCGCTTTAGTGCTTGGCCGTCCGACTTTTGAGGCTGGCATCGGCTCTGGGCCGTCGGGTCAGCACTGTCAACGGCGTCCTCGGCGGCGCTGCCAGGGATTTGATGGCTGGAACCCCAGCAGCGCCCCCCCTTCTGCCGCAGCAGGCGATACGTGTGAGCACAGGCCCTAGGCTGTGCTAGTAGCAGCTTTTGCTGCAGCGCCCGAGGAGGGAAGCTCCCAGCGACGCTCAACTCTCCCTGCAAATATCAAATATTCAGCCCCCGAGCATGCTACCAGAACCACAATCTCAAGCGTCAAGTCGTCCCTCAAAAGCCCAGACAGGCATTAGTTAGTACCCTTGGATGCATTGCAAGTACTCCCCTCGTAGCTGTTACTTTTTCTGCACACCCTTTCTCGAAACATCTGTCATTCTGCAAGCACGGATGCAGACGGTCGATTGCCAAAAGCGAGTGGAATTACGAGCAATCATCACGATCGCCAGAGCCAGCCCAGCATTCGCTGACCAGCCCATTACGTAGGCGCAGTGCCAGGTACGTGCCCGTAACGCAAGGTGCATTGGGTCCCATGGCTCGCTCTCGATACCGCGTCAGGCAGCCCCCCCCCCTCCCCCTTCCTCTCTCCCCCCGTCCTCGAGATAAACTTATTACAGAAACAGCGCTACTTGTCATGCTGCAGCGATGGGTGCGCAATCAGCTTGCGAGGCGGGCTTACTTTCATGGCCTGATTCGCTCACGGGCCACCGACTTCTGATAGGCCCCTCTTGAGCCGTTGACATGCAGAGACACCATGCTTCAACGGGAATGACCTGGGCATTACATGTACATATGTACTTCGTATGGGACCATCGAGTGCATTGCAAGATACAGGCGGACGCGCCTTATAATGCAAGACGCGTGCCACTCACAACGGTCCTGTAATTTCCATCACTTTTTTTAGAGGTGCGCATCGGAGCGGCTGAGGGCTTTTTAATATCAGAAACCTATCACAGCATGCGCGCAACTCCTTCACACCGAGTTGTTCAGCCCATCTGATACGAGGGGGAAAGATGAAAAAGAAATAGGGTCTGACCAAAGCAAAACAGCTGCGTATACGCAGTGCAATGACGGAGTCGGACACCGCGGAAGTTCCCACTTCGTACGAGAAGGGAATAGACCAAAAAAAAAAAAAAAAAAAAAGAAAAGGCCCTTGGTATCCGTACCGCAGATCGATTCTTTTTTTTTTTTTCCTTCTCTGATGTGTTGCAGCTCCCAATTTCGCTCTGCCAATGTCATGGGTCTCCCGCTGTCCCCGCGCATAAAGGTGAAGCTGTCGAGGGATATTATGATGTGATGTGGTGGATGGTCTGGAACTGCAGAGTCGACTTTTGCGGCATGGGCTGGGATTGCATTGGTACCCACCCTGTCGCTTGTCAAGTCGAGATGTGACCAGCCCTTCTTCATGCGGGTAAATGGTTATTATCGCCCTAGCACTGTTTCTCCGCTCAACGCGACGCAGCAGGAAGACCATCCTGGACTGACGTCTTAACTTTGAATCATGCATCGACAGGGCTGTATGTACCTCTACGGACTACTACCTCTGCTGGGTGACGCTTGTTATCATGGCCTTTTTCTTTCCCTTGACACGCGAGTCTCAGTCACGGACGGCATGGTATCATACCCCATCGTCTAAACGGCAGCACCTGGCCATAGTAGAGCATGAAAGATGTTGCGAAGCATCATCCTGGATTGCGCAAGGACGCGTACACTCCGTGCAGTGTCTTTGGGTCTCGGGACTTCCAGACTGCCGAGAGCATCAAGTTCTGACATGCCTTACCCTTTTTTTTTTCTTCTTCTTTTATTATGGCTCTTTCATTGCTGACAGGGCACCTGCGCGTGGTTGCATATTTTGCTACGATATAAGGTACCTACATACTACAGAGACAAGCATCAGGTGCCGCTCAATACCTGCTTTTTTCTGCCTTGTCCAACCGCTTGGGGCCTTTGGAAGGGTAAGACAACAAAAAAAAAGGGAATTCAGGCGCGAGAGGCCGTGGTGGGCCATGGCACGCTGTATGCCGTCTTCTCTAGGATGCCCAAACTGAGACATACAGAGGAGATGCAGATAGAAATTGCGGCGTGATGTATCATCGGCCAGGTATTAGCATGGATCCCATATTGGACACCTCTTTTTTTTTTTCTTTTTTTTTTTGGAGCAGATAGTATTAGAGGCGGGCACCGTTTCTAGACAGATAGCAGGCCAGGCTGTTGGCAGGTGGCTGACCTGCCTTGCACTTGCCATTGCATCCGAGACTCAATAGCCATGTCAAGCCACGACGCACAGGCAGGAAGGAAGGCTCGGCAGCGCAATTCCCTCCACCAAAAAGTCACAGCAACCCAGGCTGCCACCATGCAGAATCCATCAGCCGTTGACTCATGATCTCGCAACGTCTGTGCTTGTTTCGGCCCCCTCCCATCTTCCGCTCGCATCTCTCCAGCTGCCAAGAAAAGGGAAGAAAATGCAAAAACAGAAGAGCATGCAAGCGTTGCGTCAACTCGGTGAACTCGACAGCAGCCCTCAGCCTTGGGGGAGGCGTAAACAGATCAAATCGACCCGAATCCTCGGGAGAGACTAAAATGGCCCCTCAGACCATCTATGCCCCGAATTGGCACGGTCGCGCTGTTTCGTTGGTCAGGACGCCAAGGGCCAAATCATGGCCTGTCTGCCGGCGTCAGGACGATGCTCCAGCTAGTTCATTGACCTACGCTTCTCTGAGCCCGTCCTAGCCATAGCTTGTCTTCCTCGGGAGCTTTCGTCCCCAAAGCATGATTTGCCTGACGGTGCCCACCGGGCCTGCATCCCCAGCATCCGTCCAGGACAAGAAAAAAAAAAAAAGCAGTGTGGTTATCTAAGCGAGCACGCATCCAAAATGCCATGTACGACCGCATCGGGGAAGGGGAGCCCATGGAAAGAACAGGGTGGCCGCGGTCCGACCGCATGCAGATTCTCGTCAATGCTACGAAAGTACTCTCGCGCCCTCAATGTACACTGTGCTCCCAACCGCCTTGCTTAGCTCGACTTGGCAACTCTTTGGACATCGCCTGACAATTCACCGACCAAGTGCCGAGGTCAATCTGGAGACGCAGCCTCTTTCTTTGGTCCAGATTGGGCCATATCCAGCCCTGGTCGGCGACCCTCACCGCAATTATCGCTGTTGTTTGGACTCTTTTTTTTTTTTTTTTCTTTTTCTTCTCAGCTGCGACGTCCCCTCCGCGTCAGAGGGATTGTGTTACACAACGACTGAGCTCAAGGCCCCCTCTTTGAGGGTCCACGTGTGTTGGTTGAGCTTTGTATTCCCTCAGAGCCTGCGATGCCACAAGGCCGTCGCCTCACGTGGGAGATCCACCGATGTGCAAAGAGAGTACGGTTGATAATGACTGTCAGGTAACACTTCAATGGTACACGCGTGGTGCGACCTGAAAAAAAAAAGAATAGGAAGAGAGCAAAGCCGTGGCTGATAGAGAGCATTACGAACGGCAATCCGTCCCGAGTATCGCGTCATGGGTATCAGAGCAGGGCACGTCGCAAGCATTTTTTTCAGCTCCGACATACAGACTTGAGTCTTTCAATTCCTCGTAGACTGCTCATTTTTGACATCCTGCACAAGCCGACCAATCCAGAAAGACACCCTGTCACTGATCCCTACGTCCAGCCGCAGCCGCAGAATCCACCCAAATTCGCCTGGTAAACAAGCAACTTTCTGGGGGAGTCAAGCCCATCACCTGATTGCAAGGCAGGGAGCTGACAAAGGTCTTCTCTCATTTGCTTGCTTGGCAGCCATCGACGCACTGCAGGCGACGAGACTCCAGTCGACTCTGCATTGGTCTTGGATGGCCTGACCTGCCGGCATGTACTCCGTACCCCCTTCAGACACCATCTGAAGCTTCAATTGGTCAGCGCCTTATTGCAGCCACTCTGCCCCGTACAGCCACTTTGTAACGAGTCATCCAATCAACAACGCGAGGCGAGAAACTGCAATGCAAGGCAGTACAATTCTAAATTCATCCATACGCCTGCAACCAAGTGGTATCTCATCCTCCTTGCTGAGGAGCATTCTTAGGTAGCGTTAGCGCCAGCTTCAAAGCAGGGCACCGCTTTCTGTCTGGCCAGAATCTTTCGAGGTGTCACCGGGCTTTTTTTGCCGGCGAGTCAAAAGTCACCACTTTATCTATCGTTGGGTTAGTACCCACCAAAAGTACGAAGTACATGGCAGTTGATAAGAGCGAGCTCATGTATACAGCAACATCGCGCCGTTCGACACTGTTGCAGCTTCCAACTACCTTTGGTGAATACAGAGCAGAAAAAGTGTATATGTATGACGAACGAAGCGTAGTTCAAGGCTTCAGGAACCTGATTGCTTTCATTGAGCCGGAGATTACCGGTGTCATAAAGGGCCGTCCTAAAAGGCAACATCGTCCAAGACGATAGATTTTCGATGATCAAGATTTCATATATACGAACTGGACTGGCTTCCCACCGGATGATAGGATCTTTCGTGAAGGCACACATGATATAATGAATGACCATCATGGCAGAACTCATCCCCCATACTCTTCGTTGAGCTGCTGTTGCGACAAGGTACGCCACGGGACACCGGGCTTGAGGAGTCTTTGAATCTAAGACCCAAAACCTTAGACATTGAGTCGGCATCCTTTTCCTTTTGGCAAAGCACGCTACTCGAGATACTATTTACGTCCCGTTCTCAATGCCTCCTTGAGTCTCAGCGAAGCCTGGGCATTCCCGAAGGAAACACCTACCCAAACCAGAGCTGGGAACAAAGGAACTACGGAGAACCAATATGCGTGACAGGAAAGCAGAGAGGTGTCGAATAATTCCGATTTCCTTATTACTTCAAAAGCTTTACATGTGCAGACACAGAGAGCGGAGTGAGCTAGCCTACGAAGCATGATGACTTTCGGAGAGCGGATGGTATTTCTTGACCGCTAGGGCGCTATCACCGGAAGAGCTAACTTGACAAGGATTTCCGCCTCTAGAATCAAAGGCATCTGAATATCATGCCCCTTAATGTCAGGGCCGATTTCGTGAATGAATCCTGGCTAGTACTGAGGCCATGTCTTCCTATTGGCTGATCCTGGCTTGAGACAGAGAGTCAGCCTCACCTGCACATCCATCGTCCGCATGTGGACGGGACTGAAAAAAAACGACGGCCCAGACTCATTGCTGCATCCCGCCTAACCACGGCTACAGTAAGCTCACCATGATCGCTGTTATCAGCTCAGTCGTTGCTGAGCCATGGCCGATACCACGGTCCTCAGCCGGTGAGGCTGCTTCAACGCGTCGGGCAGGACGTGTCGTATTTTTGCCCAATCAAGCTATTGCTTTGAAATTGACAAATTACGATAAACGATTCATCATCGCATGATGGAACGCTATGTTCTAGTGGGGCATCTGAGACAGCCGCAAATGGGCTACCGAGCGCAGCTTCCCCTCCCTCAGCTTCCTGCATGGCCCAGGCGTGCGGCAACACAACGCAACCAAGACTGGCACGCCAACTCAGCGTGGCTGACGGCGCCGTTTCCTCTCAAGCCACTGTAATTTCTAGACAGAATATCGGAGCCCCATGAAACTCCTCTAACCAAGATGAATGATGGTAAGCAGCAGATGGGGGCTGTCTTGGAAGAAAGAGGTCTCTTAGGTCTCTTAATCAACAACTTCACGTGTCTATGGGAATCGACCGAGGCTACGTTGAGCGAGAGATGAGAGGAATACGGCAGGTTGACTTAGTGAGAGCCGCCTCGTCACGCTCAGCGAGTTCCCCCAGAGATCGATATGTCTGCCTGAATGAGACGGTACGACTTGATATCCGATTCTTCGGTATCGTTGTCAGAAAATCCCCCTAGTTCAAGCTCGGTATCTCGATCGAGTACGTATTACTAACAATATGGAATCTGCGAAAGGCGCCCAGCCAAAAGAAAATATTGGTGCCGGCTAGCGGGAGCTTTCAAAGGCGTCAGGAGTTTTGGCGCCGGTATGACAAACCTGGTCTAGTAGACTGTTCGCACTTTGTCCCAAGTCAACGACATCACCGAGACAATTTCGTGCAATGAAGTGATCTGGCTCAGTTTTCATGATCTTTTATTAAGGCTGAGCTCTTGAGCCAAGAGCGAGCCATCATATGTGTACCACAGGGAACAACAATCTGAAGCGAGAGACTCCTGACTATAAACATTGGATGCCCTTTGACCATGATGGGGTATATAATGCGCGTCCACAATGCTACACTAGCGTCATTATCTACGAATTTTGAAGCTTTATGCCCCCGAAATGAAAAGAACAGGGCCATTTGGGTACAGCTATCATCCACACCGACAGCCGAGATGCGATGACCTCCTGCCCCTCCGATATGCTTACTACTTCCTTAGGACGACGCGCTTCTACTAACGAAAACCACCCGAAGTGACTAAATCTCCGTCCTAGAATTAAACGCGGATAAGGTGCGCTAGAGGAGAGAAAATCACAGCGACTTTGATTTTCACACTGTGATGTCTATTCATCGGTAGCTGAGATTTGTTCTAGAGCCAAATAGGTGGTAGGTGCTTCGAACGGAAAGTATGCTCCACATTCTTTTCGATATTCAATTCAGATAGCGTCGAACTGATTCAAGCTAACAATTGGCAGATCTAAAGTACTCTGTATCGAAAACCTCGATCCTGCCATATTAGCCTGTCAATTGATCTACTTTTGCTGGCATACATTACTTGCCAGTTGCTGTGCCGTGCCTGAGCTTCAATCAAAACAGGGATTGCACCTCGTCTCCCCCTCCGAAATGATGACGGTTATTACCAGATTGAATGCCAACGAAAGCAGCTTGTGAGAAAATCTCTGATTGGTCAGCACTCCATTTTACATGGACCATGGCGTGGGCTTGCTTTTGATTAACTTGGGCCCTTCGATGCAGGCAAGCTCCTCAGCTACTACCTGTACGGAGTACGCAGGGCAGCTGTATAAGCAAAGATCGGCCATTTGCGCTTGCGGAGGTTTCCCCCGGCTTATGACACTCAAATTCCCCTCCAACAGCCTTATACTCCAGCTCAGTAAGCGAGGCGCACTGTACGGTGAATGCTTCGCTCTTGATTCACAGTATCCATGCGATATGAGGAAGCGCGTACTATCTTTGCGGGCTATCTTTGCGGGCTATATCGACACTTGGCAGGCTGAACACTAGCTCAATGACACTCGGCAAACCTAGGCATCTCAGATCTTAGGAGAGCCTACCAGGGGGGGGACCAGAGGACCCAATAGTCGGATATGTACTAAGCTCGCTTGGGAGTCAAAGCGTACCGGAGACCAAGTCCTCCGTGCCGACTTATTCTTCTCAAGGATCTCTCTTGCCATTCTGTTCAGCGCAATGGCGATCTGGGGTGATGACAGTGCTCGGACCCAGCGAGCCCCCTAATACAACAAGAATTGGGACGAGAGCCGTGTTAGCGAGGCGCGGCGGCTGAGTGGACACCTTGCAAAGAAGGCTCTCTTCCCGCTAGAGAGAAACGGCTTGGGCTTATGCGGTGCTAGTACGGTGCCACTACTGGTCCTTAGTAGGGCGCGTTATGCCCCTCTCAGGCTGGCCAGGGCCAGGCGGCTGTTGTGCAACACACCAGGAGCGGGTTTTTTCTCCAAGCTACGGGCTAGCGGGCGCCATTGTTGGCCTTTTTCGCGCGTACCAGTAATACGGAGCACCAGAACGTAGTCCGGATTGCTGGTTTCTCGCCTTCTCAGCCGCGCGGCGGCGCACCGAGACCTGGAGCAGTCCACCTGTCTGTCCACTTTGGCGCTGGCTCAGTGGCCACTAGCACGATGACACGCTTTGACGGCTCGTCACGTTACGAGGTACATGAGACATGCCTCTCTCCGTTCCGGAGTGTTGGTACAGTCTTGTCCATACGGAGTACTTGAGCGCTTTCCATTGGGGCCCGAGGCGTCCTGGAAAAGGGCTTTTGAAGCCTTTCGAATCAACTGTACAGTGTCGGAGCGCTGACAGGCCGCCAAGCTTGACGTACCTGTACTCTCGCCTCCCGCTATTTTCGTCTCATCTCACCTCACCCTCATTTCCCCTCGTCTACCGAGTTTTAGAGCCAGCGCTCCAATGTGGGAAATTTCTCTCTCTTGAGCCCCTCTTGTCGCTTTTGATACGACAATCAGCTGGGCGGAATCGACAGCCATTGTGCTGCTGGCAATCTGCACCCTGTCTCTTCCTGCCCGCAGCCGTCGGATCCAAGAACATGGAGGAATCACGGGGTGGATGGGGCACCAACTGACGACAACTCGCAGAGCATGATCCTGTGAAAACCAAAAAGCCTCGGTCCTTTGTCCTTTGATAACTGTTTCAGCCACATCAGCAGGGTAGTATTCAATATTGAACGGGTGCTTGGGTGTTGACAGAGCATGATGACGTCTCTCTGTGGACCTTTTTTTTTTTTCAACCCCCTCTGCTGTCCACTTTCGAAGAGTCCCAACCTCACGATTCTGCGGGCTCGTTCTATGCTCTGGTGCCCCCCCTGTGCGGCTGTTGTGCTGATTCCTTGACGGTTTCAAGGCACATTTTGCCGGGCATGCCCTCCCCCCTTCTTCCCCTCTCCTCATGACTAAGAAGAAACAAGGCCCAGGGGTCCATGGCCCTCGCCTCCACGATTCCTTTCTTTGCAGACCCCCCCTTTCCCACTCACCTCTGGTCGTTTATTTGTCCATCCAGCTCTGTGGCATCCATCGTGTGTCCCACCGCCAATGGGAGAATTTGCTCTAGCTCGGATTTGTCCTTGTCCGTGGGCCTATGTACTGATCCGAAGAGGTTCCTACCCACAGCACACTGTGACACCCAACTTCATTCGCCTTCCCCTTCCCTCCATGGCTGCAGCATCTTCCCAAGAAACAAATTTACTCCTCAACGTCTTATCCAATGCTTTTCTCTCTTTCGGTTGGGTGGGGAGGGTAACCTGCACTGTACATACATGCCAGTACACATGCATGCATGCATTGTCGGCGAACATACTAAACCCCATTCTCGTTGACTCATCTCGGCAGCCCCGACTTAATGGATCCCTGGCTGGATGGCTCAGGCCTATTGGACCTATTGTCCTTCACTCCCAGCCATTGCAGTTACGCCCCATGATCTCTCGTTTTTGTCTTTTTTTCCCTTTCCTTCTCTTTTAATTTTTTTTTGTGGGCTCGCAGTTCAGCCCATGAGCTAGAGGCGGGAAGCGAAAAGACGGTCAACTGTCTATTTTACAGGGTTGTCTGCACGGAGTACTTCAAACAAGGTAAGTGATGGTACCAAACCGTCTTTTTGAGTACGAAGCATGGTACATAAATGTGAATGCTGTTGTATGTACGTAGTATGCGCGCACGCATGCTGAGCAGACCTGACCATGGTGATAGGGCAGTACTGGACAAGGCAGATGATCCTCCTGCCTACGACTCACGTTCATCACCTCTGCGTGTGACGAGGAGCACGAATCACATCTTCGGTTCCCTGCTGTAGTCCAACACCCCCTTTCTTGTTGGAATAGATGAGGAAGCATGACGAGTATTCTTGTAAGCCCGATGTTGAAAAATCGGAGCAGCAATCGGGGCGACGAGCGCGAGGATCAGGCGTCTTTGCCGCCTTCGCTTGAGACATTTTGAAAACGAATATAAGGTTGACGAGAGGCATCTGATCCCATGGTAATCGCGATGCTCGTCAAGTCACTAATTCATGTTCCCCCCCTGCCTGAACCTGGTTGCTGTCTTCCGTGTCTTGGCTTTGGCTAACCCGGGGCCCCCCCTGTCCAGGCAAGAGCTGCGCTTCCAACGCGTCTCGTCTCAGCATGAAGATCGCGCTTCACATGCCACCGGCCGAGTTTTGCTTCCTTTCTTTCTCGCGCATAGCCCAATCATTCTAGGCTACGAGAACTACGCGGATTGCCAGGTAGGCACGGAAGCACAGCACAGGGCAAGTAATTTTCGTACCTTTTGCTCCCCCCCCCCCTTCTCTCCTCTCATTATTCTTCCCCCCCCTAGTAAAACCGCCACCTTTACCACGTGCTTACTACGCCATTCGCGGCATGGTCAATTCGCAGTGGAGAGACAGGTGCTCCGTCTGATGGAGGAGAAAGCAGTGTGAACCATTTTCTCAAGCGGAGCGCCCTTTTAGGTCTCGTCCCCTACACCCCCCCTGGTCGATTCCTTGTTATGTGTCGTTCAGCTTTCACTTCGGCGACCAGGCAAGGTATCCCTCCCCCTCTCCGTTTTCAGCCTCAGGAGTTGACTGATCGCTTTGGCTGGATCATGTTGCATTGTGGACTCGCAGTCAGTCCCCCCCCCCCAAAAAAAAAGACAGAAACAAGAAAAAGGTGGCTCCCGTAATTTTGGAGCAAGACGTGCATGACAATGGGGCCTGGATATCGCTCTTCTCATTCGGCGTACCAACTTGATTGCACTCGGAGTTTGGTGGGCGTTGCTTGGAAAGTTGACGCCAGAAGAGGGTGGAGAAACTCCTCGACTGCGACCATAGGTATTGTTTCTTTTTTCTTCCTTTTTTTTCCCTCCTCGACCCCTTCTTCAGCCACGCCCTCTTTTCTCTTCTTTGCCGCGGTGTTAACCGGTCGAGAGAGTTTCCATACAGTATGGGAAAAACTTCCAGCCCGGGCCCCATCAAGATGGGAAATGAACTTCCATTTGATAATACTTGTATGATGGGATCTCAGCAGATGCCCTCTTTGCTACTACATACAAGCCCCTCTTTCCCCAGTTCTCGCATCCCTCGCCTTTCCCATGTTTGCACCCCCTCCCATTTCTCCGAAGAGCTTCGCCTATGTCATTCAATCACGTTATGCAGAGACCAGACCTGGTCTGAGGGCCTGTCTCCATTTATTCTGTGCTACCCGAAGAAGCAGGCGAGTAAGTCAAGATCGTTGTGCCAATACTCGACGTCTTGTTGAGCGGGAAAAAGGGAGAGATTATTGCAAAGCGGTCATTCCCCATCGCCTTTTCAGTCTTTCTTTTTTCTTTGACGTGGTGTGTGCCTTGATACCAGTTTATTGGAAATGGAGAGGGATGGCTTAAACCCATGCGCCTCTCGGAAAGCCTCATAGCCACCAAAAAAAAAAACCCAAACTAGTAGATCTTGCTTGTTATCATCCCACCCACACTGGCAAACCGCGCTCTTTTACCCAAAACGGCTCGAAAAGGGCAATACTTTTACTTCTCTCTACGAGTCATTCATTTCTCAGCTTGCGGTGAATTACTGATGATTGGCCTCTCGATTTCGAACATCGCTTGTCGGACATCGGAGCCGGCAACCTATCTGCTGTTTGCCCAGCGGTGATGAGCATTTCCATCCCGAGAAGTCCTCGAGCCTTTTTTTTTTTTTTGTTTCCCTTTGGTTCCGAGTACCGGGTAGACGCAGCAGTCTCTACTAATAAGGCAGCCTTTTTACATTTTGCTCGGCCTGTTCTATTCATCTTGACTTACCCCAAACCCGAGTAGTGTCTGATCTAAAAGGAAAAGAAATAACGGGAAGTATGACAAGGAAAGACATCGACATCTTCTGTCCAATGGCATTTGGCATGTTCCGTGTGGCCGCAGCCTTGAATGCAGGGCTGTAGTAGTTCGCCGAAGCGCTGTTGGACCGGGATTGTTTTTTATTGTTTTTTATTGTTTTTTTTTTTCCTCTCTTCTGTCCCTTGAGGAGCAGCGGGCGCAGAGAGTGAGCCGGCTGAGCCAATCGCCATGTACGAGGGTGTGCTTTGACACTGAAAGCGACTGACACTCTTTGTCTGCTTTCGTTTTGTTTGTTTTTTCTTCCCATGTTGGAATCGAGGAATAGTTTCTCACAGTTCAGGCGTGGGCTCGTCTGACCAACAATCAAACTTGGCATGTCCAGCCCATCCCCTTCATTTGCCAACACACAGAAAAGCCAGCCTCCACTCCCTCTCAGCCCTGTACGGTGCACGGTGTCCGAAGGGCATGCATGTATGTAATGTATGTGTGCGTTATGGGCCGCAAAAAGTGATCACTTATCAATCTTGATATTTAAAAAAAAGCATCACACACCACACCCAGAGCAGAGAGATGTCACACACACGAACCACCCCCTCGAAAATCAGACACATCACCTTCTGGTAATATAATCAAGGGCGAAATCAAAGAGACGGCGAGAGAGTGAAAAAAAAAAGGAAAATACCATGCATAGATGCTTGATAGAATGCATGCGGCCTCCCCCTCACTCTTGCATCGCCCTTGCATATATATATATATATATATATAAAAAGACAGGCCAACAACAAACGCAGATATGAGTCCAGCCTAGTCCATTTCACACCCCCGAAAAAAGCAAAAAAAAAAAAAATATCAAGAAAAAGAAAATATCAGATTCCAAAAAAAGGCACAAACGTTTCAAGTAGACGTGACAGGCCTACGTGTACAAGCAAAGCAAGGGGTATATAAGAAGGGAAAAAAAAAAAGAAAGTAACTTGGCATTTCGCCTTGCGTTTTCTTTTCTTTTGTTTATCCTTTAATGACGTGGCGACGTAGGGTATATACAGCACGGTGAATAAATATGTCGTCCCCTGGTGATGGTACATATGTAAGGGCGAGAATTGATAGATGTATGTTGAGATGGGGGGTGGCGTGTCGTCTCCCCCTTTTATTTTTGCTGATGCGTGTTGCTTGGAGTGAAGTGAAGTGAGGCGGAGTGCTTGTAATGGCTTGGGTATGGATTATGTTGTGGATGGTGATATGATGGTAGATATTCGTGATGATGAAGATGCTGGGTTGTGCAAGAATATGATAGGATGAGAAGGAGTCTGCATCGACGACTTCTTTGCAATATTAGTGATATTCCGATCAATAAGCTGTAAGGATCATGGTTGGGATATTATATCAGTATATCTTGGTTGTAAGGAAGGACTGTCTTTATTGGGTAGACTAGAAGAAGGGACTTTATAGTCATTGACGATGAATGAAGCACCTACTCTTACATTACGGAGTACCATTCCCGGTTAACGGATTGTATAGAACCATGACTGGATCAGCATATCAGCACATCTTGAGGCGTAAGGGACGGAGAAGTAGTTATAGAAAAGAAAACGAGCATCTCACGTAGACATCGTCAATAATGAAGCATCTACTCTTGGGTATCAAGTGCCATTCTCATCCCGACTAAAAACTCGAGAGAATTGTGATGAGAGATACAACATTATTATATTTTGATCGTAAGGTGTATCAATATTAATAGAAACGATTACAAGAGCTCGTTGATAATAAAGCACCTCTATATTACTGATTGTCATTCTTATTTTAATAAATAAGTTGAGAGTATTATAATGAGAGATACTATATTATTATATTTTAATTATAAGGTATATCAATATTAATAGAAACGATTACAAGAGCTCGTTGATAATAAAGCACCTGACCATTCTCATCCTGACTAAACAGTCGAGAGTATCATGATGGGAACTATTATATCAGCATATTTCAGTTGTAAGGGGCGGTAGAGTACCACGATTTATCGAATAGCAAACAAGCACCTCTACGTGGACACTATCGACAATGATAATCAACTGCACTAAATTCACCAGCAGATCATAGAGGACCGCAGCGGGCAACATAGTCGAAGGACTGAGACTTTAGTACGGATCACGCTTGCATTATTTATAGGCGTCAGACCAAGAGCCGTTTGCTCAGCATCAGCCTCGACAGTCCATGGCAGCTCAAGACATTGTCGGTGCGTTCTCAATACCACGTACTACTTTTGCCGTCGTATTCATACATGAAGCAACGAATGAGCCCAACAACGGTGGATTGCATGGATCGTATGGGAAGATGGAAAGGGAAGAGAACGAGCATCCTGATGTGGGCATCGTTACCATTAATCCAACTTGGACATTAACACAAACACATACATGCCTCAGACACAGACAAAACTTCAATAATGCAATGACTTATTCTGCAGTACTATAGTCTATCAACCTCACTTAAAGTAGCCCATGCCGATGTCGATAAATACATCAAACATCATAACTAACTAAGTGACCGGTACCGGTGAGACCACCTCGTCTGTGTCCTTTTTATGATATACGTTACAAGCCATTAAGATAGAAGATAGGGAAAAAAAAAAGGTAAAATGTAAAAAATAGGAAAAAGCATCAGGGTGATAATATCCGTCAACAGCAAAACCAAATAACCGATGACTGCGCAGGGATGCGAGTCAGTGTCTAATTGAAACCAATCCTGTCCTCTATCAAACGCCGTTTGAGTGCATTGGGCCGTTCACGCTGTGTCATGCGTTCCGGATAGGGGGCATTCTAAGGACTCTACAAGCAGGCAGAGTTGCGCTCCTGTCCGGGTCACCGCGCATGACATTTTTTTTTTGTTATCTTACCATCGTCGATTGCCGAGTGGAAGGTTGTTGGAGTTGGCTGATAGACCGTGGTCAGCTCCCGGCCGTGCCCTTTTTGGTGTCCTAGTATCGACGATACCCACCTCTGCCGCCTCCGCGGCCACGGCCATAGCCACCGTAGCCGCGACCACCACCGCCACCACCGTAACGAGCCATCTCAGCCAGGCGGGGATCAATCTGCTGCTTAGCCTCCTGGAGCACGTTGACAAGGTCACGAGCCTGCTTCTGGTCTGTTTGCGAAACATGGTTAGTAAATCCGTATGGCAGAATTGAACGAGCTGTGGTATGCCACTTACTGTCAGTGGTGAAAAAGGTAATGGCCGTGCCGTTCTGGCCAGCACGACCAGTACGACCAATACGATGGATGTAGTCCTCCGAGTTGTTAGGGTAATCGTAGTTCAACACATGGGTGATGTTGCGAACATCTTTTTGTTTACAAGAAAAAAACTGGTTAGCCAAACGAAGATGGGTGTGTATAGCAACCTCCAGCGCAGGGACGTGAAGAGACGGCTGTTCAAAAGTAATATCGCTCGTCTGTGTACTTCACTCCTTGGTAAACCAGGGCAATCCAAGTGCAACAAAATGCCATCCATCCATCCTTTTGCAGGGATATCATGTGATCACGGGGGTCCTCGGAGTCAGGGAGCCTTGGGGAGACAGCTTGATCAGGTCAAGAGATGCCAACCTCCACCTTTGTACCACGGGGGAGAGCAAGGTACAAGAATGGAAATACGAGTATAGCAAGGAGACAGCTACACAACGGATCAAGACTCCACAACATAGTGAGAACCATACGGACACGGTTTGGTCAGGCAGTTTCGCACAATCAAGATAGCCCCTAGACGCGAGAGTAAAGTACAGCAAGTGCTTTTGCTGGAAGTTGCTAGAGTTTGGGGGTAAAGGGGTCTGATACTTACCGATACCACGGGATGCCACGTCGGTAGCAACCATGATAGGGCTCTTTCCGGTCTTGAACTGGTCAAGGACCCAGTCACGCTCGTTTTGCTGCTTGTCTCCGTGGATTGCTAAGAGGCCTTGGGTTAGAACATGTGTCTTGAAAGAGAGTGAGGAAAAAAAAAAAAGAACGGTTGCGTTCAAACTTACAGAGAGCCGGCCAGCCGTCCTGGCGGAGGAATCGGGTAATTTCGTCGGCGACGCGCTTGGTGCCGACAAAGATGAGGATCTTGTTCTCCTTGTTCTCCATGACCTTCTCCAGGTGCTTGATCATGCGATCGCGCTTCTCCATCTCGCTGACAACCTCCACAATCTGGGTGATTCTGTGGTTGGCAGCCAGGTCCATGGAGCCGATGTTGACCTGGATGAAGTCCTGCAGGAAGTCGGCGGCGAGAGCACGGACCTCCTTGGGCCAGGTGGCGGACCACATGAGCGTCTGACGATCAGGACGGATCTGCTCGATAATCTTGCGAATCTGGGGCTCGAAACCCATGTCCAGCATGCGATCAGCCTCGTCGAGGACCAAGTAAGTCACACGACGCAGGTTGGTCTTGCCGGCCTCGAGCATGTCGATAAGACGACCAGGCGTAGCAATGCAGACCTCGACACCTCGGGAGAGGTCACGGATCTGAGGACCCTTGGGCACACCACCGTAGACGCAAGTGTTGCGAATGCGGGATGAGCGGCCAAACTTGGAAATTTCCTGCTGGATCTGGACAGCAAGCTCACGAGTGGGAGCGAGGATCAGGACGATCGGGCCATCACCAGGGGCCAGCAGGGGCTGGGCGTTGATGTGGACAATGGCGGGAAGACAGTAGGTGAGGGTCTTTCCGGAACCCGTCTCAGCGATACCGACGACGTCGCGACCAGACAGAGCCATGGGCCATCCTTGAGACTGAATGGCGGTAGGAGCAGGGAAACCCTGGGCCTTGACCTCGTCCATGACGTAGCGAGGGAAACCAGCCTCGTCAAAGGTCTCGACGGGCTTGGGGACATCGCGACCAGCGATGGTCATCTGATGCTTGCGACGGAAGGCATCGACTTCGGCAGGGGAGCGGGCGCTGACATCAGGGTGCTCCTTGTAGAAGTCCTTTTCGAATTTGGGAAGGGCAGAAAGGTCTATTGAGTTCACAGTTAGCCGGAGAATCATTATAAAGATAAAACGGAGACAACAGAAGAAGTAGCGATTGAAAATACGGTGAAAAAAACGTCGGGTGAAGACATACCCCATTCTTGCTTTTGCAGACCAGCGCCGAGGTGGCCCATTCGGTCACCGCCGCCGCCGCCATAACCACCGCCTCCGTAGCCACCGCCATGGCCGTTGCTGTATCCGCCACGACTGTACAAAAGATGTTGTTAGCACGGATTCATTTCCATTCGATAATGGGGACACTCAGTTTGATTGCGGTCAGATGAGGCTGATTGATGGCTCTTCGCAAAAGCAGGCAAATGCAGTGAAGAACCAAAAGAGCCTCATCCTTTTGCGCAAGGCTGAGGGCCAGGATGAGATGGGGTAATGAATGAAACAACTTACCCTCCGCCATATCCACCGCCTCCGTAGCCGTTTCGGTCGCCGCCGCGATCACCACGATCACGGCCGTAGCCACCACCACCACCACCGTAACCGCCGCCGTTAGATCGACCGCCGTAGCCAGACATCCTTCCTATGCAGTTGTGCTGGTTCTCGCAAAGGGTTCTGAGAAGAAAGGGAATGAAGGCGAACGCGGTTGTCAGGATCGACACTCGAAAGGGTTTGCCAAGCAAGCGTCGTCGAAAAGATGGGAAAAGAACGCGTCAAAAAAGACGGATAACCAAGAGTTTGTGATGGATTTCCTCTGGTTTGCGATGAAGAGGATGGGGTTGATGAAAAAAAGAAAGAGAGCACAGGGCAGAGAAGTGGCGCCTGTTGAGTGTTTGTTGAAAGAAAGAAAGGAAATCGAAACGCAGGGGGGATTCGGTCTGCGGCTAAGTTTTTTTTTTTTTTCTTTCTTCCTTGCCTGCAATTTTTTTTTGGCGCTAAGAAAATCTGGATGGCACCTGCCGGTACGTACCAGAAGGTGGCAATTTTGATGATGTAATCACATGACTATGTCGCTGCTACCCTGGAGAGCCGCATGTGGGTTGCGGAACGACACCAGAATGCTGGAGACTGACCTCAATGATCGATTCTGGGAGTTGCATCCTGGCGATTTAAATGAGGGCAGGTGTAGAAGAGTATGATATGGGTAATTGTGGTGAGCGGCATAGTTGGCCGGCTTTGAGGGACTAACAGATGGATCAAAGCATCTCTACATATATCAGAACATTCAAAAATATGCGTCCGAACATACCTCTGAAAGTCATGACATAAAGGAGTTCAAGTAACATCTAATTGATAGGGTAAAATACAAGTAATACAAGAGTCAAAGCTCATCCTTGTCATCATAGCCGCTATACAGACCAGCATGGCGTCGAAGGCAACACAGTATTGTGTCGCTTTTGCGGTCATGTCAACTAAGGTACCTTACTTTCGAAGTAATGCAGGAGAAAACAAAACAAGAATCGTTGTAAAAGAAGAGGTATCCTAACCTCACGCCCAATCCGACATTTTTATTACTCCCCGGCCCAGGCTGCGGAGACGCCCAATCTATGTCATAATAAAGGAATCCAATTCTCCGCTCAACACGCAGAACAGACGCCCGCGAGCATATACGCATACGCGAGATCCCTGTATCCCATGCTTCGGCAATCTTTCTTTTTACAAGTCGCGGTGAACCAGCCGCTCTTTCTGCGCCTATACAATTTTTTCTTCCTTTCTTAGTGTCTGTCTGTCTGTCTGTCTGTCTGTCTGTCGTCTGTCTCTGTCTCTCTCTGTATTTTTCTTTTCTCTTTCTGGTTTACTCTCGGGAGACGTCGCGGCCGAATGCCTTGGACTTGAGCCAGTCTACGAGGACCAGAACACGGTTCCGTGCTGCATTTTTGTGTCAGTGACATGTATGAAAACATGGGGAAAGCATTTTGTATAAAAACATGGGAAAAGCATGGTGTGCAAAAGGGAAAAATGTGAAAAAGGGGAGACTTACTGCTAAAGCACATGGAGAGATAGGCGCTCCTCCAGAAGAGGTAGGTCAGGCTACCACCGGTGGCGAGGTTGCCGTTCCACCAGCTGACGTCGGCGACGGCCTTCTCGCTGCCAATGTAGGCCAAGCTTCCCTGATGACTGTACTTGAAAGGCTTGACATCGCGAATCTTCTTGAGCTGCCTTTCCAAGAGTTCAATCTCCTGAGCGGCCTCGGCAGAGTTGCCGCTCTGGAGGTTGAGCTTGCTGCTCAGCTCCTGGATGCGGGCCTCGTAGCTCTCCGTCTTGGCCATGTTGTTGAACAGACGGCCGAGGAAGTTGCCCTCCTGCGAGGCCACCTGGGCGGTAGGGGCGTAGCCGGCAACGGCGCAGTCGCCGATGGCCCAGATGTCGCGGGTGCCCTGCACGACGAGGTACTCGTTGACGGCAAGGCCACGACGGGAGTCCTTCTGAGCGGGGATCTTGGAAGCCAGGTCCTTGACGAGGGGTCGGACGGCGTTTCCGGTGGCCCAGACGAGCAGACCGTAGGGGATCTGGACGCGCTCCTTGGAGCCGTCGGGGCGGGAAACCTCGGCCTCGACAAACTTGTCAGTGACCCTCTTGACCATGGTCTTGGTCTTGATGTCAATCTTCTCCTCGCGGAGGGTGGCTTCGGTGTAGTCGATCAGCGTCTTGGAGAACATGGGGAGAACGTTGGGCAGAGCCTCAATGAGGGTGACCTTGAAGCGAGGGCTGATTTCAGGGACCAGCTTCTTGATGTCCTCCTCGAAAAAGTCCTGGAGCTCGCCGGCGAACTCGACACCGGTGGGGCCACCACCGACGACGACCATGTGCATGAGACGGTCGATTTCCTCCGGGGTCTGACCCTTGAAGGCGGCTGTCTCGACGCAGTCCATGATCTTCTTGCGGATCTGCTGGGCGTCGCCAATCTCCTTCAGGAAGCAGCTGTGCTCCCGGACACCAGGGATGCCAAAGGTGGCGTTCTCGGCGCCGACGCCGACGACGAGCATGTCATAGGGGATCTCCGTCTCCGAGGTGGCACCCTTGATCTCGGAGTTGTCTGCGATGCGCACGACCTTGCGGTCCGGGTCAATGGAGGTGCACTCGGCTTCGTAGAACTTGGCGGCAGCCTTCTTGCCTCGGAGGATGGCGCGCACGGGCTCCATGATGGAGCGATGCTCGATGGTGCCGGTGGTGCATGACGGCAGCAGAGGGGTGAAGAGGAAGTAGTTGCGGGGGGAAACCACGATGACGTTGTAGTTTGAGGTGTCGAGCTTCTTGAGGAGGGCAACAGAACCCCAGCCGGTGCCTGTATCGCGCAGGATTCAAGTTAGCGAAACAAATCTTTCTTGCATGAGCGCAACCGGTTGTCTTGGTTGAAGAGTTGACTCACCCAGAATCACGAGCGTCTTCTTGCTGGGATCCGGCTCGTACTGCTCTTCGGGGTGTCGGTCCTGGTAGACGACGTAGGCAGTGTAGCCGACGAGACCCAAGGTAGAGAGGTAGGTCAGCCTCCAGATCCATCTGAAGGTCCGGCGCAGCTTTCCGGGCTTGGGCTTGGGAGCCTCGTCGGCGTAGGCTCTCCGGAAGGCGATGCGACCCGAGTTGGTCAGTTTCATGGTGGCGGATGGCCTGGCGGCGGCTCGCAACACCATGGACCTGGATGCCGTGGAAAAGCCCCGTGATGCGACGACGCCATTGAGGCCCAATGGGCCAGCCCGGGACAGGGCCCTCATGGATTGAGCGGTTGAAGCCATCTGCTTCGGGCTCCGGTTCCGGAATCAAGCAAACACCACAACAGGTGAGGGTGAGGGTGAGGGTGAGGGTGAGGGTGAGGGTGAGGGAGGAGCAGAGGAGGGGGTGCGACGGGATATAACGATGATGAAGAAGTCAATGCTTTTGAAGATGTCTGTAGGAAGCAATTGAAGGCCGTGCGCTAACACGATGGAGCTCGAAGCTTCCGAGGCGGCTCGACCAGGGCAAAGAGGGCAAAGAGGGAAAAAACAAAAAATAAAAAAAAGCAAAATAGGTGATGACGCTGAGGCGAGCTTAGCGGATCGAATTTTTCCCGTCTATTTTTTTTTTTTTTTCGTCTTGCTACTACTTACCATCCGCCTTCCCGCTCCCAGAATTTAATAACGCAGAAATTGATTGGGCCCAGCACCCACTCAATAAGTCGGCCCCTAATGGCGTTATCGAACTGCGCGATAAGACTACGGAACCATTTGATGGGTTCTCTTCAGTGTCGGCTCCTCAGTGCCGTGTCATCGCGGAGGGCCAGGATTGGAGTAGCATTTTACGCGACATCTGCAGCCCGGAGGATTTGATCTCGTCCCGACAGGCCGAATCAGCCCGTAGTAGTGGCTTCTGCTTGACATTGGACATTCCTGCCAAGAGCAATCAGCCCTATAGTTGACTCTTCCCAACTTTCCCTCTAGTCCCTCCCCTTCTCTTTCTTCGCCTCGCTCCATCTCGTTCTCTTTGATTCGTGCGCAACAAAAGACAGGCCGGGGCCTAGTCTAGCGACTCGACGGTCTGCCCCGTCGCAGCGCCCCCCCCCGGATCCCGAAGCTCCTCCGGCCAGCGGCGCTGACTAGGCGGCCACGCGGAGAGTTTGAGGCTGCTTCTCGGGATCTTTCGGAGGGGCCCACCAGAGGAAAGGGGGAAGACGGATGGAGATGGACATGAATGCGAGTGCGTGATGGCTGGATGCTCGTGAATTTAGCCAAGAGCTGTGGCCGGTATCGCTGGATACCCTTGCGGATTCAACATTGAAGACTGAATGTAGAGACTAAGCAGGTCTTGAGGTCTTGTATACAGAACAGAGCACGCATTATTAGGTCCTTGACGGTTGAAGTCGGTCGATTTTAGAGGTACTGCGTGAGATCTATCATTAGAAGCAGATGCTATAGTAGAGGAGGGAGCAGGCGAGCCAGATACATGCTAATGTCGTCTCTATCCGCTGCGCTGCTTGTGAAATTCCATGATCCTGCCGGTAGGCTTGACGCCTGGGACGGCTTCAACGTCATTCTTTCGAACATATGATCACTCGAGCTGCAAAATTAGATTTGTGGTCGGTCAAACTTCCTCGGCAGTTGCATCACCCGGGTCTCAAGCAGTTCTGTATTCACATGCATGCCCCCCAAACGAAAAAGATGGTGTTGGAGCAGATGTACATTTATAGCAGTGCGCATTGACTGCTTCGTTACCTCATTTAGATCCAGGACCAACAGGAGGCCGTCGGCAGAGCTACCGCATGTGTGGTTGCCAGTGATTTTCGGCAGCCGAGGTGCTCGATCGCTAGGGTTGCAGTTTCATAGATGCAATGACAGGAAAGGCATTGGTCTTCACTGTTCAGCTCGTTTCGTCCTGCTAGCAGGTTTGCTGCGCCACCATGATGCGCCTCATCGTTGCTTCACAAGCCACTTTAGATTTCGGATTTCAGATTTCCCCCACGATGGCCTCGTACTTTCCACTTCCACTTCCACTTCCACTTCCACTTTCCCTCATTTTACACATCCACAAATTTGTTGCAATAGCGCTGCACTGAATTGACACTTGTATTTCATCGCGTTTGAAGCGAACCTTTCTCAAAGCCAAGATGCAAGGTCAGGGTGCTCCAATCTGGCAGCTTGAACGCCCCCTTGCCGACTCTGAGGTTTCATGCCAGAGCACCTGAAACACTCGACGATACAGTCCGCGTCCCCCGCGCATGAAGTCGAATGCCTCCTTGTCGTAACCACTTCCCTCCCCATACGGCCTGCGGACGTCCTATTTCGCGCTCTCTCTCTCTCTCTCTATCTTTCTCTGTCTGCTAATATTGAATCGGGGGTGTAGAGCTAGTGTCTCGCCTGACGCTGTCACCGTTTGCTATGAAGACATTGTGGCGCCTCGCCTGGCGTCCCCTTCAAGTGAAGAGGCATGAAGATCAGGCTTTAGCTCTTTTTCGTCCAAGAGCGTTCGGATCCGAATATTTCGAGTTCCAATTCCGGATTGCCACCAGGGTATCAGGTCATCTCCATAGCTCATTATGGGGTTGCCTGCCCCCTTTGTAACCAAAGTGCCGGCGAAACGGCGTGTCTCTTGCCCGAGCCTACAGAACGATGCTCACTTTATGCTTCTTTAGCGAGCCTAGCATTGGCCATCCTCCCTCAGACCAGGGTCGAGGAGGAGGCGCAGGATGGTCCTAGTGACTGTAACAGATTTGAGGTCGACGTCCATTGGTCTCTGCTGGCATTCCAATACCATGTCCCTGGCGCTGATACAACTGCTCTATTTGTCTCCATTTCTCCGTTTTGTAGATCCGGAGCGACCAGTGACATCTCTTCAGCTCATCTCCACGCTTCTTTTCTTTCCTTTTTTTATTTTTATTTTTATTTTTTTTATTTCGTGATTCCCTCTGAACAGACAGTATCAATCAGGTCTGCACGCGGTGTCTATCCTTGCAGTAATAAAGTTGTCTATAGACCCTTTGGCAGACGGAGTTCACATCTCCTTACCAGTTAATAAGCGATTACATCATACAGCCCGGTATTTCTTTCTCTTTCTCTTTCTTTTCTTTTCTTGGCTCTCCTTTGTTCGCCTTTGTACTACTTTCTTTGATGATACGGGGTTCTCCCTCAGCTTGTTGCAAAAGACTTGGCAGCCATTCGGTGAAGCTTTTCAGCTACAGCATTGGATCAGAGTGGAAAGGGAGAGAAGGCAACCGGGAGAATGAGCAATGGCACCGACATCCAAGAGCGAAAGGCGACATCTCGACTTTGGACTTCCAGCTCTGTTTGCAGGCGGAAAGGTGCAGGCACGCGACGCCGCATGTGCTCGGAAGCGGTCGGGTCTCGGATGCAAGAGAAATGCCTTGGAAGTGGACGCTTTACTGGCATCACCGGCTACCGCCCACAAAGCAAGCCCCTCTCCCAGATCGTTCAGCGATCTAGCCATGGAGTCGTTTGGAGGTGATGATACCGACGGGTCACGGTCATACGGCGGCTCGATCTCCGCAATGGGGCGCCTGGAAAGGAGCTTGACCGAGCTGCTGGGCCTCAGGGATTCCGCTGGGCAGCCTTATGGAAACGAGGGTGACGACAGTGGGAGCGAGGATGACGATGAGGACGAGGATGGTTATCGAGACGACCCGAGTTACGCACCTCCACAGCCTTCTCCTCTACCATCGCCATCACCGTATCCAGTGACCCTTAAACATCCAAAGGCGGAGGCACCTCCCTTACCAACCCACGGGGCCGCATCGTCGTCCGAGTCTCTTCCTTCAGTCTATGTCCCGCCAGCCTCACTCGCCTACGGCGTAGTACCGGAAAATCCTGGATCCCCATCGTCATCCGGCGCACAGCGAAAGTCACCGGAAAGCACATATAGCCACGATGATGAGCCATCAGCTACCGGCTCGTCGTACTACACGTCACCCACGGTAACTCGCTCAGTTCCCTCTTTTACGCCAACTGCTTCAACTCCTTATACCACGAAGTCGGCCGAGACCCCTCTAAGAGGTGTGACTAATTCTCGCACGATCATCGCTTTTCCAACTCAAACAACGAGCATCCCGAGTTCTGGTGGAACGACTGTAGCAGTTGCACAAGGAAGAGGAGAAGCGGCTCGGTCCCCAGGGCTCAGTCAAGAGTGTCAAAAGGCTGTTATTGCGTCTGTGACCGTTGGTAAGTCGTGGTTTTGAACAGAAACGTTCTGTGCATCAATGTATACAAGAGCTCACTGTCTGGTATAGCGGGAGTACTTATTCTTGTGCCTCTCCTCTGGTTCCTTTGGCGATCTTTATTCCGCAAGCATTCTCGGAGGCGCAACGTCTGGCCGGCCAATTTCCCCTCACGCGACATCTTCGATGCTCCTCGTCGTATGCCCGGCAAAGTCAGCAGCAGATTTGTTTCTATCAAAGCTAGCATCTTCCCAAACAACCACGGGCCGTCCAGCCTCGATGGCCCGAACCCAGATGGTGCCTACGTCAATGAGAAGCAGGCTGCGATGGAGACCCATGCTGAGGTGAAGGAAAAGAAGTACAGCACAAGAATATCGTCACAGCAGCGTGTCACCGTGAATCCTTATGGCATGGTTTTCCGCACGCCCGTTCAAAGGGGTTCTATGTCGGATATTTTGGTACTAAATAAACGCACAACGCCGCCGCCGCTGCCCTTGCCGGTGGCCATCACACAACCGGTTTCTGCCACCGCTCAGACAGAGGCCACTCACCAAGGAGGAAAAGCCGTGAGAATCGATATGGATGCATACAACAGTACCTATAACAGCACGTCGCCGCAGAATCTGGCACCCGTACCGTACCCCGGCGTCCGCGCTAGCGACATGTCCTCGCTGTCATCCGGCTTCGGCGACGGAGACATCATCATCATTGCCGCCCCGGCCGCTGCCGCCAAGCCCACGCAGGCCGGCCCCATCATCAGTCCGGCTGCTTACCTCAACATTCCCACCACCAGCCCCGAGCGGAGAAGCTTCTTCAGCAACCGCTTCTCCCGCAACAATAACAACAACAACAACAACAGAGACACGGTCTACACAAACGCATCGGAAGACCTGCGGCCGCGCTTCCGCACCGTGTCCTCGTGGGTGCGCCAGCAGAGCCGCCGCGTCAAGCGAACCGCGACGGCGAGCAAGAGCGGTGGCGACGATGGGGTGCCGCCGGTGCCGGATCTCGTGCCGGAGCAGGGGTTCGATATGATGATGCCGGATGGGGAGGAGCCGCGGCGGGTTGAGTCTGCGCTGTTGGGGAAGAAGATGGGGATGTAGTTTCTTTGTAGTGGGAAAGGGCCAAGTATGTATATAGAACGTTTTATCTAGGTAGCCATTGTCTATGCTGCTATAACATGTTTTTTTTATATGTTGTAAATCAGCGTCTAGTCTATCGCTGATATCATTTGTAGGGAAACATTTCCCAAAAGCCAATCTCCATCTATCATGACACACGCACTCATTAGCCACAGTCCACAATTATACAAGATATTTACTCCAGTCTTACCTTTGTCGCATGTACAAAAATTTTAATGAGCTCTTCTATCCTGCTCGGCGACTGCAAAAGAATATGCTTCTCCAGCAGTTCTAACGAAGAACCAAGCCCACGTTAGACTCAGCTACAACAACAAAGACACAGGGAGATGAAGAAAGACATACCGTTGCCTAGGCGCACGGCCTCGACAAAGTCGTCGGCAATGTAGTTTTGCACCCACGGCCAATACGTGTTGCCCTGGCGGCGCGTGTCCGCGTGGGCGTTGAGCATCTGCGCGGCGGCGCCGTAGCCGAGGAGGCAGGGCGCAATGGCCATTTGCAGCGCGAGCCAGTCTTGGCTTTGGCCGATGTCGAGGATGTAGCGGGTGTATGCCGTGCAGGCTGCGTTTCCCCCAAAACACTTGGGCGTTAGCGGGATGGAAGAGTTGAAAAGGGCGGGGGGGAAACCTGCCTTGGAGCTCGGGGGTGGCTTCGATTTCGGACGGGGAGATGCCAAAGGATTGGCAGTAGGTGGTGTGGAGCTTCATCTCGTGGATGATGTGCGTGACGATTTCGTTGGACTGCTTTGAGGTTAGGGTATGTTAAGCTTTTGTAGATGGAGTATCACAGACTCTGGAGATGTCGTTGAGGCTTGTGGCCTTGTACGCCGCGAGGGCATTCGCTCTGGAAAAGTGAATCTGCAAGACTGGTCAGAGATGGACATGACTTGTAATGGTTGGAGCATACAAGATAGAGATAGTCCTGGATTATGTAGCCCTTGAACGACTCTAGCGGCAGAGACCCGTTGCCCATGGCGTAGACAAACGGATGATGTACAAACTCTCTCCAAACGTCTCGAACGGCTGGGTGGCCTAACAGGTACTCGACAAAGTATCCCCTGCGAATAACAAGCAAATTCTGTCAGTCATTATACCCCATGCCCAAGCATGATACAGATTTGGGGTGGAAAGAAACGTACGGAGAGAATGGGAGCGTGTACGTCGAGTGAAAGTGGTCGAGCGGTCCGTTGCCACCGCCCAACTTGGGTGCCGTCTTGATGCCCGCCTCAATATATCGACATGCGCCGCGAACCGCCGTCGGGACATCCACACCTTGCGCAAGCCGAGCTGCAATGGCCGCTACACACAAAAGTCAGCCAAATGTTACAACTCACATGCCTAAAAAAGACTCACAGGCCAGCGAACATCCCGTCCCGTGCGTGCTCGTGCTCTCCTGCCACGGACTCTCCACATGGACGACGCTGCCCTCGGGCCCAACCAGCACATCCACCACGACGTGCCTCTCGTCGTCCCTCTCGGCCGCCGTCCAGTCCTTGCGAAAGGGCACGTGTCCGCCCTTGACGAGCACCCACTGGGGCCCGAGCTCTTGAATCCTGCGGCCCATGGCCTCCACGTCCCTGACGGAGGCAATGTCGCCGGCCTCGCGGCCGTTTTGCGTCAGGAGCAGCGTCGCCTCGGGGATGTTGGGGGTGAGGATGGTGGTGTGGGGGAGGAGGTGCTGGGAGAGCTGGACGACGGCCTCGTGCGGGAGGAGCTGGGCTCCCGACGTTGAGACCATGACCTGAGTCTTGGTGTCAGTTTCTATATACAAACAAAAGTTCTTCATGGTTCTTCATGTACCGGATCGACCACCAGAGCAGAGACATTGTACTTGGCAACCATCTTGGCAATCACCTCAATCGTCTCCGCAGACGCCAACATTCCTGTTCCCTTATGTTAGTATAGTCATGTATAAAAGGAGAGAACCACAAAAACTCACCCGTCTTAATCACATCGGCGCCCACGTCCTCCAGACAAGCCTCAATCTGCCTGCCCACAAACTCGGCCGGAATGACATGCACGCCCGAGACGCCCTTTGTGTTCTGCACCGTCAGCGCCGTCGTCGAAGTCATGGCGTAGCAGCCGTGCGCGGCCAGCACTTTTTGGTCTGCCTCCAGGCCGCTGTTATCCTCACGCATTCCATGTTAACGAACTTGTTGGCATCATCATCAATTTGTTTCATGTGAATATAAAAAAGATACGTACGCCCCGCCGGAAGGGTCCGACCCAGCAATGACCAAGACCCGGCCCTGAACCATGCCTCTGTGATCCTTTTGAATGAGATTTCTTTTATATCCTTGAATGTACATTGAATCGGCGGCTTTTTTACATCAAGGCAGCATGTTTGAGATGGGAAAGTGATGATGTATTTGCGAGCTTGAGTGGGGCAGAAAACAAAAAGTACCAGTAGTTGAGACCATGGCCGATGGAACCTGACCCGATTTATATCCGCAGGTAGTAGCTCGAGCTGCCAATTTACCGTCAGATGTCTCAGGTTTGATGGCTTCAAATATTTGAAGGTTGACAAATAGTAAATCATTCCATTATTCAAATCATGTGCGACCGTCATGGTAGAACGTATGAGAAGCGCCAGTGGTGGGGGAATCATCTCTTGCTCCTCGTTATTGTAAAGATACCTTCAAAGGCACACAGCTGCCTTTAACAGCCGTCACATCACAACCCAGTCATCGTAACCATTTGCCAAGTTGTCCTCATTTCACATCTATCTACTCCACAGGTGCCAACTTTGCATACAAAACAAAAAGAGTATAAAGCAAAGCAGCACAATTCGCAGTCAAAAGCCCACCCCAGTCATCCTCATGGCGTCCCTAACCAGGTTCACCCCAAGCGCCATAAATGTCCACCCCGTTCGCGCCAAAAAAAAGCTCTAACCCTGCCATTTCAGAATAGGTATGTAAGTATATATATATGCGTGTACGTGTAAAGGGGGTTAAAGAAAGAGCGAATGTGTACGTGCACATGAGCAACATGGTAGCCGTAAAACTCCCGACGCGGTTCATCCTTTTGATATCTTGGCTCATCATGGTATAGCTGTACGGCATTTCAAGTCATGAAAACCAAGCATCGTAAAGATCCCTGTTTTCCCTTTCTCCGGTACAATGTTTCCTTCGTCGGACCTCTCCTGTCCTCATCGCCGCAGCCGCAACGGCGCCGGCATCAGGTCCGACGGCAGCTCCGCAGGCTCGCTCACGCTCCTCTGTCTTTCCGTCCTATCGTCGCCCGAGCTGAGGCTCTCATTCGCTCCCACCTGGCTACTAATTTCCTCCTCCTCATCACTGCTCTCGCTCTCGCTCTCGCTCTCCTCTTCGTCAAACACAATCTGCCGCATGACGGTCTTGTCAAACAGGTCAATCACCATTCTACGGACGCCGAGCCGGTAGTGATTCCACTCCATCAGCCCCATGACCGTCTTGAAAAATTCCGCGCTGCGGAAAGCGCTTGGCTTGCGAGCCTTGATCTTCTGCAGCTCGGTGACTGCTTTCCGGTAGAGCACCGTGTTGCCGAGATCGACGATGAGGTCGAAGATGCGCTCGCTGATGTCGGCGTCGTTGACGAGCGGTGGCATCTCCGATAGCTCCAGCGGCGGGCGAGCGTGCCTGGGCGGTGGCGACTCCCGCATCGTGCACTGCGTCTCCGGCAGCCTGATGGAAGCAGCCGATTCGCGCTGCCATGGCTGCAGCGAGAACAGCTGGGACAAGTCGCTGGGAATGCAAAAGCCAAGGGAATTGCCCATGAGCGTCGTGTTTGCGTCCCAGCCGTGCTCGGACAAGATTTCGAGCCCGTGCGTCGACCGGGAAATCAGCCCGAGAACGAAGAATGCCGTCCCGCGGAGGCTCATCACCTCGTGCGTCGTCGCAATCTTGATAATCTGCTCGACCATGTCGGTGGCCTCCAGGAAAGGAGCACCGAGCTCCATGGACCCCACGTTGCCAACCGCCCATAGGCAGCCCTTTACTTTGGTGATGAGCTCTGGGTCCTCGGACTGCATGCCATGCTCACGGATTGTGTTGGCAAACTCTTCGAAATGACCCTTGTCGCTGAGCAGCTTGCAGCCTTCTTGGGTCCTCGTCAGTTCCCGGTAAAAGTGTGGTGGCACGTGATTATCGTGAAACTCGGTTTCTGCTTCGTGCTCATCAAACATGCTCAGCCGATGACTGTGCTCGTCTGTATCCGACAGGAATGCTTTTGCCAAGCTAGCCTCGATGAGGCCGACGTAGGAGTCGTTTCTCCCGAGAAACCAGTCGTCCATTTCGTTGCTGATATAGTCAAGCCCGTCAAGGTAGTGGTAGCCGATGGACGTCGACAAGAACCGTAGCAGGAGGGGCGCCCCGATCTCGCCAAGATGGTCGAGAGCCGGGCGGCACTCGACAATGTAAGCCAAGTAGGCCTTTCGATTGCAGGCCTTTTCCAGAATTTTGACCGCGGTGGAGCATACTTCGATCTCCGGGTCGTACAGCTGCGTGACTAGTAGTTGGATCGCCCATTTTGAGTCGCTCACCTCACCTTGGCCGTTGATGGACGGCACTCTCCGGAGGGTGCATTTTCGTAGCGTGTTTGTGGCATGTATCCGAATCTCCTTCGTGCCTGCCGTCAGGGCTTTTGAAAGCAAGATGCGGTGGTGGCCCTGGCGGCTGTAATCGAAGCTGGAGAGGAGGAGCTTGATGAGGTCGGGTCGCTGTTTGAGCTCGTAGATGTGGTACATCATGTTGAACATCCTCCATCTTTCCAGCATGGCCAGGCCCTTTGGGTCACCGGTCAAGACGCCAAGCATGGGGAAATAGCCAGCACAGAGGGTGTCCGTCAGTCTATCTTTGGAAAACATGGGATACTGTGCGGTGAGTCCACTGGTCTGGCACGAATAAGTCAGCACCCTGTTTTTTTTTTTTTTTTTTTTTTTTTTTTTTTTTTTTTTTTTTTTTTTTTTTTTTTTTTTTTTTCCTATTCTCTCTTATGTCCTTGATCAAGGATCGGGAATCATATGTCAACGGGACTGGCTAGATCAAACTTACCGGGTCGCACTGAGCCAGGCACTCAGCAATCTGTCTCAGCAACTTGCTATCCGCCAAAAACTTGACTCCCTCCGGAGACTGCAGTAAAGAATGCACGAGAGCACACCCGGCCCGGACGTATTTCTGCGCGTTGCGCGTATTTCGAACATCCGCAAACTTGTACTTGAAAGGCCGGTAAAAGCTCATGATCCTCTTCATAAACTTGGAGGCCTTGATGGCCTCTTCGAGCCTCTTGCCGACCTGAAGAGGACCGTCAATCACCTTGATAATGTTCTCCCAGTTCCACTTGCTGTAGTTGGAGTGGTTCAGGACGCCCGTGTCGATGAGAAGCTGGCGGAAGGTGGCGTCATCAAGGGCAATCGCAGATCCCGCCTTGCGCTGGTCGTCAAGAAGGGCTAGGTCATTCATGCTGTCGCTTGATGGCATGACGCCGGCCAAGGAGTCGGCCGGCGCGCTCCTATATAGTGTTCGGTTGATGCTGCTGATCTGATAGACGATGCTCGACGCAATGTAAGATTGGCTATCACCAAACTTTGCCGCTGCGGAAAACAGCTCTGGTAAGAGCTGAATTTCCGCGCTCCACGACGGAGGAAGCAGCCTGGCCGCCAGCTTGAGCGTCTCGCCAATCAGCAGCGTCGTTTTGCGCTTGAGCATGCTGTCGTTCTCGGAGCGTGCGACCTGCAAAAGGCATTGGATGAGCCCTGATTTGATGAGGACCGCCAAGATGAGCGCTGTGTAATGATCGACAAAGTTCTGTTCCCCGGTATCTTCCTCTAGATACCCTCTGTCCTTGATTTCCGTCTTCAAGTTCAAGTTGTTCACTCTTCCGTAGGTGGTCAACCTCCGTCCGGCCAGAAAGGACACTGCCCAGGCCGGGGGCTTGATCCGAAGCAGCGAAAAGAGGAGATCTAGGATGGTGTCCCGGGTCATGGGATTGGGGAGAAGTATGCTCATGATTAACGATCGGATGGAGCGAAAATCGTACATGCAGAGGGTCATGAGACCCGACCAGGATCGCATCGCGATGGAGATGGCCTTGCAGTTCTGCTTCAAGACCAGTTCGCTGCCCGCTAGATGGCCGGTGAAGACGTTGAAGACGACGTCTAGGCCATATCCCGGCTGGACGTATTTTCGCCTCTGTGGCGTGTCTAGGAGATAGAGGAAAGCGGATGCCAAGCTTTCGGGGGCCTTGTATGTGCCTTCGGCGAGGGCCTCGGAAAGGGGGCCCATGCCCCCCGAGGCCAGCAGCAGACGAGGATCCCGCACCATGATCTCTGCCAGCGTCTCGATGCATATGGGCCGCAAGCGATCTGTGTTCTGTTCAGAAGGCTGCGTCGCCGCCGGCCGATCGTCGCCGAACTCGGCCACGGCCACAATGGTCCGCACCACGGCGCGAGAGATTTCCTTGACCCCGTCCTTGACGTCGAGGAATGCACGAACAAACTTGAGGGCCTGCTCGCGCTCGACGTCTGCCTTTCGATAATTGTTTAGCGATCTGGAAGGAGGACGTCAGCATGATGAAATGCTCAGTTTTGTGTGCTTGTCACCCTGAAAACTCACCGAATCACCAAAAAGTCGGTATTCAGACTCTTGATCTTCTTGAGAGAGTTGCGATCGGAAATGGCATATCTCGTGGCCCGATAGCCGGCCGCCACGACCTCTCGGCTTTCACTGAGCAGCATCATTTGCATGCGGATACCAAAGACGGACCATACCAGGTCGTATTTGAGAGTGGGATGCCGCTTGAACAGGTCGACCAGGAGATTGGCGCGAGTCACGTAGTAGTCGGGGGTCATACCCCCAACCTCGAGTGCCTGCAGGAGCTCGGCGAGGGTAAAGGTCGGGCTCTCGGTGGCCTCTTCGACATCCGAGCCGGTGGCCGATCGGACGCTGTGAGGTGACCGCTGGATGGCGACGTCCTGCTGTTGGTTGTTCCTGTTGCGCGGAGGGGTGCTGGGGGGTGCGGCCTTGGTGCGCTGGGCGTCGGAGATCTGCTGCTTCAGGAGCTTGATGCGCGAATGGCTGGCGGTCAACTCGGCCTCGACCCTCTGGCGCTGCTCCTTTGTCTGCTTTGGCTTCTTCAAGTTGAGCGCCTCGAGCATGTTTTCGCTCCCCTCCTTGATCTTCATCTCCCTGCTCAGCTTGTCCCGCAGCAGCGAGAGGTTCTGCTCGACGGTCTCGTCGTCGTCGACCTTGTCGTTGAAGCTGCTGGGATATACGGGCCCGGCGTCGGTTCGGCTACCAGCTCGGATGGGTATCATCTGGCTGCGCAGCTCGGAGCTGAAGCTTCCAGGGCCCGCGCCGGGGTTGAGACTGCTGCCGCGCGGGGCGAAGGGGGCGGCCGAGGTCGAGAGGTTTCTCGAGGTTCCGCCATTGGGAATCTGCAGCCCGGGGCCGTCACGGTCGAGGCTCGTTCGTCCGATGGTCGGCGCATGCTCGTTCTGCTGCTTGAGGCTCTGGGAGGGCTGGCTAGACGCGGTCAACCCTTTTTGGCTGGACGCGGAGCTGGCCAGCATGGCGACAGCGACGCCCACCGACGGGGACTATGCCCTCCGGTGGCTGCTGTGCATTCGTCTATATGCGTCCTTGGGGGGGTTTCGTCAATGCGGGTGGCGTATGCAGGCGACTGTGTCTTTCGTCTCTCTTGGGACTCTCTCGCAAAGGTATATCTCGATGGAGATGCTGGGGCAAGTCCGAAATTCGCCTAATCGTATGGCTCGAGGCCCATCAAACCGGGCGAGAGCTGTGCTGTGCTGTGCTGCGCTGTGCTATGAAAAGACCCCTTGCTTTTCCTTTATTCTCGTTGGGGAGATCGCAGATCTTTAGAGAGCGGTGGAACTTGGCGCGGCAGGGAAGGGAAAAGGCTAAAAAGCCCAAGCCCGAAAATTGATCTTAGGCCAAGCGACCTTTTTGCATGCGGCGGTGCACCATTCGACGGGCCCGCGGAGGCGCCACAAGTCGGGAGAGAACCCGATTCAAGACATGCAAGGGACAACGGCTGCGACGGAGGGTGAAGATGGGCAAAGAGACGAACGACGCGGGAACGGAGAGGAGGCAGATCGAGTGTGTAGCAGCCGTTGAGGACTTGAGCGTCGCCGGGCAGAATGCATGGCTGGGTCTGAATGACCGGCCTCCAGGCGAAGTTGGTCTGGTGGCTCTGGAGCTCCGCACTGCCTGGACGAGGCTGGCAACATAAAGCAACAGGGGCGGGGTGGCAGCTGTGGCACAGCAGGTGCTAGCGCTGCGCGGTATCGCGATAGCGGCTGCGTGCCATAATCGTAGGGGGGGCTACAGCACATGATGTCCCTGGGAATATAGACATGACAGGATGTCGAGGAGCAGACGGAAAATGTAGACTCAAGATTGAAGAAAAATCAGATCATCAATCCATATCAATCCTCTTGTATCCACTCTCATCACCGTCGAGCACAGCAAGATTCAACATAGGGGCGCATCGTCGGGGTTCAATAACCCGATGCCAATCCCACCAAGCATCGACTTGTGGCTGGTGACATCCAACGATGGATAAGAAAGGGCCGCTGATAACGAATGCGGGACATGGGGATGGATGGATGCAGACGGGCCATATCTATGTAGTACATACTATCTGACCTTGGTCTACATGGTGTCCATTACGTCTTTCTACTTACACGTGCTTTTGATCGTATATCCGGATATCCCAAGGGGTGTCGTATAGATAGGCATCCCGCCTATCCTACGTAGCATAAGCTTAACCGCCATCATCATCAGCCCATTATACGGACTGAACCAAAAAAACAAAACATCCACTCCAAATGGGCCCCATGGCTTTTCATACACCATTGTCTCACCCATATCTGACAAGCAATGACATGTTGAAAAACTCAAAAACAGGAGGAAAAAAAAGAACAAAACATTAAAAGGGGAGAAAAAAGGGCTGACTGGCCCCCCTCCCTCCGGAGCACCGCGTGTCTGGGAATCGGCGGGCTCCGAGCTTTTTCTTTTCTTTTTCGTGCAACCCCCACCGGGGAGAAGCTTGGTTTTTGTCTTGTCGCTGGATGGGCGCCGAAGCAACGCTCTTCGGCCCATTTGGCTTTGCCGCGCTGATGCCGCCGGCGGGTAGATCTCTCTCTCTCTCTCTCTCTCTCTCTGTGTCGTGTAGTAGTAGAGTTTTTGTTGGGAGGCGATGTCCGAGACGAGAGGGGCGCCCTCCGTATGTCCGTCTCTGCGACGCACGTGTGAGCCATGGACATGCAAAAAGCTTAAGTATATAATAAAGAACGGCAACCAACAGTGACATTTTTCTAGACATTTTGCAATACTATATAGCTCATGTTGCGGTAGATTTTCCTTGTATTCATCTCATCTTGGTCTCCTTCAACTTCAGTTCATTTTTTTTCTTTGTAGTGTACACTCCCACGTGTCTGGACCACTACCACCTCTCACCACTTGGTGACAACTACTCCCCGGACCTCAACTCCAAGACACAGACACAGACACAAACACATCGTCATGGCCTCTTGCCACGTCGCCGCCGCCCGCTACGGCAAGGACAACGTGCGGGTGCTCAAGACGGAGCGCGACGCCGCCACGGGCGTCCACACGGTCACCGAGCTGACGGTGACGTGCCTGCTCGAGGGCGACATCGACGTCTCCTACACGCAGGGCGACAACAGCGTCGTCGTGGCCACCGACTCCATCAAGAACACAATCTTCATCACGGCCAAGCAGAATCCCGTCAACCCGCCAGAGCTCTTCGCCGCCGTCCTGGGCGCCCACTTCCTCGACACCTACGGCCACATCCACGCCGCCAACGTAAAGGTCGTGACGCACCGCTGGACGCGCATGACGATCCGCGGCCGGCCGCACCCGCACAGCTTCCTCCGCGACGGCGAGGAGACGCGCAACGTCGACGCCCGCGTCAGCCGCAGGGACGGCATCGTCCTGACCAGCGGCATCGTCGGCCTGACCGTGCTCAAGAGCACCGGCTCGGCCTTTCACGGCTTCGTCAGGGACGAGTACACCACCCTGCCCGAGACGTGGGACCGCATCCTCTCGACGGACGTCGACGCCAGCTGGAGGTGGAAGCCCTTTGCCGACGTCCAGGCCGTGCGGGACGCCGTCGCAAAGTTCAACCCGGCCTGGGAGCAGGCCCGCGACATCACCCTCACCCGGTTTGCCGAGGACGAGAGCGCCAGCGTGCAGAACACCATGTACAAGATGTGCGAGCAGATCCTCGCGGCCGTGCCGGAGACGGACCTCGTCATCTACTCGCTTCCCAACAAGCACTTTTTCGAGCTGGGTAGGTTTTAAGACATGTTACATAGATGAAAAGCTCATTCCAGTTGCTAACGTATCTTCCCCTGCAGACCTGAGTTGGCACAAGGGCATCAAAAACACTGGCAAGGACGCCGAGGTCTACGTCCCCCAGACAAATCCAAACGGCCTCATCAAGTGCGAGGTTGCGCGTGGTCCGGCGCCCAGCCGCGACACACACCTGTAGCTGGTGTAAAGATAGTAAGTAGGTGTTGAAAAGACAGGCCTGATGAGAGGTAATTTTAGATGGCAGTAAATGTACATGAAGGAACATTACGAACTGGGCTTTTGAGGCGTGAAATACACGGTTACTGGTTACTTATATAGCGTTTGATAACCTTGAATTGAGCTTTGATATAATACATGAATGGCTCAAGTATACTTGACAATTGCATCTTCTATGCGTGAGTGTCTGTAAAACACCCCACGATTCCAATATCTTGTTCATAACATTTTTCAGCTTTTTGTGTGAAACTAAATCTTCACATTCTTCATATCAAAAATCATCAAGACGGGCATATATATAATACAAAGATATAACGACAATCTCTACTAGATCATCATCACCATCACAGTCATGCTGCAAACATCAACCCCCATCCTCGGCCCTCTTTCTCATAACCTATCCTTGTCCGTATTCCGTATCGCCTCCACAGCCTTCTCCCAGCCCTCCGACCCCACAACCTTGCCCCCGAACCGTATCACGTTCTGCTTGTACGGATGCGCCTCTCCCTCAAACGCCTTGAGCCTCGCCAGCCGCTTGTCCCTGAGCCTATTCTTCGGCAGCATGCCGCTGACGGCCTTGCGGAGCACCTCGCTGCCGCCGTGCTTCTCCATCAGCACGTCCATCGTCACCGTCCTCAGGCTACCGGGCCGCGTGTTGTGTCGGTAGTAGTTCTTGCGCCACTTCTTGTTCCCCGTCGTGTGCAGCGCCGCGCAGTTCGTCACCACCACGTAGTCTCCGCAGTCGGTCGACGGGTCAAACGTCGGCTTGTGCTTGCCCATGAGCAGGACGGCGATCCGCGAGGCCAGGCGGCCCAGGGAAGGCGGAGTGACGTTGGGCTGGGTGGAGAGGGTTGGGTGAGGTGCCGAGGCCGAAATCTGGTGCCATACTCGAGAGTAGGCCAGTCTTGTCTGTGGGAGGGAGAGGGCATGTTAGAGAAGCATTTGGGCGAAGACGGGGAAACCTTACGAGGCCGACAGTTTGAGACATTGTGGAGTGCCTCAGAAGAAGAACTGTAGTATCGAGGGAAACAGAGCCAGCACCAATGCACTGGTTGCGGTGATGAATGCCGCCGACTGCTTGTTTCTTTTTCTTCTACTTCGTCCCGTACGGCAACATCACCAAACCTCGAATTCGAAAGTTTGCATGTCCAATTGCAGCTAAGCTTGGAAATGCTGACTCATCAAGTCGTTGCAGGTCACATGATATCTTCCACCGTTGGCGGAAATTCCGAGCTAGCAAAGGGCATCCCTCATTTGCAGTCTGGTGTTAATTATGGATTATCACTTATTACAGTGAATTTGGAGGGCAGTGGCTTGTAAATACAGTGGCTTGAAGGCAGTGGCTTAAAAGCGCAGAACAACTTCTGAAGCTCTGAGAGTCTCCACATGCCGGAGGGGGGACCGAGTGTAATCCCGGCGCATGGCATCACTCCATATCTAATGGATTTCAAAGCACCTTGCACTCCGTAAACCTCGTAGACACAATAAATGGCGCTTAAGAACGCTACAGCTTCCAAGATCTTAGCAGCTTCCTTTGGCCTTTTTGCCGGCTATTCTGTGTATCGTTATAGACCATCATATCCCGCTCTGCGCGAAGATACAGCTGCAAGTCCCGTCTTGCCAGCTACAGGTATGTACCTGCTTAGCCGCATCCCGCCACGTCTTTTACACAAAATGCCCCGCGATGCTGATGACTCGAGCAACCTCAAGGCAACATGGCTGTTAAGCATTCTTTCCAGGTACATTCATGGTCCATCCTGTTATTCCAGGATTTTTCTCCCCTTCTTTTTCTTTTATTTTTTTCTTCTTCTCCTTTGAGACGTGCGAAAAAAAAACGTGGGCTATCCATAAAACGTTTGAGAAGCTGATGAAACACTGGGCAAACAGACCCTCTTCGCCGTCCCGCTATCCTGCGACGGCTGTGTCAAGTCCGTTTCAGATGCCATCTACAAGCTAGATGGGATCAACAAAGTCGATGCCAACCTCAAGGACCAGCTGATATCGGTCGAGGGATCTGGTGAGCACGGGCACCATGGCTGCGCCCCGAGCACGCCGCCTCACAACCTTATCTGCCTGCTAACACATCGGGCTATGCCGTAGTCGCACCATCTGCCATTGTTGAAGCTATCCAAGCAACGGGGAGAGATGCCATCCTTCGGGGATCCGGCGCTTCAAACAGTACGTTTCAAAATCAACCCAAGGCAAAGTTCCATATGCTAGCTCAAGGAATCTCTTGCAACACTTCTCTTCGGCAATTGCCCCCCTTTCTGTGGAGTCGTTTAGTGATGATACCACGGATCGGTCATGTTTCGCCAAGGGGGACCGACTGGGCATGAGAAACAGTGGCTAATACAGATGTCGTTTACTCAGGCGCCGCCGTCAGCATTCTGGAGACGTTCGCCGATCAGCAGGAGCACCAGTCTGATGAGGCCAACCGTGAGGTACGAGGCCTTGCCCGGATGGTGCAGGTTAGCCCTGAGCGGACACTGATCGATCTGACGGTAAGGGGAGTTGCTCCCGGCACTTATCGGGCCACCATTCGTGAGTACGGAGATCTGAAGGATGGCGCTGAATCTGCTGGTCCCGTGTGGTCTGGGGGCGAAAAGGTGCCCAAGGGCGACCTTGGCGTGATCGAAGTGTCAAAGGACGGACGAGGATCTGCTTTCGTGGACCACCCTTTTCAGATCTGGGAAGTTATCGGCCATGCCATGGTCCTTACGAAACAGGACGAGAGTGCACCCCTGAAGAATGATGAGAACACCGTAGTTGGAGTCATTGCGCGAAGCGCAGGCATGTGGGACAATGACAAGACGGTATGCTCGTGCACCGGCAAGACACTGTGGGAGGAGAGAGCGGATGAAGTAAAAAAGGGCATGCTTTGATGAAGCTACCCTCCGTGCGGCAGATAAAGCAAATAAAAATCGAATAAAATGAGCTCCATACGCTGAATCTCTGCCTCAGCGATTAAACCGTGCCTTCCCTTTGCTTTCCGCTGTTTAAGCTTAACTTGCCACGCCTCATAAATCTCACCTATCAATGAGAAAGACAATGCCAAGTGGGATACAAGCCGGTGGTCAGCTCTCAAGTCTTACCGAGCTAGTTGCCACTGATCTGAAGGGATTATACAAGATGCATCTGAGTTTCAAGCCATTCAAAACGGGGTTGGAGAGAGCGTAGAACCGTGATGGAACGCGGCAAAAACAGGGGGGATCGCCAACGTCAAGGTCAAGCTAATTTACGCTTGCCCGGCACTTGAACTCTACTGTTCTTCTCATTAAACTGAAACGTCACCGATTCATGCAATCTGTCCTCCGCATTGTTCACTGCAAATGATGATTGCGGAGTACCCATCATTATGCACAGAGAGTATCAAAAATGAGCGACCAACTTGCTGCTTACGTCAAGTGTCCAAGCCACGTGCGGTGAGTGTTCCCTGCTAAACGATAAGATATTATAATATCATCTCTTTATAGAATGACTGCAGCGAGTTGGCCTGTCATAGTTGACTGAGCTTAGGTGGCCAGCTAGGGTGTGCAAACGCCAAGCATTCGACAATAGGACCCGTGTACAGTTCTCAGCAGATGATCGGATGATCAAGTTGGTTATGGCACCACTGGTGGGAGACCGGGTTCGGCTATTCTACAAAATTCGTACGTTCCGCGGTGAGCATTGCCCTTCATCATGCCACATTCCTGTAAATGCTGTAGAATGCCTCAACGGATGACTATTAGACCGCTAGCCCGGCAAACCACATTAGATCCCCAGTGTCAAAAAAATGAGACCTGATGTGAGGGTGTAGATGCCGCGGTGATGAGCTGTTGTGTGGGATGCTCATGGGCCGCGGGGGGTTGTTGAAGCATGAAACGCAGGATGTTCGGCGCGTAGAGGGCTAATGAGAATGATGCATCCCATGAGGCGTGTGGATAGAACTGTGATTGATCTCAGCTCTCTCTGCCTGATGTGAAGCATCATCTTCCGGATCAGGAGGGTCGATATCCCAATGAGCTTGTCCAAGGATCGCGCGTCGAAGCCCCGAGCATGGGGTGCGGCGAGGTGTTATTAACATCCATTCGGCCAACTGATCGCAACCATCATTGCATCACAGGGTGACTGGCAGGATGACATCAAAGTGGTTCTGTGTATGTCATTGGTAGTAACGATAGCCCAATGAGCCAAGGGAACCCCAGCCTTGCTTTCCAGAACGAGGCACCAGGCCCGACTTTATCCACCCATTTGGTCGCCGTGATCCGGCGGTGATGTTCCTAGATTCTATCTTTCCGGTTGTCACGCTGCGTTGGGCGTGATGAAGCTGTCTGTTAAAAATAGGTCTCAGAGCTGAATAACTCCATTAATGACGACACCCTCATCTCTTTTCGATCCAGTCGGACGGAGAAATCCAAATGTGAAGAGGCTGTTTCGTCCAATCCCATCTCTGCAATGGGTGATTGACAGCCTGGATTGGGGGAGCTAATAAGCTAGCTTGCAGGTGAGCACAAGCCAACACTGTTCACGGCGCTTAGCAGCTCCAACAACTCCACAAACGATGCTAGCCATTGGTGCCCGAATTGCTGGATGTGGTTGCTGGTGCCGGGTTCGTGAGATATTCATAGCTGCTGCTTTTGTGTTGGTCAGTATCAAGGACGCCGGGGAAGATTATGATGCTTCTTTGCTCTCCATGGAGGTGGCTGGACATGGGTAACCAACCAGCTAGCATGCAAGGGTCGCTAAAAAGGTACGCGCCGTCCGCTGGCTGCAGGTCTTTTTGCCTAAGAGCCAATTAGCGGGGGCTGTCAAGCACCTCAATTTGGGGATTGCAACGCCGCGTGTCCCAGAATGGTACACCTCGGACGCTTCGTCGACCTTTTGGAGTTGGCCCCTTGCTGAATGCGTACTCATCCACGTCAGTCCATCTGCATGTCCAGGTCTTAAGCAGGAAGTACAGGTACGGGGGAAGGAGAAGAGGAATCCCGAACAACGAAGCACTGACTTAACAAGCACCTCGAGCTGTGAGGAGGAGACGGACCTAAGGTAGTCACAGGCGAAGAGGCACGAAGATTGCGGTCAAGATGGCGATTTACGACCCACCATAGTCGAGAAGACAATTTAGGCACCTTCCTCACCTCACCTGTCTGAGGCACTTCGCACACCTTAGGTAATACGGCTTGTATAGTGGGCAACTACCAGATAGTTCTTTGCTGTTGCTCTTTCCTCTGAACGGAGGATGCTGGGCAGGTTTTGAGGGCACGTGGGGGGAAGGATTTAACGAAACTCGAACGGCTTTTTCGTCCCAGTGCCTGGGACTGACCTGGACACAACCTCAAATGATCAAATATAGCTTGGATGCAGTGCAACCTATCCACAGAGACCATTCCCTCTCGACCTTCTAGTAGCCTTCCTGCCTACCTGATCCATCGCCGCTAAGAGCTGGGTTGTACTCGACATGCAAAAGGTAGCTTGCTCCGTACATGTATCATATTGCTACCTGACGTTGCGCTACCGGTACTAATACTCCGTAGTTCGTTCTGGGGACAATTAAACTACAAGCGCAGAGAACGGAGAGTGCTCAGGCCCAGCTTTCTCGCTTGCTGTGGAGCGCTCGGGCCATGGGGGAGAAAAAGAGCAGATGCAAGCAAGCAATAACCTCACATACATACCTTACTTGTACATGCTCTTTTGTGTGCCCCGGACACGACCAACATGCAGCTAAAAAAGAGCCGCCTGCATGAACTCGTCTGATAGGCGAACAAAATCGGTCTCTACGTAGTAGCAGAGCGATGCGCGGCCGCAAAGCAAAGACGGCGACCCAACAGCGAGGCCACGCGACGGTGCAAGCCACCGATTGACCTGGCATGGACCTGCGACACAGGAGCCAGACCCGCCACCCCTGGTTCCACGACGGCATCGACGCATCTCATGTCACATTTTTACGAGCTTTCACAGCCAGGAAAAGTCCAATGCCGAGACTGGGGGTTTAGAGCAAAGCTGTGCTGTACAGGTACTCTCTACGATGCACTCCAGACACTTCGCCCGGGCTTGATCCCCCCTTCTCTCATCCCCCTGGCCCTGGCGTCTGGCCCCAAAGCTGGGCCGTTGACTGGCCCCTCGTGAGACTTGGAACATAGGTGAGGCTTCACGAGCCCATGTCCAAAACCACGGCACCCCCCCCAGAGAGAGCGGCAGGTCTTTCAAGTCCCACCATCCTATCCCAAGCTCCGAGTCCCCATTGTGCATTTTACTCATACTACTGCACGCCACGACCACCGGGCCCCGTCTCTCTCTCCACTCGTCACTCACTCTTTTTGTTGTCTTCCCAGCCCAATGCACGCTACTCGACCCATCACCTTGGCTCGTCGATAGCGCCGCATACTGATTTTCCATCTCTGAATTCCAATCTCTCCTTCTTTCCAATCGCCCAGCTCGAATAATTCACTCATTGCGTCCAGGGTCAGAGCACCTAAAAATAAAGTATCATTCGGCCGGCCGGATTCTTCATCTTACAACAGAGAGAGGAAGCTTTCGCAGGGAGCATCGACAGTCGGGTGACATCTTACAGATCAGCGCTACGCATACCCCGCGGATTTTTTCCCTTTTCACTCTCGACGTACGGAGTACGGCGTAACTATCCGCTCGTTAGATCTCGGGGCTTTGAAGTACGGGCCGGACTGTCTCGGCGCAGTAAAGAAGATAATAGCCCGTCTTACAGAAAGCAACGTCGAAGAACGGTGTGCTCAGCGGTCCTGGGATATCTCTCCGCTTGTCGATTCTGGAGTCGATAGCTTCCAATCTCATCACGGGATCGTCCTCGGCTGGCGCCACATCCCGCCACGACACACCCACCGCTCGCACAATTTCTCGACCGTGCGGGTAGCCTCTGAGCCAATACCGACTCTTTCTCCAAGCCCAATCAAGGGCAGGGGCAAGTGACACCCTGTAACCCAAGAGGTACTGGACTCTAACCTGACAACGCGCTGGGCGCACAGCTGCCATAAAATTGGTCGTTGCCCCAAATACCGAAGCCCGATCCGCTGTGCTGTCTTAATCTTCAACCCCGACTTTGTGAGGACCCAATTCCTCCCCGGCGTTGGATCGACAAACCCCAGCTTACCCAGTTGACTAGCAATTGGCCATCGTGCCTGTGCTCTCGCATAGACGGCCACAATGTCGTTGAAACAGGTAAGTCCCTGGCTTGGCTTGCCGGCGAGTGGACTGCGTTTTTTCTAATGCCAGTGATGTATATAGGAAATAGAGACCTGGGTCGCAGCGCTTGCTCGCTATGACAATAATGAGTTTGACGACGCTCTCGGCGAGTTCGACAAGATCTCCGACACGAGCAAAATTCTCTTCAATATGGGCGTCATCCATGCTACCCTTGGAGAGCACGAAAAAGCTGTGGGTTATCCTCGCTCCAAGCTTTCCACCCTCTGACCCCGGCTTACTGACCGATTATTCCTGAAAATCTAGGTCGAATGTTACCAGCGAGCCATTCGACTGGACCAGTATCTAGCCGTCGCCTACTTCCAGCAAGGTGTCTCGAATTTTCTGCTCGGCGATTTCGAAGAAGCCCTGGCCAACTTCAATGATACGCTGCTGTATCTGCGAGGCAATAGTGTGATCGACTATGCCCAGTTGGGTCTTCTCTTTAAGCTCTATTCGTGCGAGGTGTTGTTCAATCGAGGATTGTGCTACATCTACTTGCAGCAAAAGGAGGCCGGTATGCAGGACCTCGCATATGCCGTGAAAGAAAAGGTCGTGGAAGATCACAATGTGATCGACGAAGCTATTCGAGAGGAGGCTGAGGTTAGAGTTATGAGGCATGTCTGAAAGGAAGATCATTTGACTTACATCACACAGGGCTACACGGTCTTTTCAATCCCCGTCGGCGTCGTGTATCGACCCAATGAAGCCAAAGTTCGCAACCTGAAGACCAAGGACTACCTTGGAAAGGCGAGACTGGTCGCGGCTTCCGACCGGTCAAATGCATTTACTGGATTTGCCGGTGCTGAAATTAAGAATGTGAGTTGCCCGTCGCCGGCCCTGAGTTCCATCAATTGCTTATCTTGTCCCATAGGCTCGAACAGAAGCTAAAGACGACCGGCCTACCGAGAACCTGTCCTTTGCGGCGACGAACCTGGTCAAGCCTGGCCTTCAATCTCGGCGACAACAGTCCGAGCCCCCGACCAACCGCAACAACACGTTTCCCCCCACTCCCCCTCCGGAGAATGATCGTCCTAGTCGAGGAGCTTCCGTCCGAAGCTCCGGATCGAGACCCAACGTTGCGAAGCTTAGCATTCAGACACAGGAGAGCAGTAGGAAATATGAGAAGGCGGCCTCCCCACAAGACGGCCGTCCGAGACATGGGCGGTCAGCATCGGCTGCTCCCGCGAGAGGGTTTTCCCAGAGGGACCCCCAGAGGGACCCCCCGAGGAGACAGAGGGTCATCGAGGAAGAGTCGCCATATGGCGATGAGGTGTATGACATGTACGGCGATGGCTCGCGGGGAAGCAAACAATCTCGATCGAGGCAGCAGAGATATGAGGAGGACGAGGACGGTTCGGACTATGACTACGGTTCCTTTGATGAGGGAGAATTCGAGATGGTGTCCAATGTGCGACGCGGTCCTGGGTCGGTATCTCGACCATCCCGTGGAGCGTCGCGACGACCGGACATTCGGAAGATTCGCGTCAAGGTTCACTCGGATGATGTGAGGTATATCATGATCGGCACATCAATTGAGTTTTCGGATTTCGTGGATCGCATCAGGGATAAGTTCGGACTGCGCCGACGATTCAAGATCAAGATGAGGGACGAAGATGTGCCAGATGACATGATCACGATGGGCGATCAAGATGACCTGGACGTGGCGATTCAGAGCTCAAAAACTGCTGCGAAGAGGCAGAGGCAAGATGTTGGCAAGATGGAGGTGAGTTTAAACAAAAGAAAGCCTGCAAGTGGGCTGTTGCTACGGGGGTCTTCCGTCCCCTCCCCCTCGTCACGGCGCAACAGGCAAACTTTCCGAGTTCGGCGATCTAACAAACCTTCTTTTCCAGATCTGGGTCATCGAAGTTTAAGACTATATTTTCCTTTTGTTGCAAGACGCAATATATACCCAACTCGATGCTCTCGAGTCACGATACCGATTACGAGATAACGGCTCTAGAGCTTGTTTGTTTTGCTTCTCCTCCGGGTTTTCAGCATTGTTTGCCATCGGAAGCATATTCCGAATGCAGGTGTTGAGACCATTGTGGTTTACATGATATAGCCGTGGTGCCTTCCACTTTGTGAAGCGCTTTTATTTATGTTTCTATTTCTCATTTTATCTTTGATGCTCTAGGGCTTGGACATGACAAAGAACGGATTTACATCGCCGTCACTGGTTTGGCATATGATGTAACGGACGAGAGGGATGGGAGAGAACCATGGCATGGGAGGCTGGAGAGTACTAATGTGTGCGTGCTTCTTGTTGGGAGTTTTTTTTTGATCGGATATTGATGTCTCATTTAACCTTGCTGTTTTTTTTTTCTCTTCTGCTTTATATTTGTTTTTTCCTTGGGCATGAAGGCCTCGTTCGAGTAAGATGGCTGACTCCAGCATGTGGGTAATGCGTTTCTGGACCTAATGGTCCCGAGCTGGGATCAGAGGGCTAGCAAGCGAGATGACAATTAGAATAGAAAAGAAGCAGTAGACGCAGCTGTCCTGCTCGGTGGAAAAGCGAGGTGATTCTCTATATTGCCTGGATAGTTAGAAATGTTAACGCGGGCTTAGGCCCCCATTTTATGCGTGTGCAACGAAGGACAAGGTTGATGTTATTGTAGGTACTTGAAGGGCATGCTTCGTTTGGCATCTGATAACCATGGCATGGCTCTAGCAGTAGAAGGCAGTTTTTGGTTGTGGCGGCCCCCTAGTAAATGTATGATGGAACTTGGCTATGCACCTCTGCCGATCCGGCCACAGAGGCAGATAAGCCCAAGGCAGGGACAGCCATTGTTGCGTCCGAATTGGGTCTGTGATCGACGGGATAGCATCGCGACTGACAGGGGGATTCCCGGAGCGACCTCGACTTCGACTCGGTGTGCAAGCGACGAGCTAGCAGTAGCTAGGTAATGCCCATGTCCCTGCTTTTTATGTAGCTGTATTACCATTCTTGCTGCTTCGGTAAGATTATGTTATTTTCCTTTTTTTATTTTTTGTTGAGGTTGTACATGGATGCGGCTGTGAGACGAGGACATGGGACATGGACCTATGGATTTGCTTGATGGGATTCAATGTTCTCTCTAGATGTTAGACGTAATATGAGGTATAGAGTGACGTTTCCATATGCTGCATGACTTTTGAGGTGTGGAGACATCTTGGACTTGTTTGTCCAGATATCGGACGATCCCCTATTTTTCTTTTTTTTTTTTCTCCGACTTGCAATATCACGTTCACGGCAAGGTAGGCACTTCGGTGGCGTCTCCTATTTGCTGCGTGCCTGCATTGGCGACGCGGGTACCTTGAGGGACTAAAAAGCCAAAGCGAGAGGCATTTTGGAAGCGAAAAAGGGTGGCTTGATATGGTGTTACAGTGGCTATAAGGTTTTATGGAACAGAAAGATTTTCTAGATGCGAGTCGTTTTTTTTTTCTTTCAAATCGAGATTTCCATCAAACGTGGCGCAATGACTAAACCCACGCCGTGGCGCTGCGAACTTGGCGATGAAAAAGCCGAGATGCTAGCACCGGCATCTGAGTAAGTTGTCACAATCTTGCGGTGATGAGAGGGTTCCACCTGGGTTGAATCCCCCCCTGGTCGGTGTTTGATGATGATTGGATGAAAAGGGCCGTGGGTATAGATAACGACATTTTGTTGGCAGAGGACGGAAAAAAAGCACAGCTTGCAGCCTCGTCTGCGAAAGGGGACGAGAACTTGTTTAAGAAAAAAAAAAGGAGAAAAGGTGGCTGGGGGGGAAAAATCGAACATTCTTCACCGATTCCATTGGGTGTCTCCTTATACCGTGGCAAAACAGGATGATGTATGTATGTATGCCGTCTTCAATTTGCCCGGCGTCATTATTTGTTTTTGACGTGATGGATGTTGATCTCTTCGCAATCACAACCCGCCGGCACGTTTCAATCTTCAGGCCAAGCTTTTTCTGCCTTCCACCTCCATCCCTGTTCGTACTTCTTTTGCACAAGTCAGGCCAAGATGTGAAAAAAATGGATCCCCACTACGGCGGGCTGTGGACCCGACGATCGGTGCTCCCGTTGCGTAGCCCAAGGCGTTATACAAGAGAGAAACCCCGGGAGAAGGCTCTTTCGCGGCCTTTGTCGATCACCGCCGGTCGGTCTGATATGGGAATTAGGTAGAAAGGAAAGAAAAAAGCGGCCCCCCTTTTTTTTTTCCCGTCTCACGCCTCCCGTCTACCCAGGAGCTTGTTCCTGGTTCTCTGGGACCCATCGCCTTTTTTTTTCGTAATCGGGTCTGAAGGGTGACCTCGTTGTCTTCCAGCTGGGCTGGCCGCGCGTAGGAGAAAGAGAGGCCCGCTTGCCATCTTATCATTGAAATTCTGGGGCTGCTTTGCGAACGGAGCAATGCTCCATACCTTGCTGTTGTCGTCCTGATCGAGAGAGGTGGAGGCTGGTTTGACTCATGGAACATGGTTGACCCAGATATTTAATCAAGGAGAAGCTCCCCCGGAGCCCATTCTCTCTCCTCTTTTTTTCCCTTTCTCTCTTGTTGCGTCTGTTCAAGTTCTTTGTCTCGAGTCGTGATATAAAGCAATCTTCGTTCCGTTCACTCTTCTCCTTCCCAAGAAAGCAACAAGTCCGTCGAGTACACACAGCCGAAAACCAACAACAAACCAGCCCAGGATGAAGTTCTCCGCCGTCATTGTCGCCGCCTGCGCTTCTGTCGCTTGCGCTCTGCCTGCCTCTGTCCCTGGCAACGGCACCGTGGACTTCCACCACCCGCACCACCACCACTTCAACGGGTCTACGCTGGCTTCCTTCAACCAGAGCGCCGTGGCTGCTGGTAACCTCACCCACAACCCTGCCGACGTGGCTTCCCGCTTCCGTCCTCACAAGAAGGGTGGCTTCAACCACACTCGCAGTGAGTGATTACCTTTCATTTGGAGCTGATCGACAACTGGAATCTAACTCGTCAGTAGCCATCTAAGATGATCGATATGCCTTGACGCCTTAAAGGCTCGGCTATCACCTACGACTTAGTGCCAATAGAATTGTTTTCACGTTTTATTGATATAGAGAAAAGGAAAAAAGAGAAAATCAACACGAACTCAATGGTGTAAGGATGAGATGTTGAGATGAACTTACTGTACTGTACGCCTGATATTATTGGTTGTAATATACCCTAGATAGTTTCAAATTCTGATAAATCCCTTTGGCTATATACTTGACTGAAACTCGCTGAGTCAATTCTTTGATGGAACGCTGATGGACACATTTGAGCACTATGACGTCTTTCTAAACATCTCTTATCGTACATATAATCGAACACTTGATCGTGAATTTAAAAAAAAAAAGATGGCATAAAAGAGCAGAGCAAATTCCGTAGTGCTGGTGTGATGACGGCCAAGTGAAGAATCGCATTGATAGTGGACTTTTCCGCGCATTAGTGACATTCCCTTTGTGTTAGGGATTTGCGGCTTTTGCGTCATAAAGAAGCTTCTTGACGGCATCCAGACGATGCGTCCATTCATCCCTGCCCAGGAACATGAACATCCTGGAACTGCTTTGGGAGACAACGTCCTGTCCACCCGCGGCGACTAATCGCAGCACGTTGTGTATGGTGAGCTGATCGACGCCATGGGGCTCCAGTTTTGACTGTATCGCTTGCATCACCTTGGTGCCATCGCCGTGCCAATGGCCGTCCTCTGAGAGTGTGTCTTCGAGAGCATCGAGTACCTTTTGTTCGGGGATTGATTCCGCGAGAGAGCTCTTGTACACGTCTAGTGGTACGCGCCAAAACAGATATGGGTGCTGAGATATCAGAGTTTCAGGCGTTTGGAACCCTGCCTGCTTGGACGCGAATATCTTGTGCACGTATGAAGCCTTTGTCGTGGTATCAGTCAATGAGGGGACCAGCTCAAGTGGCAGTTTCCAAGATCTTGCTGCCAACTCCGCGTTTACAATGCTTCCGTTTGTGATTCCTTCAATCTCTCCCACCATGGGCTGGGTCAGGTGTTGATCGACAAGCTTTGCCTCTTGATCTACCAATTCCGGAATAGGCTTCCAAAGGAGGGCGTCGCGGTATCTGCTATTAAAATGCTCAAGCTTTGCTGGGTTCAGCTTGATGCCTCCGCGAGTGAATTTGAAGGTCAACTATCCACCGTCAGCGATGTCGTTGCTATAGGATTGGTGAGGCAAAAAACAAAAAAAAGAAAACATACCGCACTGGACACATCGTCAACCGTGCGGGGCGGCTGTACGTCACGCTTGAATGACGATCCGAGATTGGCGAGCCAGGACAGTAACGCCATGGGAAACACGCCTCCATCCTTGTATTTGGATATGTTGACGCTGTCGTTGCGTTTGCTCAGCTTGCTGCCGTTCATATCCACCAACAGGCCGAGGTGAGCAAACGTCGGCGGTTGCCAGCCGAAAGCCTCGTACAGCGCAACGTGCTTCGGGGTCGAAATGAGCCATTCCTGAACTGATCAGCACATTTTTAATCTATGACAAGGGACTATTACAGTGATCAATCGCTTACCTCACCACGGATGACGTGCGTAATCTTCATCAGATGATCATCAACGACATTAGCTAGGTGGTATGTAGGAAATCCATCCGTTTTCATCAGGATGAAGTCTTCTTCCATATCTTTCTTCTGGAATGGCCCGTAGATGGCGTCGCGGAGCTTGGGTCGGCCAAACTTGTCGCTCTTGAAGCGAACTACGTGGGCATCCCCAGCTTTCGCGCGGCGATTCGACTCAGCAGGGTCGATGGAGCGGCACGTTCCGGGGTAAAAGGTCGGTTTGCCTGCCTCGTGAAGCTCACGCTTCTGAGCTTCAAGCTGCTCAGAGGTGCAGAAGCACCGGTAGGCATGGTCGTGATCCAAAAGTTTTTGGACATGCTCATGATAGATAGGAAGTCGCTCGGACTATACATTGTGTGAGCCAGTGCGGAGCGAATGGTAGAGCCTATTCTACTCACCTGTCTGTAGGGCCCGTATGGACCGCCACAGTCTGGACCTTCATCCCATGACAGTCCTGCCCATTTGAGGTCGCTCAATAATCGATCCTCGGCATCCTTCACAATGCGATTCTATATAATGCTTTAGTCACTTGCTTTCCCTTCTCTCATAGAGGCCAGTCTGGGTTGATTTTCCCCCTACCTGATCTGTATCCTCGATGCGAAGAATGAAAGCACCTCCGTTAGAGGCTAGAGCCGCCAACTTATTGAATAATGCTGTTCTTAGAGACCCCAAATGCAAGTAGCCTGTTGGTGAAGGGGCAAAGCGTGCTCGAATGGGGAGGTCTGCGCTTTGCCCTAGGATTGTGGGAGAATCCACTTCAAGAGAAGCATCCTTGATTTGCTTCTTATTCCTGCTCCTCAGTCCCTTCAAACCGGACGTAGGGAGTATTTTCTGAGCACGAGGAACCTGTTCCTCTTCTGGTCGTTTTGAACCGACATCTTGGCCAGCAGTGTGAACCTGGCCGTTATGACGGAGGACCGCAGATGTGACAAGCTTTCGAGCCGTGCAAGGGCCTGATACACATCTTCTGGAGCTGCATATTGAGTGGCCACTTAACCTTTGAAGACTCAGCCGAAAGGCAGATGTGGACATGGCAAAAGGTCATAAATTGACGGGCCTCATATCTCGCGATTTAGAAAATGTTGTATGGGTAAGGCAGCGGGCTTTTGTGAGGCGCATTTTTTGGTGATGCGCCACATGTGGCGTCGACATAGATAAGGCATAAAAAACTACGTACCTGGCTGATAAGGCTGACGAAATGCGGTCATGGCTCCAGGGTCTTGTACCTTATCTTAGTAAGGTACGACGGTACTGCAAGTATTATTCCGTAGGCACAGACTCAGGGCACAGGTATGATGGGATGAAAGCCTGATTGTAGTGAATATTTTATGAATGGAAAAGAAATATTCATTCATATAGTCGAATTCAATTTTCGTGTAGCAAATCTGCAGTTATACCGCATAAAATAGTACACTTTTGGCGGTTGACACAAGCTACGCCGTTTGCCTTACAGCACTATCGGGCTACCGGCAGGCGTGAATAGCCGGGGGGGCGGCCTAGCATGCGGCAAAGCCTTTGCCATCTTTCATTAACAAAGCAACCCTTCGACCGCCAGTCTCTCCAAAGTCGACTGCGGCGAGCGAGCGTGACCGTTTTTTTTTTTCCCCCTCTCGTTCCATATCTTTCATCTTGAAAAGCTTGCGGCTCGTCCTTCGTTGCCCAGGCAGCAGCTGGACCCTGTACGTAGGCCGCTGGTTGCAACCCCGCGCTGCGCCAAAAGATTTTTTGAAAAAAAATCCCATCCTTCAGCCACTCGCCTTCCAGTGATTTGAAAACCAGCATTAGCCACCACGATGGCCTCCGAAGGGGAAGTTGATCTCTATGGTATGCGCACCTGAAAACTATCCAGTATATCTACATCTTTGGAAAGCCCCTAGTCTTAACATCATCTGCCAGAGATTCTTGGAATCGACAGAGAAGCCACTCCAGACCAAGTCAAGAAAGCCTATCGCAAGGTGCGTACAATCGGTGCCGAGCGACGGACGGCGAAATGTCAAGCTAATAAAAGCAGGCTGCGCTCAAATACCACCCGGACAAGGTGCCGGAAGAACAGCGCGAGGAGTCAGAGGTCAAGTTCAAGGAGGCTAGCAGGGCCTACGAGATTCTCAGCGATGAAGAGAAACGCCATCTATACGACACTCATGGCATGGCCGCCTTTGACGGCAGAGGCGCCGGCGGCCCCGAAGTCGATCTGAACGACATCCTGTCTCAGATGTTCGGATTCAATATGGGCGGCCCCGGCGGCCCTGGCGGCGGGCCCATGAGGCCGCGAAAGGGGCCGGACGAGGAGCAGGAATACAAGGTCACCCTCGAGGAGCTCTACAAGGGAAAGACCGTCAAGTTCTCGGCGAACAAGCAGGTGGTCTGTGGTGTCTGCAAAGGCTCCGGCGGCAAGGAGAAGGCAAAGCCGGCGACGTGCGAGCGCTGCAAGGGCCATGGCATGGTCGAAGCCATCCGACAGATTGGCCCTGGCATGATGCGGCGCGAGACGGTTCTGTGCGACCACTGTACAGGATCAGGCAAGGTGTACAAGGAGAAGGATAGGTGCAAGAAGTGCAAGGGCAAGCGGACGACGCAGGAGAAGAAGGCGTTGGAGATTTACATCCCCCGTGGATCCATGCAAGGCGAGCGCATTGTCCTGGAAGGAGAGGCAGACCAATACCCGGACCAGATCCCGGGTGACATCGTCTTCACCTTGGTAGAGGAGCCTCACGATGTCTTCTCCCGACTTGGCAACGACCTGTCAGCAGAGCTGACTATTTCGCTGAGCGAAGCCCTGACCGGCTTCAACCGCGTGGTGCTGAAGCACCTTGACGGCCGAGGCATCCAGATCAACCGACCACGAGGCAAGATCTTGAGACCGGGCGAGTGCATCAAGGTCCCCGGCGAGGGTATGCCCATGAAGAGAGGTGATGCCAAGGGAGACCTCTACCTGCTGGTCAAGGTTGAGTTCCCCGAGGATGGATGGCTCAAGGACGATGCCGCCTACGAGGCGCTGGCAAAGATGCTGCCACCACCGCTGCCGCCCGTAGATGCAGAGGAGACGGACGAGGTTGACTACGAGGATGGTGCGGACATTGAAGAGGTAAGAAGTTTTCTCTGCTTGTATTGTTGCAGAATACGAACCAAGATGCTAATTTTTCGATTCCAGATGGGTGCGGACCAAGGAGATCCCCGATTCGGCAGCGAGTGGGAGGACGACGACGAAGGAGACGGCCAAGCACAGTGCCACACTCAGTAAGCCAAGAGGAAGAAGGGAAAAAAATCGAGCATCTGCCACGGCCATAGCATGGCCTGTCTTTTGTTTTTGTTTTTTTGTTGTTTGAGGATAGAACTTGTACTAGACCCCGCTGTTTAGGGAGCGGAATCTGGGAAGGGAACGGGCTCCGTCACGACTTTTGGTTTTTTTTTGTGATGAAACGCCGCAATAGAGGGTTAATATGAGGTACAACTTATGGGATGGAGAGGGCACAAAGGGTACGTACGGATCGGACAGGTTGGCATCACGACTCTGGAATGGACGATTTTGGGGAGCGCGTAAGCCGCGTAGATTCAAATTGATTTATTCTGACTTGATTTGTCTCTTGACTAAGAGTATTTCCCATACTTGAGCACATTTTCTTTCTCTATATGTAATGAGTTAAAGAAACCAATAAGCAATTATCACAACATCTTATAATCAATCTAAGGTATCAATGGTTAAAAGATGGTGTAGGGAATAGTAGAGCCCCATGCACCAGCAGCTTTAGCGGTGTACCTTGTACGGGTCCCACGGCTTCAGCCGCCCGGGCCCTCCAAGCCCCGCTGACAAGGCCCCTCCAGCTCCTATTGCCATCGTCATATATCCCAACATGAACCTTTTCCAACCCACCTCCCTACTATCACGCTCTCTCGCACGTTTCCTACTCTTCCCATCATCAACTCTCATAGATCCCACGCAGGGAGTGCACAGCCCACCATGTCCCGCAAAGGCGTCGGCATCGCGGCCTTTGACCGCTCGCGCCTCACCTCGGCCCAATTCGCCTCGCACGGCTCCTCGCTGCGCGCGACCAACGCCCAAGCGCTCGAGACGCAGCTCGCCGTCTTCCGCTCGCTGCTGCAGCAGTTTGCGCAGACGCACGCCAAGGACATTCGCTCCGACCCTTCGTTCCGCGCCCAATTCGCGCGCATGTGCTCCGCCATCGGCGTCGACCCGCTGGCAAGCTCCAACCATCACAACAGCGGCAGCGGCGGCGGTGGAGGATCGTCCATCTGGGCGCAGCTGCTGGGCAAGACGGTCAACGACTTTTACTTTGAGCTGGCGGTGCGCATCGTCGAGGTCTGCGGCGCGACGCGGGGCGAAAACGGCGGGCTGATTGGGCTCCGCGAGCTGCGCGACCTCGTCTGCAAGGGCCGCATGGAAGGCGCCGACGCCATCAGCGAGGACGACGTGCGCCGCGCCGTCGAGACCCTCCGACCTTTGGGCGGCAGCTACGCCGTCGTCACCGTCGGCCGCAAGGAGTACGTCCGGAGCGTCCCACGCGAGCTCAGCACCGACCAGGCCGCCGTCGTCGAGGCCGCCCAGGTATTGGGCTACGTCTCCGTCGGCATGCTGCGCGACAACCTCGGCTGGGAGGTGGCCAGGTGCAAGACCGTCATTGAGGACCTCGTCGCCGGCGGCATGCTCTGGGTCGACAAGCAGACCAAAGGCGGCGAGTGGGAGTACTGGAGTCCCGGCGTCATGGCCGATACCGACGGCGATGTCGGTGCCTGAGCAAGAATTCGTTCAAACTCGAGACTTGAGAAACGAAGGATAAGCTTCGTCGCCGCATACAAGGGCTTCACTCTATCTACGAGGTCTGGGCGAGTTTGCACTCGCGCGGGCCGGTTGGTTCAAGCCTCATCACTACTCGTGGAACATCATTTCGCTGCGGTAGCCATACCTCGAAGGCATTCAATGTTCTTGAGACAGCAGTTACGAATCACGAATTATGATGACATACCTCACACCATCATTGCACATAACTAGTACCATCCTTCAACCACAACAGCGTCACAAACGAAACGATCAAAAGCTTTCATCTCAAAGTATATAGACGGTACAGTCCTCAGACTCTATCTACCTTGATACATGACATGAACAGGAGGGAAAAAAAGGACGATACATCGCACAGGAAAAAAAGTAAAAGCGTCAATCCAAACATTTGTACAAGGGGCATTCAACCAAGTCATTACCAACAAACATCGCATCGCCCTCCCCTCCCAAAGCCACCTCCCGCGCCAACACCATTTGTTTATCAGACTACGTCTCTCATCGGGGAAAAAAATGGGCTGATACACGGCACCTGTGCTAGATATGGGTGTCGTGAACATGAAATGGTTCTCCCTCGGCTGTTTTCCCCAGAAAACGTCGCGCTGCTTCCTCACATACTGGTGGTCAAATTTTTGCGTAATACATGGCTCGCGTTTCCGTTCTTCCAGATCATATTGTGTTTTCCCTACCTGGCTGCCTTAGAAGGGGAGTACTCCAGCGCATGTCCGTCGCCAGGGTATCATTGTAGGCTTTAGGTCCCGGTTGTCTTCTTAATAAGGGGGGTTATGACCCATGCTAGGAGGGGGCGCATAGTCCTCCGGGCCGGGACGGCCCATTGGGGGAGGTGGACGGCTGTCTCGCAGGTCACGGCCGTCCCGGAGTTCACGGCCATCTCGGAGGTCACGGCCATCCCGGATATCGCGGCTGTCCCGGAGTTCGCGGGTGTCGCGGTCACGGGCGTCACCATAGTGCTTCTTGCGCAGAGCGGCAAGGCGCTTCTTCTTGGTCAGGGTGTTGATATAAGTACCAATGACGAACGAAACCAAGTTGAAGAAGGGGACCCAGAGCTCGTCAGGAAGGAACTGCTGGGCAAAGGCCAAGCAGATGGGGGAGGTGAGCCAGGACACGCGCATGACTCTCCAGAAGCCGACCTTGACGGTGGCGCGGACCTGATGGAATGTGCGGGCGCCGGCGATAAGAGCCATGGCAATCAGGTAGATGCTGTTCTGAATAGGCGCAATCTACCAAAAGGAGAAACGAATACCAACGTTAGTAACTCATAAAATATTCAATGATGTCATGAGAACATGACTTGTGAGACGAGTATCACAGCAATTTACTGATACAAAGGGGCTTTTCCGTCCCAAAACAAGAGAATGACATTGTACAATGAAGGAGGATTTGGGAGTACATACCACCAGGTTGCTGATGACGATCTGCAAGACCTTGGCGCGGAGGCTGACGCGACCCTTGAAGAGCTTCTGAAGGAGCCAGATGAGGAAGTGACCTAGAGGAGCGCTGACCAAGGCGCCGTACGCAGCCATCTTAGGAACGCGTGAGGTGAAGTAGTTGCCATGCTTGTTGCGGTCCTTGGCCAGCCACGAGGCGAGAAATTCCTGAGCTCCGGCCAGGGTACCAGCCGTGAGCATCTTAGTGCGCAGAGGGTTCGACTCGAGCTCCTTGATGTAGGCCTGTGTATATGCGACGACGAACCAGATATTAGCCAAACCAAGTTTCACCCTTTTCTTTGTCCAATCTCAACGTTTCTGAAACCTCTCCTCTTCCTTCTTCTCCGTCACAATCGCGCACGCTGGATGAAAACATACCGCCAGGTAGCCCTTGGTGCCTGCCATGGACTTTCCTCCCGTCAACGCCGTGCCAATGGCCTCGGCAACGGGATGCTTTCCGCTGGTTCCAGGGAGAGGAGGAGCGCCCTCAAAAGCCCTTCGAATAGGGCCGGGGCCTTCAGCGAGGGCGGCGGCGCGCTCAGCCGCTGCGCTGGCCACCGGGTCGACGGTTTTTTCGGTAATCTTCTCAACGGTCCTCTGGACTATAGGGCCAGAGCCACTCTCGGCGGCGGCCCTTCGAAAGGGCTCAAGAGCGTTCGAGGTCGCATCTTGGACGGACTGGATGGTGTCCCGCTCGAACTTGACTGACATGGTTGCTCGGTTGGCTGCGATGTCGCTCCGGCTGGTCGTGATCGGGTTCGTGGGCGGTGGTAGCAGCAGTGACGGCGACAAGCGGCGACTCGGTCTGTTGATGCGGGATCAATCGACGTGCAGCTTTGCTCTCGTGGGGCAGGTCAGGGATAAAACGTCGTCATGAGACGGCAGAGAGGGTCTGGCTGTCCAACGACGCGACGGCGGGATGATTAGCAGATGCAAACGCTTCGGGCGGCGGAGAGATTGGGGAGCAATTGAGGCCGTCTGCGGTGACAGGGCCCGGCCAATGGCTTTGTTTACACGAGGAGACACAGGCAAACCAGAGCTTTGATGCGCTGAGTGGGTCCCCAACCACCCCGGGCCCTGGTGCCTCTCTGGAGTCCGCCTGGGCTTGCTGATCTGACTCTTGGCTGTGCAGACCATGCAAGCGCATACACTTTGGGACTTGCTGCCTCGGTAAAAGGGAATTGAAGACGGACTCCGCGCATCGACTTTGGGGTGGCTTTGGGGCGGCCGTCCGCCTCCCCATGCCCACTGTGTAGTCGCGTCGCTTGTCAAAGGCCGGCAAGGATTATGATGTGAGAGATGGGCGGTGCTGAACTTGAGGGGAGATTGGGAAAAAGCTGACAGGGAGCCAGACACAAAAAAAAAAAAGCAATGAAGAGAGAGAAAGCGAAAACAAACGTCAAACTTACCAGAGCGGGCGGCAGCGTCGCGAGAGCTCGACGTGGCGTTTTGAAAGACGTGAAACTCTGCCAAGTTTGCTTCCGTCTTTTTCGCTTCGTCAGCGGCTCCGAAGGGATTGGAAATGGGGAGGAAGGGAGGAAAAGCAGGAGGGCGAGGGGGGAAGCGAGAGCGAAGAGTGAAGAAGGCGAAAAGAGAGCGAGAGAGGCTGGGCGGGAAGGATGACGCCGGTACCTTTTCTCTTTTCTGGGAGCGATGAGGCAGGTACAAGCATGGACTGGGCTACCTGACCTCTAGTACCTACTATAGGTGGTAGTACGGAGTAGACACGAGGTACTCTAGGCTTGAGTTTCGTACCTGATTATCCCCGTAATCTGTTGCACGTCGTTTGCCCTGCTACCCGTCCAGCAGCTAATAAACTTGTGTCTCTTTTAGGCGTCGTGTGGGTGCCCTTGGGGAGAAGGGGGGGCCCGAACGGAGAGACGCGTTTGGGTCCGAGGTCCAGTTTTTACCTCGCACCTGCAAGCAAGCTTCTGGGCTGAGCTGGAGCTGGAGCTGGCTGGGAAGAGGCCAAATGGGGTCCGCAACGATCGGGCAGCGCAGCGTCGAGTCGCGACTCTTCTTGAAGCGTCCTGAAGCGTACTGGAGGCCCGTCGCCGGCTGAAAGTGGATGGAGATGTGGGTGGCTCCGGGCTGGCGATTGGAGGGCCGCTTGGTTGCCGGCTGGATATTGGCTGGGGCCCAAGACGCACAAGATGCACGGCGCGGCAGGGGTACTGGCCCATGGTGAGATGATGAGAGCAGCAGGGCCAGCTTACAAGTGTGGTACCCGTTTACGAGCGTCCTGTTTCTCAGACCTGCTTAGAGCAGCGCTGAAAAAGCATCGTAGCCGCGGTTGCCATTGGCTAGAGCTGGCGGACCTGGGCCTGTGAGGGTCTTGATGGTCTTGATTCCCTTTCTCCACAGCAACCATGGCTCGGCCGATGGGGCTGGGGGGCTTTAAAGCAGCTAGCGCTGGGGGAGAGAGAGATTGGACGGATGCGCTGATGCTTGCTCTGAAGCCAATCTTTGATGCTTGGGCCGCGAAGCGTCCGCTTTTCCCCTTGCCACGCGCGTGTCGTGCAGGGTGCAGATGATGGGATTTGCTGTGAACGCCTCCGATCAGCTTTTCTGTACTCCGATACACAGGGCTTGTTATCAGTCACTTAGCCATATTATTCCCGTAGAATAGTACGGAGTTTGCTTTTTCTGCCCTTAAAAGGCCCTGTCTGGACAGGCAATTGGTGGAGCAGTGAAGAAGAAAGGTAGCAAAAGCTGCCGCGAGCTCGGATATCGCGGACCCACGTGTTCATTGGCCGCCGTGTTGCGATGCATACCTACCGTATAAACAAGTGCCAGCCACCCGCTATCGAAGCCGTGAAGCCCATGGTAGATTTAGTATTGCCGTGTAACTTCTGAAGAGGGATTGCTTGTGTGTTAGGATACCAAGCTGTAAGGGTTCATCGCCCTGAGGAGGTCAAACGGACACCAGCTGTCACGGGAGAGGCGCGTCTGGACAAACCTTAATGCTGAAGCCACAAACTGCCTCTCGACTGACATAAGCTGCTCTATATCTGTCTTTGTATATACCTATAGTAGTTCTTTGGTCATGGTTATCAAAGTAGCTGTCAGTAATGTCAACCCAAATATCGATTTCGTCCTCAATATCACACTTCTGCTAATAGTCCACGAAATGTATACCCAGTTACACAATTGAAACTTGAAGTCCTTTGTATGACCCAAACAACTCCTGTGCGTCTGATACTAGGTATTGGGTACCTTAGTATTAAGCTTCATCACAAGTATAGCTCGTCGAGTCGGGCTTGGCTGTTGCATCACGAGTGGGCGTAAATATCACGCGAAGCCGTCGGAGGCCCAACTGTCCTCGCTTGGTGTTGATGCAGCCTTTCAGCAGCCAAAGTGGTCAAGGGCTCAGCCCTGAAATACTTTGAACATGAAAGACTGGATCAGCTGAGCACTCAGTCTTGCTGTCAACAGCCTGAAGCTCAATTGACTTAGTGACCGCTACAGCACTCGACTCGGTTCATGCCGAGCGCTGCAATGGCAGTTGCCGCCTCCCGCTTGCCACTGACGGACCGTCATGCGCTGTCGATGGCCTGCCTGGAGCCCCTGAACCACGCACAGCGCTGGAAATATATCAATGCTGGCAGCATGAACGAAAAGAGAGAGAGATGTCCTCCTCTGCCAAACATCCGTTTTCAAGCTTCAGCTTCTGGCCTCTTCAACTCTCCTACATCCCCGTCATCATTCTTCATCAACATTATTAGGCTTTAAGCGGCACGTGGCTTTCGTCTCCGAGAATCTGCACCTCTCTACCCCCTTTTTTAATGAGGTGCAAAGACTCGAGAAGAAAGCTCATCTGGAATCTGGCCTCGAATTTGCCCCAGCCATCATGTCTTTTCGGGCTCCTCCAGGCTTTCATCGTCGGCCAATCTTCCGGCCGCAGTGTACACACTCCACGATGACGAGAATGTACAGCCCGAGTCTTCTCTGTTCAAACTGCCATAATCCAGGGCCATCTGGCTGGCTGTATCAGTGCACGCAGGATAGAGAGGAGTGGATAGAATACGCCGTGTCTCGGGGAGAGTTTGTATGGAAACGAACGAAAGGCCGCAAAATTGGCATTGCATGCCGATATGCGCCGTGGAAAATGCTAACTCGTCTCTGGGGTAGATCAACATGGATCGGATCGGCTCTTGCTTGACCCCATTCATGGGCGTCCGGAAGAGAAGTCCTGCCGCCCGCGAAGATCGCCTCAGCTTCTTCGACGAGATCACGCAGGAACAGCTAGCAGGGTATCGCCCCGATCAAGTGGCTCACATCCTGAGGCAGCGTGAAAATGTACGCTACGCAAAAGCCATTTCTCCTTTATTCTTTTATCAGTCCACCTAGCTGACTTGTGACTAGGTCCAGCTCATTATTCAACGAGACAAGGTGCGCAAAAACAGTGCCGCGATCCTCAATCGCCTTGCTCAATCTCACGGGCTAGACGGTGCCTCCTGTGACATTGGGTTCCGGAAGCCATGGCTGTGTGATCCCCAGGAAGAATGCCAGTACCGCGTCTGCCCACTCTGCCGGCCTGGTTGTGCGGATCGCGCGTTTCTGAGCCTCAATGCTGTTGCCGATGGCGAAGTACCCCCAACTGCGGCAGTGGGCTACAGTTTCCATCTCCTTGGCCAGCGGCCCGTCATAGATGCCAGCGCCCTCAAGAATATTGGTTGCCGCCCGGTTCCCCTCGTAAGTCGCACCACCACTTATATCCCCTAGCTGCGGCAGATTATGGTCCTGATAGCTAAATGAAGCGGGCAGCCCCAGTCTTCCTCTGCCAGCTCTCATCACGACTCCCCCGCGTCAACCATGAGCGTTATGGACATGCTCGAAGCTCAGATAGCTCGCGGTCGCCTTTTCTGGACAAGAAGAAACGATGAGGCCGAGGCCGAAGAATACGATGCCGATTTTGACTGGACGCTGGTACCGACGGCATCTACCGATATCTCTGGACACTTGAAGCATTCTACTGGATGTAAGAATCTGGGTGTGCTTGCGGAGGCTGCTGCAGTCACCAGCTGCGCCCCATTGCTATGGACCCCTCCTCCATCACCAGTCAACAGCCTGGGCGGGAATGATTTCAAGGCTACTGAGAGGTTCGTTGAACGGATTTTCGTTTCTTCCTTCTCTGTCTTACCTATTCTGATACACTCTTACCACTCATTCACTGACTTGCTAACAGAGGGAGTACCCCTGAAAGAGGGTCCTTTGTACAGTATAGTGCCCTTCCATCCGAGTCTACCACTCTATGCACTTTTAAGAGTCCTAGCGCCGGCCATATTCGTGAACCAAGCCTCGACGAGTCATCTGGCGAAGCTGACGAGCCAATCAACTGTCCAGGCGAGAAATTTGCTCCCTCGCCTGTAAAGGTACCTCATGGTGTGGCTATGCTGGAAGAGAGCGTTGAGCTAGGCGTACCAGACGTTATCACACAGGTCTGATGCTTTTTTTCCTCTTTTCAAGTATTTCGGTCGTCGTTGTGCAAATACTGCACCTTGGTGGCTTTGGCAGCGTCTGTTTAGGTCATGTTGTACTGTAGGGGATGGATTCGGCTGATTTAGAAACTGGAAAGGCGACTGCTCAAGCAAAGCATGAAATTTTCATCCTGGGTGTTTAGAACCCGGCTGGGCATGGTGCGAATAGCCGTAGTTGACAAAGACTTGAATCAGTATCACAATCAGCAGATGTAGGAACCCTCTTTCTTCTCGTATGATGTCTTTAACATTCGAAGTCGATATCATCCGATGTTCTAGTGTTTAGGAAGTCGGAATCTTCTTGGTTAATCAGTGGAGTGGGCAAATAAGGCAGTAAGTATATGGCAAGCAGAAAAGGGAGAGCAACTTGATGTAAGGTACATATAAATGATATTGCAACAAGGTATCATTATAAATATTGAAGGGTTTCTCGTAAAGATTTGATGTACATGTACAAATTTGGTATTTATTCAGCAGATTCCTCCTCCTTCAGCGTCTCGTCCATACTTTCCTGCACCTTCTTCATCATCTCATCGCCCACCTTCTTGGCGTCGGCAAAGCGCGGCTTGAAAAACTCCTGCGTGCTGACGAAGCGCTTCTCCCACGTGTCAAAGTGGCCGAGGGTGACGCACTCGGCCCAGCCGCGGGCGGCAAAGGTAAACTCGAGGTCGTCGCTGCGGTAGCGCTTGTCCTGGACGGCCGTCCGCAGCGTCTCGTCGAGCATGTCCGTGTGGCGGAAGAGGTGCTCCGTCACGCCGAGGCGCAGCCGGAAGAGCGGCGTGCTGCACAGCATGTGGTCGTACGGCACGATGCCCAGCTCCGCCCAGCAGTCGACCATGGCCAGCAGCGAGAGGTGGTTGTTGGGGCGGGCGGGCGTCTCTGCCGTCGGCGTGCCGAGGGAGAAGGAGTCGAGGATGGAGGGCTCGAGCAAAGGTCGCTTGGCCCATGTGGATTTCGACGACGGCTTGCCAAAGACTTTGTCCCGCGCGGCGTAGATGCGTGCGGTGAGTCCGCGGAGGTCGCCCTCCAGCATCAGCTTGTACAGCTCCGTGACGGACTGGGCGTACTGGGCGACCTGCTTGCGCGCCTCTGGGTTGAGGATGGCGAGGCCCGCATACACGTGCCACTTTTGCGAATAGATGCGCAGCATAATGTTCATCTTGACGTTTTCGATGCCGCCGACGTAGCGGCTTAGTTCCCAGGGGTACTGCGTGTTGGCATGCCATGCCTTGCCCATGGAGAGGAAGGCGGCATGGGTGACGGCCTGGGTGTCGGCCGTGATCCGGTCATGTTCTTGGGCTGTGAGGTAAACGTATTTGGATCGGAGGCAGCTCAGCACGGCTTCCACCTTGTGCAGGGCTTCGTCCGGGGCGCGATGCTGGATGAGAACGAGAGGTTGGTTTTGAGGATCGACGCCGGGGCCGTGGAGGGAGTGGCAGGAGACGATGTAGACGTCGGATGGAAGATGGGCTTCGAAGGCTTCAATCTCGGGTGACTTGCAGGACGTCTGTCCGCCCACGATGGCTCCCATCTTAGTTGCTAGAACGACGTAGAAAGGGGTGGTTTGTCAGTCAACTAGCCGCTAGTAGGACATACGACATGATCAGAGATGCCTACAAGGCCCGTATTGAGCAATCACACGATCAATAAAGGCGGCTTCAACGCTATAGATGATGTAGTCGCTTGCGCGGGATACGAGGTGGCCATTGCGGAGGATCTCTATCTTCTTCTAGAGACAAACACAGCTTCAGCATCCGAGTTGGGCACGATGGAACAAGGAGGGAAAACGTCATTGCAAGAGTGAAAAAAAAGGCAGCGCATTGCGTACTTTGCCATTGTATTTTTCTTTAAGACTATCGTATCTATCTTCTCTGTCGCAAGCCAGGATTCTAAGCTGGCCCCGTTAATTACTCGGTCTGGACATGCGAAATCTACGTGTGTATAATTGGGGCAAAATTCAACCTGTCTTTTAGACTGTTAGCTCTTAGATCTCCAACATCTTTGATCATAATCAAAACAGTGAAAGTTGTGCAAACTTTTTTCAGACAAAGAATAGTAAGGTAGCTAGCATTTTCATCACTGAAAGCATAGGGGGGAAGTCAAACAACCGGAACGGTGGCAAGACGCCCCTATGCAATACTCGAGCCAAATGCGCTCAAGTCATCATAGTAAAAAAGCAGGTCGAGAGAGGGTAGAAAGAAGAGATTTGTCCTTACCTATAAGGAGAATTGGCCAGAGGTAGCGCGACTTAACTCACCTCCAGCCAGCTTCGGACAGCCTCTCGGCGTACATCCTTCCCATGTCGCCCATGCCAATCAGCCCGACCGTGAAGTTTTCCATCCCGGCCGGGACACTGGTAGCTGGCGTCGCCGCCATTGTGGCCTGCTGCTTGACAAGATTTCAAAGCATAGAACCCAATTGCTGGACCGACGAGGAGCCAGAACCTTTTAAATCTCTTCGGCTTGGTGAAAGCGCGCAGAGGAAAAAAGAAAGTTCGGGCTGGGTAAGAAAAGAAGGAGAGAAAAAAATTGCTAAAAGGTTTGCGAGACGAGGTTAAATGTGGGCGATGGAAAAATTTCGCTTAATCAGCGAGCTATGGTGGGCCGTTGTCCGATAACCCGATATCTCACACAGGAAAAGAGATGATGCAAGTATCCGAGCTTCCAGACTTCAGACTACAGACTACCAGTAATAAGCAGCCTCAACGTCAACTGCCTGAAGAATACCTGCCAAGAGCAGTAGTCTTCCTTCAAGATGAACGCCGTATATGCCATCGGCTCCAACGGGTCCGGCCAACTTGGCATCACTCACAAAGAGGACGTCTCAGTACCAAAGCCCGTCCTCTTCCATCCGGAACAGCCCAGTTCACGTATTGTCAGAATCGCCGCCGGGGGCAACCATACTCTGCTCCTCACGGAATCTGGCAAGCTATACTGGAGCGGAGACCCAGCTACTGGAGCCTGTGGCCTCGGCCCTTTCCCAAACGTGCCGGTATTCCTGGAATGCTGGCTCTCAAAGGAACAGGATGAAGAACAGATTGGGGAGATTGCTCTCGTAGCAGCGACGTGGGAGGCTTCAATCATTGTGTCCAAGGATGCGCAAGGAAAGCGAACCAAGATCTTCAGCTTTGGAGTGGGCATGAAAGGAGAGCTGGGCCTAGGTGAACTGATCGTCCGGACTCCGTCAGCCACCAGGATCAAAGACTTCCCCCCTGCCGGCACGGAGATTGTTGACCTATCTGCTTGCATGGGGCATGTCGTCGCCGTTTTAGATAATGGTGAAGTTTACGGTTGGGGAAACTGTCGCAAATCACAAATCGGCGAGCCTGGTGCCGTTGTCTATACTCCCCGTAAAATCGAGGGGATCGATTTCAAGGTAGTCAGAGCAGTCTGTGCCAAGGAGTCTACATGTCTTTTCGGTGAACCAAGTAGTGGGAAGTTGCGAGTCCTGGGATCAGACAAATGGGGCCTGGTCTCTGAGGCTCCGTCAGTAGCTCCGCCATGGAAGGATGTCGGGGCCAGCTGGGGTGGCTTTTACATCCTAAGCCAAGATGGCAGTCTGAAGGCCTGGGGGCGTAACGATCACGGCCAGCTACCTCCAGAAAATATCCCCGCCCTTAAGAAGATGGCCAGTGGCAGCGAACATGTTGTCGCGCTGACGGAGGACGGCGATGTCATATCGTGGGGTTGGGGTGAACACGGCAACTGTGGACCACAGGTAGAAAACAACGACGTCAAGGGGAGATGGAACACCATTGCCTCGTCTAAACTTATACCGGCTGGGAGTCAAATAGATTACATAGGGGCTGGCTGTGCTACTAGCTGGATCTGTATAACATCTGGCTGAAACCGGTTTTCCTCCTTCTACAGACAGCTGAACGTAACGGGTATGCAACGATGCTCTGTCTTCTAGATTTCAATCGGGAAACAAAGCCAGGCCTTGGACGTCGGACAGCTTCTGAGTTGGCTCCACATACGTGGATTCGGCCGCAGCCGGTTCCATATCCCCTGACAGATCATAGTCTCTGGTGCCAGCATCATCTGGGCGGCTCATGTGCGAAACAGTGGAAAGCTGTCTCTGGATTAGTTTCTTAGGTGCTTGCGTAGGGGAAACTTCCCTCGAACTTACAGGGTCAGCGCTGTGGTCCCATTCCAGTCTGGCGTCTTGATCACCGTCCTCATCCTCGTCTCTAACGGGCTCCCACCCTTCATCCTCAACAAAAAGACTATCCGACCTGAGCGTCGGCGGCGGCGGCCGCTGTGAGGGCCGTACATCGAAGGCCCCAATACGTGAAGCGCTAGCCTTAGCGGCGCTCAGTCGTGGAGTTGGGTTCGGCGGTTGTCGTGATGAGGCTGGAGGGGGCATGGACGGTGTCGTGGTTGGCTGCTGTCGGCTCTCGGACTGAAAGCGAAGAGGCTCTGAAGGGGCTGCACTTGCGCTGCGAGAAGTAGCTTCCAAGCGCGGTGCGCTGCTGTTGTTGGAAGCGCCTTTGCGAACCTTTTTTGCTTTTTGTGCAGAATGGCTCCCTCGTTCGCCTATGGTCATGATGAGGAACTCGCAAGAGATGGCATCACTAGCGTAAGAGAATTTGATTGGCCTTGAGGGAAGGGAATATCGAGCGGAAATTGCATTTGCAGTAATGCCTGCATGCTGTGTAATTGCTCGAAAGTCTTTGACCGCCATGACAATGTGCAGCTTGTCTTCCACATCAATCTCATCAAACTCGTCGGTCTCAACAGCAATGGATGTCTGCAGAGGCTTCTTAAGAATTGCTAAGTTTATAGATTAGCTTAAAAAAAAAAAAAAAAAAAAAAAAAGGGTTCAGAGAGAGTCTAAGATAGTATCGGAGCACATACCATCATCACTGACGGTCTTCTCGCTAAAACACGTAAAGTTAACGTGATCGCCATCTGCGTTGATGTCCACATAGTCGGTTCCAGGCCCAAAGTGATCCGACATTTGGCGCAGAGTCCTTGACGAGATGCTCCAGTGGTGCAGAGCTTCTTCTCTGTTAAACTTGGCGTGCATCGGCGCACTGACCTCGAAGGGCAGTCGATGTGTGGACGTCAGTCCGTTCCTGAACATTATTCGGGCAATGAACCGACTCTTGACGCCCTCTCCATCTTCAATGGCAACGTCACATCGATCTATCAGTGTCTGCTTGTCCGCGTCTCTCTGCGAGTCTACCGCAGATCGACTACGAAAGAGAGAGGTCAATGCCTAATACCATCTCATGGTTAGTCAATAATCCCATCAGCGAATATATTGAACAAAGAACAATTACCCTTATGTACATGGAGCAGTAAAATCTTTCTCGATACTGCCCCGTAGCTTGGTACTGGTAGCGCCCAAAGAACCGGTTAGTCGCAAGCCGGAAGCTTGCGTAGGCTGACTTGGTTGAATTCAGCGTAGTGAGGATAAACTGCCCATTGAATTAGTATCTGATGAGCACATTGAAACGGAGGAATAGAGGGCGTGGACTAACGGCATCTTTTCGAGCTTCGATGCACACATCTTCGCTGAATTTGTTCAAGCAGATGAGGGCGTCACGGAAAGCCGCCACGCCTTCGTCACTGAGAGTGAATGTCAGAACAGCCATGACGCCATGAGAAAGCGAGAGGATGTGAACAATTAGAGCGGCACGGCTTGCGCAACGAAATCAAAACCCCATTCGATTCCTTATTAGAATAAGACTTTTAGCGCCTGATCATCTTGAATGACGCAGCAATAATTGGTAAATGCTGAATGAAAGTTCTGTTGATGCCGTTCACGATCAGTCAAGGTACGCTGGGCAGGAGCGACTATAAAGGTAACTTCATTAAATGCATATTATCCTTTTTTCAGGATTATTCATCTCTCGAAAGAGAAGCAGAGTAAACTTCATTCCATCACTAGCTTTAAGGAACCCAGAGTGTATTGTTCTCTATAATTTAAAGCCTTCTGCTGGTGTTTTAGTCCCTCTCAACTTCCCATCATCCGCTCTTGAAGCAGCTGAATCTTCCAAATGTGAGCCGCCAAGGACCACGGCGGACGCCATGTCTGTCCACGTGGACGCTCGTGCCAAAGTGACGCCCTCCAAAGTGCTTGGTCCAGAAGATGCCCATGATGTGTCTTGACGGGGCGGATCTTTTGCTTTGGTCGAATAAATATAGTTGAGGTGTAAGCTGGATGGAATAATAGTCAGTCCAAGTCATGTCGTCTACTCGAAATCTGGACTCACAGACGCTTGCTGCAGGGTAGATGATAATCTCGAGAATAGGTTCAAATCGCCAGTTGGGTAGATTATATCGAATGAAAGGTAAAATATGTTGCTCAGAGCACTCTCCCTCACACTGAACTGTCTAACGGCTCTCGACCTGCGTGAATTTAGGCAAGTTCGAGTCGTGCACATTACGAGAGCTGACGCGTTCGTGCGGAACCTGCCGCGCGACATTTCAGCCAGTGACAAACCTTTGTCAGTGACTCGGTGATACTTGAATACCGCACGTGTGTTCGATTCACCTTGATCTGAGGCATCTTTTAGCTTCTCTAAGCACAATACACTTAAGGTCACCAAATCTGCACGATTAAACATTTATATATACTATAGCACTATAGTACCGGGTCCCTCCCTGGCTCGAGTCCTCGACCCCTATAATGCCTTCTGGTTACTACTAGTAGCTACTATATCTATTCCTTAACAACATATAGCAACTACCATCCATCTCTTACTCTGAGCCAAGGCCTCTTTTGCCCGCAGCTACCAGACTAAGACGTCCCCCTTTATCCCCAGCACCCGTCCAGTAGAACAAACCACCAAGAGACTTGTACGTCGCGTACCTCGCCTTGATGCGCACAGTCTTGGGGACATCAAACGAGACGTAGCCTTTCTCTCCCTCTGTGTCCACATAGCAAGCCGCCACGGCGTCTTCATCAACAATGGCGTTCTTGACCCATTCATCAGGTATCTCGTAGTAGTCCATCTCGCCGGCACCTTCAGTGGTGTAGCCGGGGCCTCTAGCCTGCGGGAAGAAGCGTGCATAGGCAGGGATGCCAAGGACGAGTTTTCGGCTGGGAAAGCCTCTAGACAGCATGTAGTCGACGCCGTCTGTAGCACATAGCTGCAACTCCGGGTAGGAGGACGCCAGGTCGCCGCTGGGGGCATAAAGCTGCGCATGGTTGCCGCAGACGGAGGTCCAGGAGCCGGTAAAGTCGTAGGCCATGAGGTTGACGTAGTTGGCCAGGCGCGATACGACATAGAGATCGATGTACTTTAGGACGTATTGGCCCACAGGGAGAGCTGTAGTGATCATGTAGTCGCTCTCAGGGAGGGCATGGCGGCACTCTCGGAGGAGCTTCACAAAGTTATGGCCTTCCTCTGCGTTTTTCGGGTGCTCCCAGTCGACTTAAACCACAGAAAGTCAGAATAATTGTCCGGCAGGAAGGAAGGAAAGGGGAAGCATACTGTCTACGCCGTCAAACTCATAGAGGTCACAATAGGTGCGAATATGCTTCGCAAAGATTTGTCTAGCATCGGGGTTGGCAGCTAGGACACTAAACTGCTCACTGTCGGCACCTCCTCCAATGGACAAAAGAGTTTTGAGACCGGGAGTGCTGCGCCTAAGCTTGGCAAGGGCGGCTATCGCACCCGTTTCTCCATCGACCTCCTTGATTAGATCGGCGTGCTCGTCAATCCACTACAGCTAACCGTTAGTTGACGCAGTTCTAATGCTTGTTAAAGCGAAAGTGTCCCTCACCCGAAGAGAGCCATCTTCATTGACGCTGGAACGGCTGTTAGCCTTGGTTCTCAAGTACACAGACACAATTGTGAATGAGACTCACCCAACAAAGGCATAGAAGACGTGCGTGATATTGTCCACGTCAAGAGTGGCCGGTGTCTTATCCTTGTAGACCAGCCAGCTGGGATAGTACACCCCGTTCATATAGCCCGGACGAGTCTGACCGGCATTCATTGGATCCGTAGGAGGTCTGTCCGTGGCAGGTGGCTGCTCTTGTTGCTCCTCATCCGAGTCTGACGATCCGCTCATGCATGAACAGAACCAGCCTCGGCAGTAAGGAACCATTGCAACAGACTATCGAGGGTAATGGAGCGTTAAATAGGCTTCAATGCTGCTGCTGATCCTGCAGGACCCCGCAGATGCTCCGCCTCCCTGCTAATGCGAGACAAAAATAAGCCTACGATGATGAAGCCCTTGCGCTGCCACGCGGCCATCATCAGCATGTATCAAACGACTGATGTGGCAGGTATCTCACCGTATGGTTGGAACTTCTTGTCGCTGGGGCTTCTCCCTCACAGCTCAGAGATGCGGAGCGCAAGGACGCAGTAGCCTGTGCCTTGTAGAGAGCAAAGAATGCAGAAATTTTGGATCAGCACACTTGAAAGTGCGATGGTGGAAAAAAAGAGAAGAAGAAAGAAAGAAAGAAAGAAAGAAGGAGAAGGAGGCCTTTTGGCCATAAATCTACTCCTTTCGTTTGGTGAGGAGGATGTTGGGGGAGGCTGAGCTGGAACTTTCCGCATCGGGGCATTTTAAGCTCTGCTGCCACAGTCTATTGGATGTCTTTCTGCATGGACTAGTCATAATTCGCCGAGAAGTAGACTCTAATGGTTGCAGCGTAGTACGGATGGTGCCGACTGCTCTCTGATACCTGACGTGCTGTGTTACGAACTATTAGAATGTTCGATTCTGGCGGGATAGATGACCAGGATGTACTCTCATTAATGCAATTCATTGCTAAATGCCGCACAACCATCCCCAACGCTATTCTCGCTCCAAAAGATGGCATATTCCACCCATAGTCTTTCTATCTATACAATTCATTAGCCTTAGCGGGTCTCTTCAAGAAAGTTTCTCAACACAGCCTGCATGACTGAAAACGAAGTAGAAGGGCCCAAAATAAAGATAAACGCCTGGTATCACCAGCAACCTTGTATATGAAGCCAATCACCCGAACAATCGCTGTGCATCAGGTTCCCCTCCTCATCAAGCATCACCGTTCCCCAACGCCTCTCATGATAATGCTCTGGCGGGGATGTCTGCAGCCCGCATCGGACGAGATCAATCTCGCCCTTGAGCCATTGCGCCATGATATACCAACTCCTGCGTGTGAGCGGTGAAAAGTCGTCTTGGTAGATTTCTAGAGCTTCTACCGCCTTTCGTTTAATTTCATCATTGTCAGAGGATACCCAAGCTGGAATGAGGCAGAGTGGTATGAAGCTGGCCCCGAGAGGCCTGTATTGTGAGGCGTCGTGGGCAAGCTGAACAGCGTCAGTGGCCATCACGTCTGCCTCTTCGGCCATGTGCCCGTCGTCTGCTCCAAAGGCACGCAGATAGCCATTGAAGATCAAGGCACAGCCTAACAAAAGGCCCATTGACACCTGATACTGGAGACGGATTTTTGCTACCGTGTTCGACGGCGTGTCCGAGCTGAGACGGTCAGTCATCCCCAAGGCATTCTTTAGCAGCGGGACTTCGAGTCGCATCTGCTGATACAAGGTGGATATCTCGTCTATATGGTCCAAAGGATTCCGAACTAAGTCAGGAATCTGGGCCAGGCTCCTCAGTTCCAGGGAAAGCAGCTCCTTTGCATTCTTCGTAATGGGCGGGGGCGGGCCAAACATGCGGGTCTTGAGCTCCGAAAACCACTGGCTCTGTTGTATTCTCGGATTGAAGATGGCCTCAAGTATCTGATATGTAGGGTGAGTTTAGGGCATCTAGCACCAGGGATACCAGTTGTAAGGGTGCTGATTAGAACTTACCACGGGGACACGAAGCGTGTTACGGATGGTCACGTCAAACTCATCCGGATTCTCTTTGCAGCCAGCTGCATCGAGCAAATGTGCTAATCCCTCCCCGTGACTCATTCTCTGATCAATATCATTTCCTGTCCAGCCCTATATCGTAAGCACAATGTGCCTTTGTTAGCGGCGTACGAATTTGATGCAAAGGGAAAAGGGGTTTCTTTCGAGAGGAGCAGCCCTACTTGGCAAATCATGATGACGTATACGGCACATAATGTCTCTGCCTTGCTCGCCTTGGTAGGGTCATTTAAGCATGTTCTAAGTGCCTGCAGAGCATTTACGTACTTGAGCAGCGATTGGCGAGACAGGGATGACTGTTCGTGCCTGCGCAGGTGTGGATAGAATCCCACCATGGCCTCTACGGCTGCGTCCAGAGCCTCATTAGTCCCTAGCCGTTGTGGAAGTTCTTTGAACCACGGGCCATAGCACGTAAGGTCATAGCGCGGATCAGTGACGGAGAGAAGAGATATAAAAGCGCTGGATCGGGCGGTCTCTGGATTCACCAGGAAGCCGTAGACGGGAGACGAGTCTTCATTGTCGGCCTGGAGCGTAGAAGAGGCGTTGGTCCGAGATCTCCTCGTTGATCTTACCAGGCTTGTCTGATCTTTGAACTTGTATCGAAGCTGGCCACATCCCACGCACGGTATGTTCAAGCGCGAACACCGGGAGCAGGTTGGCGTGGCCATATCACACTGGGGTGGCGATTCAGCGGCATGAATAATGACATGTACTGGGGACTGCAGCTACCCGCCCGGCCTGCAGTCGCAGCAGCAGCAGCAGCAGCAGCAGACCTATCCCGAGTATAGGAAACGAACCTTTTTCTTCTGCTTCCGGCATGCATCGCATCCACGATAAGATGGGACGCCTGGCATGGTGCCGGCTGATTGGTGGCGCGGTGTAATTCCCGAATAAGGGAGAAGTGGAGATGGGGATTAAATGAAGACGACACCTTTCGAGAAACAGGCCGGCTTGGCTTTTCTTTGTTCTTCCTTTTTTCCTTCTTTGTCGTTTCCTCTTTCAATAGGTTGTTGTATGGAGGCCTTACATAAGAGTGTGGACGATGGCGAGATGGCTAGCCAGACAAGGTTTCTTGTAAGGCTAAAACGAGCGCCAAAAGTACGTTGGTTATGAGATGATGTCAAGAGAAGCTGCGCCAATGGCGGGGAATTTCATCTCCAGGCGCTCAAAGGCGTCCGAGCGCCCCAAAAGATACGACCAGAGCCCCGCCCAATTAGCTCAAGCGATGCCCTAATTGGACGGGCGCCAGCGGGGGCCACGAAGCCAAATCGGGTGTGGCGCGGCGCTCGACTTGATTGGGCAAGGGGGCCCTGTGGCTTATGCAAGGTACGTACTTTTCGGAGCCCGTCACAGTAATATTTGGCAGGTTGGGCCAAAGGTTTCGAGAAAGGGCCTTGACAGACGCTTTCTCCCCCCAAATAGGAGCGGGATGCTGTGAGCCGCTCGTTTGGGGCATGATGCAAGGTATAAAGGACAGAATCGCTTTTAAATAAGTTTTTCGATGCAGCGGATGCCTTTGTGTTTTACTACTCATGATCCTCTAGGCATGATCGATGGCCAGAGATATTCCGTCGATCCCAATGGCCGCAGACGACACGCGGGTGCTGACAGCTAACCCAAGCTTCATGCCCTGGGATTGCTATTACGAGTAGTGATGGAGATGGAGAGATCGTCTCTAACGTCTGCCTGGATTACTCTCAGCGACATCGAAAAGGTCTTTGCTAGCATTCAGCACCGTTCATCAACAAGGCGCAATGACGCTGCGCGAAGCCACTGTCAAAAGCCAAGTTTGAGCTGCTGCTGCAGGTACTAGAGAACATCCTGTTCGCCTCATCTAACGTTCTGGGCTGCTTGATACCGGATTGACAAACGAATGTAACCGTCATAGGGAGAGAATCTTGGATCTGTGCCGTCATATCGTCGGGCAGTTGACGCCTTGTAAACAACACAGCATTGGCGCCAACGTGACCCAGCCACCTCCTTGCGTAACATTGTCCAATCTCTGCCACTGCTTTCTGTACTCCCGCGGAGAGGAGCTGAGCTCAATGAGGGGGGCAAGCCTCGGGGGCCAACAAAGTCCAATGTCTTGGCTGGTCCAAGCCTCAAGCTGTGCAACCCTCTCGCAGAGGAGCTGTGCCACAAACGGGCAACAATGATGCAGGAAATTGTGAACAAGACGCAGGGCAGATGGCCACCTATCAAATACCCAGCAGCATAGGCGTCTCGAAACACACAATAGGAGACGAGCAGCAGCCAAGGGCGGCGCAGCGGCTGCGATTCCCGCGCGGGCACCAGACTGGCTTACGTGAGAAGGCATCGAGCAGCCAAGTTTCTTAGTCGTCGCGATCGGCAGCAAGGGCCATGTCCGGCACTTGCATGCCAACCCGCGCCCAAAAGCCACCCACTCAATCTCTGAGACATGCCTTCCATGGCGGCAACAAGGCAGGCCAGAGATTAGACTTGCGGCAGGGAAGCACAGATGGGATATTACATCATCGGGCGGCCTCACCGGCCTAGCCCGAGCTGCGGGCCAAGGAATACTACGTGGGAAGATACATGTAGTAATAGCAACAAAGCTGGATGGACGGATGGAGGAAGAGGAGGGGGGGCTGGATGGGCCAAGCGTCCAACAAGGGATGGATGAATGCTGTGAATCCAATCCCTCTCTGCGTGTTTGATTTGAGAGGGTCTCCCGTTAAATTTGCGACAGAGCTCTGGAGGGAGCCGGCCATTCTTTTTCTCCAAAAATTCTTCTTCTTGCTTTCCATTCTTAGACGACAGCTTTACAGCCAGAACACACATCATCTAGATCAACCATTGCTCTACCATCTCCGCCAACTGCAACAGCCTTACACTTCTTTTTCCTACCTGCCTCTCCTCTTTTCTCTCTGAAAACTACTTCATCCTAAAAGTCAAAAGCCGAACATCATGGGCTGCGGATCATCTACGCCCGAGGAGCCGTTGGTCCCCCAGCGCGTCGTCTGGCTCCGACACACCGTCATGGACCAGTCCACGATTCTCGTCCACCCCGACGGCTACCCTCCGGACTCGCCTCCGCTCTACTCTGCGCAGCTGCACAAATGGACCAAGCCGTCGGTCAGATTCTTCCAGGGACCGCCCGGAGGAGGCCCCCAGATCGGCGAGGGCAACTTCCACCAGATGACGTCCAACACCGACCTCAGCCTGCGCGGCCAGTCCTTCAAGCTGAACATGAGCCAGCTCAACTACGACTTTACCCTCAAGAACACGCCGATGGGCGAGCTCAAGTGGAAGAAGAACAAGTTTACCGGCGGCTCGCTGGAGCTGGTCGACGGCAGCGGCAGGACGCTGGCCAAGGTCAAGTCTCCCGGCGTGACCAACATCACCGAGAAGAGGCTCGAGATTTACATCCCATGCGACGACTTCTTCGCCGACCTCGTCATCCTATCGTGCATCGCCGCGAGACTCGTGACCGACATCATCACCAGCACCACGGCCGTAACGCAAAACTACAGTGGATAGTTTGGGACAATTGGGGGGGAATGCTTGGAAAGATGGATACCATACACCCTGACGGTCGATTTCTTTTTTGTTTTTTTCCGTTAATTTTCTTTCCTTGTTTCTCTTTCGGGGGGTGTCGTGTACGATGAAAATGGACGACAGAGCATACGCGTTTAAACTGTACCTTCATTGATACTTTTGTTCCTTATACGTCGAGCCTGAAGACTACTACACCGGGAAAGCTAGAGAAAGTTTTTTTTTAGTATCCTTAATATTCCACGAGCCGACTGTTTTGGTGTCCTCTGTGACTGTGATTTACTCAATGCAAAAGCGTTCATCCAACGAGAACCGTGTTCTCATTCACCACACAATCACCCTCCAGGGAATCCTCCCCGTGCAAGAAGGTGTCTCAGCCATTCAGGGGGGGCCAAGTGCGAGAGTCATGAGGCGTCCACTTGGAAAACGCACAGTCCAGGCCGGGCTACTAACCTGATGCGGAGCAGAATAGAGAAAAGGGAGGCATTGTTTTTGTGTGGATGTGGCATTGGCGGCCTCTTTTTGTCTTGGATGAGCTTGGAGGATGGCATTATTCTGCATCAGCGGTGTTTATTTTTGGGATCATATGTAATGAAGAAATTAGTCGAAAAGTGATTTGAATAATCCAGAGAGCTGCAAAAGTTTGTTCGTGTCCGTCCTTGTAAGAGATATAGAAGAGAAAAGAGAGAACAAGAATAAGCGAATTTGCAAGTCACACGCAGGTCTAGTCTCTTGCGCTAGGGGCGCGGTGGCTTCATTCATGACCAACGGGCGTTTTGCTGCTGTTGGGTGTCTTTCGTTCTTTACATGGCGCAGCAGCGCAATAGCGGTGTGTTGGGCTTGGAAATGGATGAGAAAGAAATGATTTGTGCGTAAAAGTACGGCGAAGGGCGTGTTGGATGGGGTTGATGGGTTTCGTATGTGGCTTGATGGAGCGTTGGGGGTCGTGGACTTTGTTGAACTCACTGATATATACCTTACATGTATTTATATGAGAAATGGAAGCCAAGTAGAAAGATGTCAACAAGATACAGAGTGAGAGTAATACAAGGCTACTACTGCTTATATGGATATGTGCTGGTGGCCCGATTCCCTTGTATACCTATCTATTCTACGAATCCAATCACTCAGCCTCGGCTCGGTACAGCTTCCGAAAGCACAAACGTAAATCGAAGAGACAATGGTCTTTACCTCTGACTGATCGGCACGTCTGTGCGTGTGCTCGTGGGCATGAAATCGAGCATATCTACGTCGATGTCTTGCCCGTGGGGAGCAGCGTCGTATTTTAATACCATGGGGTTGTATTTTGGTGACGTGCAACAAAGTGTAGATCCGGATGTAGACGGTAAACATCTCTTTATCCTCATATTCAGCATCTAGAATGTGTCTAATAAAAGCTGTCCCTAGATACATTATCAACAGAAATCCTACATGGCCGCTACCTAGGATGTACTAGACGTCTAGCATCAAGTATATGTAACTCATCACATTCATCTCTCGAGGCGAGATTCATCTCTCTCCCGCCGACAGGGGGCACACTCTTTGCTGAAAACCAACGATCCAATCAAAAAAGATGGACTTGGTTCATGGCAACAGCAGAAGGTGGTAACCCCTGGAATAAGAGAATGATATGCCCCCCGTTGGATCAGATACCAACAAGTCCTCCCCCGAATCGACACCTCCCAAATCTACCGAACCAAGCCGCTCACGATATCAAAAGTAACAGTCACATCCGACTGGCCCCCAAAAAAAAAGCAATCTACCTTTAGGTACTTAGCCGTACCTACATCCTTGTCCGCCGCCTTTCCCGTACCAATGAAAGGCAGCCTGAGATCGCCCGTTAGTCACGAAACAGCAGGGATTCTTGATTCGAGCAGTTGGTCGGGCGGGTAAAGGGGGGGGTTGATAAAACAAGAATAATAATTTGAGATAATATTTCAAGGACGCAAAAAGCCGTGATCCTTCGGCTGGGTGGTGTCGGTGAGGCGGGATCAATTCGAGCATTCAATGTACATGAGACAGGCCCCGTGTGCGCCAGCCTCCCGGGGTCAAAAGGGCGGGAAATGCTACACACCTGAAGGAAGCTGTAGGTAAGGTACCAGGGAGTCATTGAAATGAATTGTGTGCTTCTCATTTTTTCTTCTTTTCGTCTTGTCTTGGAAGGGGTATCTGCACGAATCAACTATCGTAGGGGCATCTTTACTCATCATAACATTAAACCGAGCGAGGCCAGCATCTCATCGTCCTAGGACGCCGCGACCGTGGAACAGAAAAAGAAAAAAAAAAAGAGAAATAGCAAAGATTCATATAGAATAAGATAATTTTTCCCTAAGGGCTTTTTTGCGCGCGCGTGCTGTCCTTGCCTTGGCGCACTTCATTCCTTTGAAACAGAACAAAACAAGCAGACTCTGTCCGCCACACTTTCCCCCTCCCCTTCCAGAGGTTCCATTTGCACGTCGCCCTGAGCGTAACAACAATCTTAAAAAAAAGAAACAACAGTACAAAGATGGGGAGACAAGGGAGAAGAAGAGCCCTCCCAAAGACAAAAAGGAAAAGAAAAGAAAAGAAAAAAAGAGGAGCCCCCATAACGAGTATATCGTAGAGATACACAGCAAGACTATTTGTGATCTGACCGGAACGCCTTCGTCCACCACCGTGTTGTGCCACCGTGAAACCCCAAAATATTTCCATCAAAAACCATCCAGTGATTTATAACAATCCGCATCCGTGGGCCCGCAGACCCGTCTGTCTTCTTCCCTTTGGTTTTTCCCGTCCTCATAGCTGTTTAATCAAAAACAGGTGGGAGCCAGGCTGTAGAAGAGGCACTTGGTGCCCATGGTTCATATGCGGCCATGCCGCGCCGTATTTTTTTTGTGTTTTTGTTTTTTTCTTCCCTGTGGTTTCCAGTGCGTAAAAGAAAAGCGAATCAGAGCAAACTAGAGTGTGAGAACTAAAGGTAAGGTACCGGCCAAAAGGTCGAGCGTTGGGGCATCTATTGCATCGACAGCATCGTGCATCCCGGGATACGACTCCGCTTCAAAAGTCAGCCATAGGCGGCAACCAGCCATGTCTCTTCTCACCGAGACACAGCTCAAAGTCGCGACATCGCTTGGTCTCATGGGCACTACCCTACATGACCGAGGACGCCAACAGGCGCGATTCGACATCGTCCATGCCCATGCCGTCCATGCGAGGTCCTTCTATGCCCTGCAACCGCTGCTCTATGGCCTGGAAGCGAGGTTCGTAGCCGCCGGCGCGGGCCTCGATGTTCTCCATCCGCTTCTCAATGTTGTCGAGGCGCTGTTCGATGCGCATCAGGCCTTGGGCCATGTCGTGGCTCAGGCGATCAAGCTTGTTGGTGAAGGATCGGATCGAGGTGGCCAAGGGAGCATTCTCCTGGCCGGGGGTACCGGAGGGGACGCGCGGCTCGTGGTTGTGTCTGGGTTCCTGCAGAGCGAAGCGCCATTGATTGCCCAGCTGGACCTCGCAGACGGCCTTTGCTCGGAAAGGACAGTCGATCTTGCGCGTCGAAGGGTTGCGCTTCTTGGCGGTGCTGTTATACTTGACGCCGCCTCGGTCGCAGACGAGGTCGTAGCGGGTCGGCTTGCCGTCGCGATAGTTGGAGGCGCGGAGCTTGACGATGCCGTAGCCCTGGTCCTTTGCGACGCGCTGCACCGAGGCCATCAGGTCGTCAAACGTCCTGAAGATGCCCTCTGGCGGAGGCAGCAGCGCCGGGGGTGGTGTATTCGGCATTGCGATGAGTTGAGCCACGGTGGCGAACGCGAAAGGCGCGGACCTTTCTGACGAGGGGATAAACTACGTAAGAGAGTGCGCGGTGGAGGGGCAGAGGAGTGACGAGATGTTCTCCTCTGGGGTGCTGAATAGTCGCGGGAAAGGGGAAGGCGGCAGATGAAGCTTGTCGAAAAAAGTAGTTGCGATATGCCGAACTGTTGCGTTGCAGGCGTGGGGCGGTTGGCGGCGATGGCTTTCTTTGTATACTAGTAGTTCCGTAGTTGCAGAGGAAAAAAGCTGGGCTGTGAGGATTTTTCCAATCCGCACTGTTGGCAAGTTTCAAGGTTTGGTGTTGATCCGGTCCGAGCGATGCGGGCCAGTCAGAGCAGTACGGAGACGGCGGGAGAAGCAACAGGCTCGAGTAGCCGGTACCTCAGCAGCGCTAAGGAATGACGGGGGGGCGTGATGCCAAAGCGCTAGCGCCGTTGCTACTAAAAGCTGCTGTCAGAAATCCGCACAGCTTATGGCTCTCTCTGCCTCGTTGGATGCACGGCTTGCGTGGTGAAAGGAAGCATGTCACTGGCATGTCGCTCCGCTTGATGACAGGCCGCCCTTTTTTATTTTATTTTCCTTTTTCCGCTCCTTCCCTTTCTCCCCTCGCTTTTGCCGCCCCCAAGAGGAAGCCGGAAGTACGTTACTCCTGGCGGCTTCAACAGGGCCATACCGTAAGGAAAGGTACTAAGGTATGTACAGATTACGTAGTCGGTGCTGCGGTGCCTCGGGTACCTCAAATTCTCAAAACTTTCACCCTATTTCCGTTTTCTCTAGGAATTTTGCTGCCACGAATTCAACGCAGACATGACTGTAAGCACGGATAATGGTCAATCTATGGCCTATTTACCTCCTATACCCTGGGCAGTAACCTGTCGTGAACTGCAGCTCAATCCTCCATAGGCAATATTGCCGAGAGACGGGCTCCGAGAGCACAGCGAGGAACGTGCATATGTGGGCAGCGAATGGCGCCTCGCAGAGCCAAGTTTGGACCTTGTCCGTGCCTTCAGTACTAAGCTACCTGTCTGTACCTTACCTGTCAGCTTGCAGCCATCCCTCGCCTCACCCCGTATTCGATACCGAGTATGATGGAGCCAAAACGACACAATGTACGCCGAGGCACCAGAAGTAGCTCGAGAGCACGTGATGAGAATCGCATGTCAAGGTCTGTAGACTAAACTGCAGCTCGTCGAAGCTCGCATCTCTAGCACGTATGGTATGCAAGGAGGCAGCGGTGCATTTGCTCGACATGTCCAATGATGTTTCTACGCAATGAGACTTTACTAAATATTACGTGCTGAATTTTTCCAACAGGATCAGCATTGAGTAAACACTAAACAGATGCTTTACGTTTTCTAGGCTCCACGGTATCCAATGTCAAAGTCACGGTTGCCAGCAGTACCAGCAACTACCTTACTAGGTACTAGTGCAAGGTACTCGCTCATCCAGGGACATGGTGGGTGCCCTGTTAATGCTCCCTTAGCAACCGAGGACCGCAAACAGAAGCTTCCCTACAGCTATGGCCCTTGACCAAGTCTTGCAAAGCGCCCCCAAAAAAATCACTGCAGACCTATTACTCTCTTCAAAGGAATTTCTCAAAGTTAAAAACAAGCACCCAAGGCCGCTGCACCCTTTTCCCAAGTAATTCACTGTCGCTATTCAGTGGCGCTTCTGTGGCAACGAATCAAGTCTCTTGCAGTCGCAGTATCCTAGGCAGTTCCCGGTTGCTCAGGTAAAAGGTACAGAGGTACTTATGGTAAGGTACCTTACCTTGCTCCGTTGCCCCACGTCGCGCCGCCCTCTCAATCATCCCCAACTTCTAGAATCGCTTCTCACTCGCCCAGATCTGCACCTGCGACCTGCGCGTGGGGGGTTTGAGACGCTTTGCCAGATTCAAGTTCACGGGCCTCGAGAGTTGATGATAAAGTCTCGTTCATCGTGCTTGGCTTTTTCGCGTTTCGTGACCGATGGAGAACCAGTCCGCCCCGGCGCCTGACGTGGAGGCTGCCAATCAAATTGCCGAGGAGGAAAAGGCCCTCAACCTGGCGATGAAGCGGCTTAAGCTCCTTCACATCAAGGTATGCATGTCGCTTCATTTTCACACTCGCCTTCTAAGCGAGACTAACCAGATTCCCCATCTATAGGAACGCATGCTGAGGAACACTATTCCCAAGATGCTTGAACCCTTGGTCCAAAAGCATCCATCGCGTAAGATGCCCCCCTTTTGCCATCACACGCATCACACCTCGCCCAGCGTATCAGCGTCGTATGAATACTAATGCGAGGTATCACAGCGGATGTCATGTTTGCAGCTTTCATGAAGGCCGTCAATGATGCACAGGCCTCAATCAAAGAGTTTACGGATTTAATGAGAGACGAGACCAGCAAAGAGATCTTTGCCCGCGCTGAGAAGAGCAGGGAGGAAAACCCTCTCGGCATCGTGCCTTGGAAGCACAAGGATTATCCGGACTGGTTTGTCATGGACAAGGACTGAGCTGGGTCAGATCCAATTTTGCTTTATATGGTTTACGGCGTTATCGTTATCACACATGTCATTGCGATGGAGGACCAATGGAGTGAAGGCGTTAGAGGTGATATATATATATATATGGCTAGCTGCTGTTACATGGGGGTAAGGATGTAAATGACTATTCACTGGTATAATTTGGACAAAAATAAATAAGCCTGGACGTATGTAAACAGATCCGTTGGCGAAATTAATCGCGTTAGAAAAATGCTGCATTGGTGGACTCTTTGTTAAGTGAGCTTGTCTTGTCATTCCATGCTACAGAACAGAGAAAAATGTGGAGGCACAGAGGCATCTGAACAAAGTAAAGGCACCGTAACAAGCAACAAGCATTTCCGCTGCCTCCACGTGCAAATAACGCCAACTCTCTAACCTGCAAATCCACGGGTCGACAGTAAAAAGATCCCTAGTCAAGCTAGCGATGAAGTGGTGCACGGCAAATTTCTAGAAGCCCCATCGCCCAGAAGAGACGAGAGTGGAAGCCCGCGATCACGTGCACCCTGAGCGGGCCATTGTCGGCGCGCTAATCGCACGCTGATTCGTCAGCTTAGCGGGCACAATCTGTCGTTCCGCCCACACAAAATTTCCCCAAATCTCGAAATTCCTCCTCCTTTGGTGAGATACTCAGCACAACCACCGAGCATCACCACCATCAACAATGGCGTCCCACCGAGTCACCTACCGCCGCCGTAACGGGTGAGTCTATGCCCTCGAGTTGTTGAAATGACGAATTCGAAAACTCTTATCCCCGTATCTTTGCGTGGCCATTTGCGAACGTTGGGCTAACCGGCGAAATCTCTTGCAGCTACAACACTCGCTCCAACCGGACCCGAGTCATCAAGACTCCCGGCGGCGACATTCGTCTTCTGCACATCAAGAAGCGCGGCACTGTCCCCAAGTGCGGTGACTGCGGCTCCAAGCTCTCTGGTGTAAGTGGCCCTTTTTTTGACGAATTTGAATCGGAAGGATCTGGCGATGGGAGGGAAAGAGGAAAGAGGGCCATGGCTTTGAGAGGACAACGCACGATTCGAACTGCTCCGTCGAGATGAAAATTTTCAGCCACGATGAATCGAATATTTGGACGGCCCACGAAGCAACGAAAAACATCTCCCGCCTGTCCCCTTCTCCGGCAACCTGCCTCTTCTCGCCTACAGCCTGCCTGTCCGATAGATCGGTTCCAGCAACTACAGACGCTGACAAGCATTTGACATATAGGTCCCCGCTCTCCGCCCCCGCGAGTACGCTCAGATCTCCAAGCCCCAGAAGACCGTCCAGCGAGCCTACGGTGGTTCTCGATGCGGTAACTGCGTCCGGGACCGGATCGTCCGCGCCTTTTTGATCGAGGAGCAGAAGATCGTCAAGAAGGTGATGAAGGAGCAGGAGGCGAGCCAGAAGAAGAAATAAAGAATTATAAAAAGGAATTTCGACTGATGGAATTGGCTTTCTGTGCGGGATGGCAAGGAACTCTTGGGGTTTGGTTCATTGCTTTGGTGTTCATTAGGGCAAAACGGACTGCATGATACATTATCGCCGAGCCGGCCATGGCCGGTCTGCTGCTGTCTTTAGGACTGCTTCCTCTTGGTGATCTAATGAGAACGAACATCAAGTTGGCATGGATTCGCTTTTGCTGGATGTGATGTGTGGGTGGGTGCCATATCCGGTTCGCGGTGTCTAATTGCGTAGAGCCGTTACCATCTTCAGGCTTCAACGGCCTCAGGCCAAATAAAAGTTAAATTGTAGTTATCTGCAGAGCCCATGATATTGTAGACTGCTACAAAACTTGTTGAATAATTCTCAGAAACGCTGAGATCTCGTAGATGCTGAGGGTCATCATGACGTTCGCACATGCAAAAAATACTTTGTCCCTCTGTGCCCCGCGATACCCAAAAAAAAAATTATCTGAGCTTTGCGACGCAGAATCATACATCATCCTGTCCAAGCCGTGTCAGATTTTCAATAGATTGAACCACGCGACCCTCTCTCTCTGATAGTTGTTGCATACGTTCGCAATGCGCGGATCACTACGACTTCCCAGCGGCCTCCAGGCTGCGCGCGCAAGCCTGCGCAACACCTCACCATATCTCCCTCTCAGACCGGCAGCTTTACCAAGCATCGCGTCGCATCCCACCAGACATGCCAGAGTTCCACGACGAAGTCAACCTTCAAGCTTCTCCTGCAACTGCTTTCACTCTACCGCCAGCCGCCCAGACCGCCGCCGAAATGACGCACCGCCCGACACCCCGCCCCCAACCAACTTCAACGAGCTCGATGTGCTCGGCAGTGTGCCCGTGCCGTCAACATCGGTGGACGTTTGCATGTACGATGGCTTCGGGCTGAACAGCGGCATTACGATTTCAGGAGGGGACGGTGCTCTGTTGGTCAATGGAGAAGCGTTTGCGTGGCGGCCGTGGGAGGTCAGCGGGAAGAAGAAGCTGGTGAATGAGAAGGGGCAGTTTGAGCTGCCAAAGGAGGCGTTTGGGTTGTTTGATTTGCTTTGGCCACGGCCAGGTATGTATTGCACAATGGCTTTTCTCTTTTTCTCTTCTTTTCTACGATTACGACAGGTTATACTTGAGTGTACATTTGGCTAATGCTCGGTGTATGGCAGATCTTCTGGTCATCGGAGTCGGCAAGCACCAGTTGCCATTAAGTCCCCAGACGAGGCAGCATATCTCGGAGCTGGGCATGAGAGTCGAGGTGCTGGATACGAGGAACGCGGCGGCGCAGTTCAATCTGCTGGCAACCGAGAGGGGCGTGTCAGAAGTTGCGGCGGTGTTGATACCCATTGGTTGGGAGGACGGTACAGGCGTCCCTGCATGATGAAGAGCTATACGGTTGATGAAAAAGGTATATACATGTACATTACTGTATGATATGATGACTGCTGCATTTGGACGGGCAAGAAAGGTGCCCGTGTTTGGCCTCGTATTGTCTGTAGTGGCTTGAGAAATAGCTGCTAGATGCTGGCATAATGTTTCCCTTTGCCAGGCTTGTAAATAGCCTTTTGAATTAGGCGAAGGTATGCAGCAAAGTAAATGAGTAGTAGCTTTGCCGATAGCAGCTTTACAACCCAATATACTTATGGGGAATGAAAGCTGAGTACCCTTACTCTCCAATTACAAGAGATTGGTATCTTGGCAAATGTGCATCGAGGCTAAGTGCATGCTAGTTTGCCGAGTGTGGTATTGCTGCCCGACTGTCGATCAAAGATGGGAAATCAAGTATTGTTGCCCATCACTGACAAAGCGACTAGGCTCAAGGTGATCCTTTCATCTACGTAAAACAATTGAGGTGCCTATTTGCCATACTTGAGGGTGTGATGAAGAGCTGTCGTAGGGGGAGCATGGGCAGCTTGTTGGGAATTTCTGCAAGGTGGTACAGGCAGTAATCAAAGCCACCAAATTAATTCCACCCATGCATGCTAAAAGCAATGAATTTTTATGAAGACAATAAGCCAGACCCAATGACAATCCCTTGTACATCTGATGCCATGGCACCGTGGCGCTCGAATCCTGCGTGTTGCCAGGGCTCCAGGGTAAGCCACGAAATCTTGGGCGTAGCTGCGGCGGGCATGGCACATTAATTAGGTACATTAGCAGGGCCTCGTTTTCGCGCAATGACGAGCTTCCTCGGGAGCTCGTGACAATTGGTTGGTCACTAAGAACGGGCCTAATAGCTGCAATCATTAAATTACTTTTTTTCTTTGGTTTCTTCCATTTCTCTCGGAATCATCCATGGCGACGGACACCATTTATTACGGGCAAGGAACCTGGGCCTGGCTGCCAATCAATTGCTTGGCGGGTTTGATTGCCATCCATCCTGATTCTTTTTCTTTCTTCTGAAGCCCGTGGATCTTTTCCTGAATGCGCTTTTCTGTGACTCACCTGATTGACTGGCGCTGGTCGATTTTTCTCTTCTTTTTCCTTCATCCTGCTTTTGACCCAAGACTCGAGCAAATCAGAATTGTTTGCCCACTTTAGAGCGGTGTGTTTCATGTGTCCGGGAATTGTTGCTTCTCTCTTGAATTTCTGCCGGCATCCCAATTAGGTCGACTCTCAACAACCTCGCGCGACGCAATCCTTCTGCTATCCTACCTTACTTCAGTGTGTCCAGAGATCGCGCACGACGATACGACAGGGTGACGCGCCATAACGGGCATCTAATTCGACTAATTCTACGGGTTTCTGGAACATCCAATCTTGATCGGGATCCGGCGCGGGCGTTTTGCGCACTACGGCTTCCTCAATTGGATTAGGGTGCAGAAGGCAGCAGATCTAATTACCTAGTAGCAGCTGGGGGCGACTTATCACGAGCAGTCTAACGGAGAAGAGAGATATTTCTCTTCGCACGCATGGCAAAGGCATCGCCGGACAATCCACCACCGCCGGCGGACAACCCACTCTCGACGGATCCTCACGCAACCGACCCTCCCCTCCTCCGGGACCACTCCGAATTCAAGGCTTACAAGACGAGCCGGTTTGAGTATCCCGAGATCCGCGTCTTCTACCGCCAGCATGTCAAGGCGGACCAGTTGCCCAAGAAGCCGGCCCCGTTGCCCTTGCTAGTCTGCATTCCTGGGCTGGGCGGCTCGGTCGCTCAGTTCTATCCGCTGCTGAGGAGCTTGGTTGATCTGGCGCCATGTCTGGCCATTGACTGGCCGGGAGGAGGACGATCCAAGTTTGCGCCCTCACAATGGGAGGCGTATACTTCGGAAGCGCTGATGGAACTGCTCGAGGTCATCATCGAAGACCATCGCGACAAGGAACACGGGCAAGGAGTGGTGTTGATAGCGCACAGCATGGGGACTTCGCTATCGGCTGGGTTGGCGAGTAAGAAAGTGCCTCACAAGACGCCACTCGCCAACTACGTCGTCGGCCTGGTGGCGATCTGCCCTGTATCTGGGCCGATGGACGAGGCCAAAGCGGCGCTGGTCAAGAAGTTCTTCTGGATTCCGGGCTGGCTCTTCGGCCTGTGGCGAGCGTGGGACAGCCGAGGAGGGCTCAACAGTGCGAGCGTTGCGCGCTTCGTGGGGGAGGATGCGCCCTACGAGCTGAAGCTCATGCAGTATCGATACAACAAGCAGAGCCGGACGCCGGTCTGGAGGCGCATGGCATACGGTGCCCTGCCGAAACGGTATGAGGATGGGAAGCCGGTGGGTGGCATCCCGGGTCTCGATGTATGGGCGTCCCTGGATCTTCCAGTCTTTCTCATCGGCGGTGAAAAGGATAACGTAACGTCGCCGAAGGAGGTGGAAAAGATCGCAAAAGCGTTCCACTCAGCGACCGACTCTGCAGCGCCGGATGGAGTTGAGTCGGTACCGGGTGATTCAGGTCGAGTGTCGCCTGCGTCCGCGAACAGCTCGAAAGACCAGCTTGATCCTGCTCCTAACAGTATAAACGGAGAAGATGCAGAGGGCATCGACTCCCCCGGCGAAGACACCAGCCCTTCAACGCCCGTCGAACATCCACCGGATCTACCACCACAGCCACGTCACCCGGCGCGAGCTCTGCGCTCCATCATCCTCACCGGACAAGCGAACCACACGCTCCTCTACTCGCCCCGTACGGTCCGCGCTCTCGCCGGCCTCGTGTCCGACTTTCTCGCCTCGCACGTCACCCAGCGGCTGTCGCTCGCGTGGCAGCTCCAGCACCTCTCGCGCGAAGGCAAGTGGGACGTCAAGAACCTGATCAAGTGGCAGTCCGTGGCGCCCGTGTCCGAGCCGATCGGGCCACCAGGCCACCCGGTCTTCCGCGTCATCAAGACGCTGCGCGAGGTGGACGAGGTGCACTGCCCGGCGGTCTTCGCCGAGAAATGGGGCCACATCATCAAGGATGTCATCGACATCTCCAAGGACCAGCCCGTGTACGACCCGCGCGGCCTCGAGCGCCAGGGCATCCACTACCACAAGTTCCCGACCGTGTCCAAGATCCCGCCCGAGGGCCACACCGTCGACCAGTTCATCAAGCTGGTCGACTCCATCCGCGAAACCCAGCGGGAGCGCGCCGTCGTCGAAGGGTGGACCGACCCGGAGCAGTGCGTCGTCGGCGTGCATTGCCACTATGGGTATAATCGCTCTGGCTATTTCGTCGTCTGCTATCTCGTCGAGAGGTGCGGCTTTGCCTTGCCGGATGCCATTGAGGCGTTTAAGACGGCGAGGCCTAACGGCATACGACACTCGCATTTCTTGGATAAGCTATATATGCGGTATAATCTCGAGCAGCGACCTCTGGAAGATTGATATTCTTTTTTTTTTCTTTTTTTTTCTTTTTTTTATTTCTTTCTTATCATTTTCTTATTTTACGAAGAGTTTTTTTTGGCAATGGGATGGAATAGGATAGTTACGGTATGAGCTCATGCAAAGGCGAAGAATTTTTAACGGGTAATTTGGCGTAAAGAGAAATGGGAGATGGCAATGATATCCTGGATAGGGGACTAGATAGACGTATGATGTTAAGAACCCTTGTTTTTTTGAGTCGTTTTTAAGGCTTCAATTGATTATGATTATCCTCTTGTTTAAACTCTGTATATCGGACGCTATATGCGAAAATCATTCTAAAACCAGAAATCTGCTCTCTCTACAATACAGCTCGTCTTGCATGTATACCTCTAAACGATAAATCTCTACTTAAATCTCTTGTGCGTGATACGAATCGGAAGTGCTGGACCACTCGGCCAGCACGCTCTCTGTAGCGATATCGACCTTCTCCGTCTTCTCCTTTAACTCCTTTGTAATCTCCTCGACATCAACATCTAGATAGTGTCTCAAGAACTTGCCAACGTCCGTGTTCTCCACGTTGCCGCGAATCTTCTCCGCGCCAGGACCGCCAGAAGAGTAGATATTGACGTCCACGGCGGTGTGGCCGTGCGTGCTCCAGCCGACGTGAGCGCGCAGGGAGATCATGGCGGAGAAGATTTCGAGGGAGGCCTCGGCGTTCTCTGCAAGGGCCGAAAGTTCCTCGTCGGTGGCATTGGGGATGCCGAGCCCGGGGATGACGAGGTTCTCGTTGATCCACTCCTTCAGCTCGGCCTTGGATATGGTGGTAGCCTCGGCGGCGTGGGCGCGGAGCCTGGAGGCGAGAAACTGGGCGGAAGAGGTAGCGTTGGCGAGGGCTCGCGGGTACCAGTTGTACACGGGCAGGTGGCCGGGCTCCTGTAGGGCGGTGGCGAGGCCGCCAGTCTCGTGGTCGCTGGTGGCGACGAGCACGGTCTCGGTCTTGCTGTTGTTGATGAAGTCGATGACCGCCTTGAACGCCTTGTCGTATTCGAGCACCTCGCGAACCTGAGCGGCAGGATCGTTGAAGTGGCCGGCGTGGTCAATACGGCTTCCCTCAATCATGAGGAAGAACCCCTTGTCAGAGTGCTTGGTAGCCTCCTCAAGAGCTCGCAGGGCGGTGGTGGCCATCTCGCTCAGGCTAGGATAGACGTCGTTCTCCTTTTGTCTGTCAATCTCGAACGGCACATCTGTGTCAGCAAAGAGGCCAAGGAACGGAAGCTTGACCTTGTTGCCGCCGTCGAGAGCGTCGAATCCCTTGCGGTCGTTGGCATAGCCCCAGCCGTGCTTCTCCTGAGCCAGGCGAGTAACGTCGATATCATCAGCGCGGCAGCCACCCTCCGAGGTGTTGGGCAAGAAGTGGCAGCGGCCACCGCCGAGCATGAGATCAACAGAGCGACCCAGGACGCCCTCGCCAATTTCCTGCAGCGCAATCGAGTCTTGCATCTCTCGCCTTAGGACGTGGCTGACGAAGCATGCGGGTGTAGCATCCGTGATGTCGGTCGTGACGACCAAACCAGTCGTGTATCCAACTCTCTTTGCCGCCTCCATGACTGATCCACACGGCTCATAGTCAGGGGTCACCGAGATGGCACCATTGTAGCTCTTCTTTCCGCAAGAGAAGGCTGTCGCACCGGCAGCACTGTCGGTCACCAGAGAGTTGCTGGAGCGGGTGCGGCTGGTGCCCCAGAAATGCTGGTCTAGGACGAGAGTATCGTTTTCGGGGAGATTGTTGATATACTGTCGGTAGCTTCGCGTGAGGGAGAGGGAGGCCGGTCCCATGCCATCGGAGACCATGAAGACTAGGTTGCGCTTGGCGGACGGCTTGTTGTGATCGGTCTGCGCGTCATGCTGGATCCAGACGGCGGCAACGATGAAGGCAGCGGTAGCAAGGAGGCCCCAGATGAAGAAGGCGAGCTCGCGGATGCGTGAAGAGCGATTGCTGGTCTTTTGCTGGTCGACCTCGCTCGACTCGCCGCCAGTGGCTAGGAGAGGACTGCGTTCGGATGACTGTTTTCGTTTCTGTTAGTATCGACGACCTGGCAAGGATATGAACTGCAAAAGCAGTAGTGAATCAGTCAGCGCAAGACTTACCATTTCTGCCCAGCCTGTGTGTTTGCTGAGCTTGCTCGAGGACTGAGCGTGAGCAGAACAGAACAGAGCAGAGCGGTGATGCGATGGCCCGGCGGAAACTGATATCAAGTAATATTGATGTACTCAGCGCTGCGTCACCGGCAACCGCTATAGCGAGTCGCTAGCCCCTGCGCGCCCCGTAAATTTGCAGCTAAGCCCTTGAAGGGAGTCGTGGTGGGGCGGCCGCAGCCGCTGGGAGGCGCTCTGAGAGGCGGAGAGGCTTGAGCCGGGATTCCATTGACGCATGTGCTCGATTGCCATAAACTGTCGCGTGACACATTTGGCCAGTCACGTTGCTGCGGAAGATGGGAGAAATGACGGCAGAGATGCGGCAGCCTTGAAGCTTAAACGCATATATTTTGAGTATTATGCCTCCTGATGGCTGCGGTGATTCAGAGAGGTGGCTAACTGTGCATGTCTTTGTACGAAGTTCGGAGTACGCCGTGGATGAATGCGTGTCTTACGTTGGACCGGTACCTGTTATGCGTGGCAGATGAATGCAAGAATGCAAGTGTACACTGGAGGTACTCTACAGATACCCGCCGAGCTGTATTTGCTTGCACCTCGTTCCCCCCTAAATCTGGCCAAAGTGGTGTGGGCTGTCAGAATAAAGGCCTCTGCACTCAACATTTGAGGAGGTATCGACAAGTATCCTGCCAGGAGGCAAGAGACAGATGTCAAGGAAGGCACCACTGATGGCTTCAATAATAACTTGGAAGGTACCCATAAGGAGTAGATGCCTCAGGTACATCAGGAAGAGCCGTGGGTCGACATCTGCAAAGGCTACCTGAAGAATTCCACTTCGTAAACATTCATCGCTCTCATTGTTGCTCTTAGATTACTCGCGATGATTGAATATGAAAAGCGATCTCTCAATGCGCTACTGGTATGTCGACTTATGTGCCATTGAAGCTTAGCATTGGATACCTACATAGAATTAACACACGAAGCCATCTACTATTGTTCAGATCAGTTGGCATGTCAGATCCAAAGCCCATATCAATATCGGTGTGAACATGCCTTCGTTGCAGTGGCTCGGCGTCTTGTGTGCTACCCTTCTCTCTCCTCATCCCACCGCCTCAGAGCAACCAGGTCGTGCAAACATGCCATCAGGAGTCAGTACAGGAGAAATCTTGAGCCTCGTACTCCATGAACGGGAAGGAAGATGAACAGAACAAGCCGTGTGTTACGATCTGTGGCAGCGGGAGATGCGTTGCTGAGGACTTTGTCTGGCCGAGGATAGGTTCTTTTACGGATAAATACTACGTCGGGCACTGGCGCTCCAGATCGTTTTCGACATTGACAGATGTGTTTGTGCCCATTGAAATCTCTAACAGCGATTCTCCTCCCTTGTTCTATGTGGCATCCTTCATTTGCTGTATATCAAACTCACGCCTCTCAGACGCTGTTACTGAAAACACGGCTAGATTTGTACACGCAAATTCTATGGAAACAAATCGATCCTGATACTTGCTGATAGTTTGAAGGATGGTGTTCTCATATAACCACAAGGTAAAGGTATGTCAGCTGAGAATGCACTAGTAATGCCGATTGACTTCTTTCATGAAGAATGGACGCAGTCACGAAGTAGGTCGAAGAAATGGAGTCCACATGCGATGAAGCGACAGCTAACATTCTAACGAGACAAAGACCTCTGGATCGTCTTTCTTCAGAGCTAGATACAATGTGCACATACATTCTCATATTATACCACTGCGGATGCTATGGATCCATTACATGCCTTGGTTCTTGTGCGCAGATCATGTCCGAGATCCACCGCATCAACGACCCGGAGGCTTGGCAGGGGGACGGGCTCAACCAACTGCCCTTTTACATGGCCGATGAGTGCGCCCCCTGGTGGTATAACACGATTCTCATCCAAAAGGCTGCCTTTTGCGACGAGTTTTGGGAGAACAACTGCCCGTCTGAGCGAAGAGCAGATGTCTGGTCGTTGAATTATTGAGAGGCAGCAACACGACGCAACCCTACGAGGCACTTGAACTGGCGCCCCCCATCGATTGTCCGGTGCGATATTTTAACCGGCTTGCACATATTTCCGCTCATGAAAACTGAATTCCTCCGAGCTGTTTGGAGAGTCGCTGTGCTCGGACTCATTCTGCCGCTCTGAAAGGACAAGGCTTCGATTTTGAGCATAGCGTGTTTACCTTTCAGTGCTAGTGAGACCCCGACGATGAACCCTGCCCCTGTCTCTTGTGCTTGAACGGTGATTGACCGTTTCAGCTTTCTAGGAAACTTCAGAATGCATTTTGGCTCGGCATCAATCTATCTGCGACCAGCCTAAACAGCAGGGATTATTGTTCAGACGTCATTCTGCTGGATCTGAATTAGGCGAGAGAAACATTTGAATATAAGCTTCAACAGCCACGGCCAGCCCCTGATATGGCGCGCCACATGCTCAGTATTGTTTTATGCCGTCTTCAACCTGCATATATACCGATTTCCCCCCCCCGGAGCAATCCAATACTACTGGAGCGTGGACTGGCGCATATGCAAGCCATCGGAGACGGCGCTGCTTGCCGTGATCCATCCATTGGCCTGCGTAGGCTTATGTCCCAAGCTTTTGCGAGCTACAGAAGCTGAACCTGTTAGGAGGATAACACGGAGTCGAATGTCATTAGGGCGATGATGGCTGGCCGGCGGCTAAATCACGATTGTGGCTTGTGCGGGAGGCCGAGCGCGCCAACTCCGTGGGCTTCAGTGGCCAGGGGCAGCGCTTTAGGGGACGCCCCAGCATCACATTGTTCGTGCAGCGAATGCGGTCCAACCGCCATGCCCCGGCTGGCTCCGGATTTACAGGCCTTCCCGCTACCTTTTCCAAACGCCCTAAAACGCAGCCATTCCCAAATAAAATTCCCCTCTTCCCCCGTGTCGTCTCATGTTCGTCCCGCAAAGACTTGCTAATGTGCTGCGGTGAAACAATTCGCGTTGGACATGTCATGCCACCGTCCAATCGTCGCTCATGCAACTGGGGAGCTTGACCGTGTGCAGCCGTTTGGTGCTGGCCGCAATGCTTCATGCTGGGCAATAAACGAAACTCTCGTCGGCAGCATCAGGGGACGAGGCGCCGACAAAGGAACCGAGCTGGGAAATGAAGGGACAGGCACAGGGAAACAGAGAGTCGTTCTTAGTCGGTCGGATCTAGCCGAGTTCGCAGAGCTGTGCGGCATACCGCGGCTCGCGTGGTGATGGCGCCTCGCTGGAGGAGGAGATATATAAGTTGACGTCCGGATGCCAAGTCTGGTGGAGAGCTTCTCGAAGTCACTCATTGTCGTTGCTCGAAATAGCTTCACTCCGTTCTTTTCCTTATTCTTCCCTTCCTTTTCATTTCGATTCTTGCCTTTGACGAGGCTCATCTGCTGTGCGGATTTTACTCCATTCTCTTTGTGAAAGCGTCCATCTTCTTCTTCCCTCTCTCTCCTAGCTTCGAAGAGCTTGTCTCTCTTTCTATTCCCTCCTTTTTATAGCTACTTCTACGTCGATTGGAAAATCATGATCTCCAAAGCGTTTTCAGCGGTGCTTCTTGCAGCCCTTGCTACTGCCAGCCCTATCGAGGTGATTGAGCGCCGCAATGTGACGTCTCTGGACCCAGCCGCCACTGCGGAGGCTCATCCCCGAGACAACACGGCCACTCGTGCCTTTTCCAATGTCCAGATTAAGACCTCCAATGGCCAGTGTCTCTTTGTCGACCCGCTATCTGGCGACTTCCGCGCCAACCTGACCCCCATCCAGATCGCCGACTGCGGGAGCACCCAGGGTCAGGGATGGGATATCATTACTGCCGGTGTGCATGACGACCAGCCGGGCCAGGCTCTGATCGTGAGCACGCTTACACAGGCCTGTGCCAATTTTGATCCTCGCCGTGCAGCCGGAAACCAGGTCCTTCTTTTCTCATGTGGTGGACGAGCCGATGGTAGTGGAGCGGTTACCAACTCCCAGCTCTTTGCCTTCAACGGTGGCTCGGGACCGCTAAGCTTCAAGCCGGAGAATGATCCGACCTCGTGCTTTGTGGCCAAGGGAAAGGTGGTGGATATTGCCAACTGTGATGCCAGCGATGCTGCGCAGTCGTTTACTATTGGCGGTTCTGCCGGAGGGTCTGACGATGGCAGCTCGGCCATTGCTAGCTCTGCTGCTGCTAGTTCTACTGTTGCGAGCTCTGTCATCGCTAGCTCTCAACCAGTCGCGACGCAAACTTCATCCAGCTCAGCAGCAGCTGCTGCTACGACGGAGGCCCCGGCCAGCACCGCGGCTCCGGAGAGTGATGATAACGCCCAATGCTCCGCTCCTCGGATCGTTACGGTGACCGATGTTCAAACCGTCACTGCAGGCCTTCCGGCTGGAGCGACTGACCAAGCTACCCAAACCACAGACAGCTCAGCGGCGGCGGCTACCGATGCTGGGATAGCGAACAATGCTGGCGTAGGTTCAAGTAGGCCGGAAACGACGGCGGCTCCATCTGCATCTACTACCGTTGAAAACCCGACGACGCCTGTGCCTGTCTCCGGGGCGGGCGGTACGTTGAACCCTACTGCTGTCGCCGAAGCCAACGAGTTTGATCCCACTGCGGTCCGTCCTGTGGAGAGTGTCAACATCCGCGCCTCCGACGGCCGGTGTCTCTTTGTTAATCCCACAGCTGGTGACTTTCGTGAGAACCTGATTCCGGTTCAGCTCGCGACGTGTAGCCAGGATGCCAGCCAGAAGTTTGACATTGTCACCAAGGGCAAGCACAACGACGGCACGGATGGCGAGGCCCTGATCGTCAGCGTTCTCACCAACGGCTGCTTGAACTTTGATGGCCGACGAGCGGCAAACGACACGGTGATTATGTTTTCTTGCGGTGGACGTGCCGATGGAAGTAAGTTGCACTCAATCCATTGTATTGACTGTATATATGTTATCGGGCTAGAAGACTAACGTGTGGATCAACAATAGGTGGCTTGACCGCGACTTCGCAATTGTTCCCCTTCAAGGCAAACTCTACCAACATTGTTCTTACGCCGGCTTCGGCTAGCAACCAGACCTGTCTGATTGCTGGCGCGGAGCGGGTGGAGTCTACGCAGTGCAACGGCCAAGCAGACCAGACGTTTGAGCTTGTGGAAATTCTGTAGAGGTTGGCATGCATGCATGTGTAAGCACGGCGCAGAGACAGCAGTCTTACAAAGAAGCATGGACTAGAAGCTACGGTCATCTTGTGATCCACTATTGAAGTTTTTGGAAGAAGAGAGAGAGAGCGCTTTCACTGTACTATTAGCATTTCGTTTCTTTTTTTCGTCTGGACATGATTGACCATCACGAGATTTAAACTCTTTTCTTGACGAGGATGACGATGTATATAAAAAATAAAATAAAGTATGGCTCAACCCGAGCATGAGCAGCACGAAATGATTCGCGATGGTCTGGAGCGTTCCAGCAGCTGAAATCAAGATGAAGTCATTATGCCGAGTCGTCATTGGCCGGCTTCTGGGTAGATCGTCGGCGTCATCACGTCATGCACGAGGTGCTTCTGGGTGGCTCCGAATCGATCTCAAAAGCAATTAGCCGTGCCTAGAAAAATCGCTCGACGGCCCGGCATTTGCATTAGATCGATGATTTTGCTCCGATTTTTGGATTTTTAGAAAAAAAAACCATTGGGTGGTCGGAGCCTAGTACAATAGATAACATTGGAAGGGAGGGTAAGCTGCTGCTACCGCTGCTGCTGCTATTAATACTGCAGGGTTTGGTTGTTTTAATTTTGGTCAAAACGCTGTATGCCAGAGGTTCCTTCCGTCCTGCCACTCCTAAATTTAATCCCATCAACAAGCACATCCAAATCTCATTTCGGCAGCAGCCTGCTATCAGCGAGAAGCCCGCAGCGGGACTGCGCCCCTTCTCCAGGTGCCATTGTCGGGCTGCTCGCGAAGCTGTTCCTATAAAATTGGACTAGTAGCCATCATCCGCCGCGCGCACCGTCAAACCACAGGCCGTTGGCGTCCTTCCTTCGCAATGGAGCAAGTCTCAGAGGGCCACGCCCGCGCTGCGCGGTCAGACAGCGGAACGAGTGCCCATCGCGTGCACTACGGGCTCAGCGTCGACACCGAGAACCTGTCCCCTCGAACGGAAGAGGCGCCGGCGCGAGCCTCTCGTTCGGAGACGGCCGTGTACCGCGAACCCTTTTCGCCGGTGCGTCGACGGCGGAGCACCCGCGCCGCGACCTTTAGGACCGTCGACGACGTGGAAGACTTCGACTTCGATCACACGTACACGGAGCGGCCTGGCTGGCAGCCGGGCTCGGAGCCGGGCTTCGACCCCAGCTTGCCTGATGGCGGGCACGCCTCGATGCCGACGCTGAGCGCGGCGTGCGATATCACGGTGGTGGACTTTGCAAAGGACAACATGGTCAAGCGGCACTTTGACAACGATTCCTTTATCGCGTTTCTCGAGCATCCCAAGGAGGAGTGGGCCAAGTGTCGGTGGATCAATATCAATGGGCTGAGTTGGGATGTCATTCAGGCTGTGGGAGCTAAGAAGGGCTTGCACAAGCTTGCCTTGGAGGACATTATGAATATACGAAACCGGACCAAGGCCGATTGGTACCCAAGCCACGCCTTCATCGTCATGACGCTCCAGAAGCTCGTCCATCTCGTCGAGGAAGACGATAGCTCGTCCGATTCAAGCAGCGTCCACTCCGGGAAGTCAATGTCGCGGTTCAAGAACCTCTTCCGCCGCTCTGGCATCAAGGAGAAAGTCGACAGCGTCCGACCTGGGGATGTGGAAAAGCGCATCACGACCAAGTGCATGACGGAGATGTCTGAGACGAACGAGCTGCACGAGACGTCTATGATCCGCTCTCTGCAGCGATATCACGCCACGGGCAACGAGAGCCGAACCGAATTTATGGAGAAAAATTCGATCTTGACACCACTGAAACTGGCCGTTTCTGCCGAGCAAGTGTCCATCTTCCTCACCAACGACAACACAGTCATATCCTTTTTCGAAGTCTCTGCAGGGGATGTGGAGCGTCCCATAGTTACACGTCTGAGCAACCCAGGCACAATTCTCCGCGAGTCGTGCGATGCCTCTCTCTTGGTCCAGGCCATCATCGATGCCATTATCGATCTAGCCATCCCTCTGACTGCCGTCTACAACGATGTCCTGGGCGACCTTGAGCTAGATGTCCTCACCTCCCCCAGCATCAAGCAGTGTAAGAGCTTGTACATTTGCATCAGCGAGATCAACAAGATGCTGCGCTTCCTGAACCCCATCGACAATCTGGTTAGCGTCTTACGCGATCACCGCACGAATCTTACGCAGGAACAGGCCATCAACCAGTTTGGAAACCCTGCGAGCGGCGTCATCGTCTCGCCCATGACGCATACGTACCTGGGCGACGTGCTGGATCACTGCATCATCATTATTGAGGCGCTGCAGCAGTGCAAGCAGTCGAGCGAGAATCTCATCAACCTCATCTTCAACACCATTTCGGCGTACCAGAACGAGAGCATGAAGCAGCTCACTACAGTGACTATTATTTTCCTGCCATTGACGTTTATTACGGGATTCTTTGGGCAGAATTTCCCGTCGGAGAAGTTTCCGGAAATCAACAACGGGATATGGTACTTGTAAGTTTTAGCCCTTTTGCAATGGTGCTTCTAAAAAATAAGAGTGCTAACATTGAAATAGCTGGGCTTGTGCCGTTCCGACTGCTGTTGCTACCATACTCATTCTCATGCGGGAAATGATTTATGCTTGGATCGTGCGCATCATCCAGCGGCAGCGCGTGTCTAGTAGCCGGCGACGCAACAAGGCGAAGAGGAAGACGAGGGGGTGAGCTGTCTGTCGTGCTGATTGTTGGTGATATAGATGTAAACCTACCTTGTATTCAGGTATGGAGTGCAGCGTTTGGTAAGAACAGTGGAATTGTCGAGATACCCTATTTACATAATTTATAGAAGGCAATTTGTTAGCTTCCTGTGTTTCTACATCTGTAAGAGTCCCGTGGCTTAAGGTCAAGGAACCCCCGCTCGGCTTTGGGAGGATAGGCATTGCACAAAAGGTCGAGGTAATTTAATTGGCAGATTTTACGAGGCTGACTGCAAGGGAAGCAGCAGCTGAGGGTGGCTGTAAAAACTGCCTTGACAAGCCTTATTTTAACATCTTCCAATAAGATGTCGTCGCGGTCAGGCGTTGATGTTGGGTACATGTAATGTTGGACACCAATCCAGGCCCACGATGCGTCGTCGGTCCATATAATCGCCGGGGAATTCAGCCTCCATATCTTGAGCTCTTCGGCTTTCATTTCTATCCGGGGCGACTTATATTTGGGATAAGAAATGCGAAACCACATCCTGGATACTGGACTATCTGTGGCTTACGAGCCTGAACATGGCTCTCCCATCGTTGAGTGCGTCTTCAATCCATACTCTCATGCTATAATCGATTAGGAGATTGCCGACTAACCACCACGCAGCATCGTGTTCGTCCATGGCTTACATGGCCACCCGTCCAAGACATGGACCTACCACGAAAGTCCCGAGGCGCAAGATTTGCCGGCCAACTCTACAATAGCGGCCGACAAACGAGAGCGTAAAAATATCATCCGCCGTATCGCCATCCATATGCGCTGGAGATCATCAAAAAAAGCGTCTGCTACATATCCCCACAGCAATGACATCAAGATCAAATCTATATTCTGGCCGGGTGATCTGCTTCCAAAGGAATGCCCGAACGCGCGCATCCTCATGTTTGGTTATGACAGCAAGATTACCAAATTCAGAGCCGGTGCAGTAAACCAGAATAGCATTCTCTCCCATAGCAAGGATCTTCTGTTTGCCTTGCGCAGAGAAAGAGTGCCTGATCGCCCGTTGGTATTCGTTGCCCATAGTCTGGGCGGCATTGTTGTCAAGGAAGTAAGCCTCTCTCGATTCCCCAACGCTTTTTACTATAGTTAATGCTTGCCTCTAGATGCTCGCAAAATCATCATCATCGACTGAATCGGAGCTAAGAAATGTTGTGGAATCTACTGCAATGATTATCTTTCTAGGTACACCACATCGCGGTAGTCAAGGTGTCGCAGCACTCGGCGAAGTGGCGCGATCTATCGTGAGCTCCTTGGGAATGGAGACGACGCCCATCGTTCTTGATGCTCTAGGCTTGAAGTCTACAGACCTTGAACGAGCTCAGGAAGAGTTTTCTAAGCTATGGCACAAGTACGACTTCCGGGTCAAGACCTTCCAAGAGGGTCTCAGCTTGGCAAAGCTGGGGAACAAGGTCGTACCGGATTTCTCGTCCTTGATTGGTGATCATCGGGAACATTCCGAGACTCTACAAGCTGATCACCAAGAAATGTCCCGATATTTCGGTATAAACGACCCTAATTATCGCAAAGTAGGTGGGGAGCTTCACTTGATGTACCACTCTATTGCGAAACTAAAAACGACCGAGGCTCGCCAAAGTGAAGAAGTACAACATTCCACCTCGGTACTGTGTGCTAATGCATTAGAAAAGCCATTGCCCATTGTTAATGATACCTGCGTTGATGAGGCGTGTCTTGGGTCCCTGTGGTTCTCAGCTATTAATGCTCGGCATCAAAGTCTAGGAAGGCCGGCTGATAAGACCTGTTCATGGCTGTTCAGCCATGAGCTATATCAAGACTGGTTCAATGGTAGAACTCATGGCCTCCTTTGGCTTAAGGGAAAGCCGGGCGCCGGGAAATCAATTCTTATGAAGGAAGCTTACCGCCGAGCCGCGCTAGGGCAAGTCGAATCAAATTACAGCACTGCTGCCTTCTTCTTTTGCGCCAACGGTGATGAGCTTGAGCATACCTGTCTCGGTCTCTACAAATCCTTGCTATATCAACTTCTGCCTGGAGATAGAGTGAATTTTGAACGCTTTCAAGGGAAATGGAACAAAAAGCAGAGACCTTTCGGGGGTGCGGAGACAGCCATCTGGACAGAAACAGAACTCGAATCGTTCTTCGAATCAATGCTTATACATACAACGAGGAGAATGATTATCTTCATAGATGCGCTCGATGAGTGCGATGCGTTAAAGGTACGGCCTCTGGTCTACTTCTGGCGGAGAATCACCCTCTACGCGTATGAACTTGGAGTTGACCTCAATGTCTGCCTCTCCAGCAGACACTTCCCTACAATCACTTTGAGCGACTGTCCAGAAATTATCGTCGAAGAGCACAATAGTCATGATATTGCGACATATGTGGTCTATAAATTTCGACTCAGCATTGCCACTCGGGCGCCGCAATGGATACAATTGAGAGATGTTATCTTGAGCAAATCTGCTGGAGTATTTCTCTGGGCTGCCCTGGTGATGGACGATGTTCTAAAGAGCTGGGATGATGGCAAGGATATGCCATTCCTCATCAAGCGAGTTACGGATATCCCGGGTGGTCTCGGGATCTTATTTTCCGACATATTGTCTAGTATTAGCCTAGAGGCCAGAGAGGTAGCTGTCAGGTTCTTCCAGTGGGCCATCTTGGCTACGGCTCCTCTTCGACTTCATGAATGGCACCACATAATGGCATTCATAAGGCAACCCGCCCTTGCCTCACTCAGAGAGTGGCGCGAATCAGTCAATTTCACTGAGAACGACGATCAGCTTGAGAAGCAAATTAGGAACATCTCTCGGGGTCTAGTTGAAGTAAAAAAGGTTGGTGCAGACGATTCCCAAGATAATGGTGTGGACGCGACCTCCATCTACGCAGGAGCGGGATCGCTTAATCTCGAGCATGGTAGCACTAGGGTCGTCCAAGTCATACATGAATCCGTACGCGAGTTCTTCTTGAAGGGCAATGGATTTTCTATTCTCGATCCGAATCAAGAATCCAACCCTATCGGCAACGGCCATCTTTCAATAATGGCTACTTGTCTGGACTATCTAAACATTAGTGAATTGGATGCGCTCGTGGAAGCACGGAATCATGCAGTTAAGCATAAGGGCAGCCAGTCAGGATCAGAACATTCGAAGCGATTCATTAAGGGCACACGTTCCCCTGGTTCTTCGCCCCCTAGTATTTTCAAAAGTGACTGGGATCCTGTAAAGGACAAAAAGGGCCTGCCGCACCATCACATGCGATCTGTGAAAAGGGAAGGAAAGATGCCCGTCCTTGAGATGCTGAGATCGCTGAATGATAGTCCAAGTATGGATATCGTTGAATGGATAAACAAAAGCCAGCCCAGGACTGTCGGATCGTCATCTCCACATGAGTCCACTTGCTTTTCTCTCACCCACTCCTCAGGAATAAGTCGACCGCGAATGCTGGAAGATTACCCGGCACTGCTCTCATATGCCACAGTCAAATTGTTCACCCATGCTAGGCTGGCCGACGATGTCGGAGTGGAACCAACGACGATAGTCAAGCGCCTTAGTGATGAAACAACATGGGCTCGCTGGATCGCACTGAGAGAAGGCATACCAGAGGGGACCAATATGCTCCAATACGCCGCTGAGAGGGGCTTATCATCATGGCTTCAAAAATTCTTTGTGACGACTTCTAACTCGAGCTCGCCTGGAAGCCAGGGGCACACTCATGATGCTTCTGAGGTATATTCTCCATCTGCGGAGCCGCATGTGAGTGAGAGGCTGAGATATAAGATTTACAGCCCTAGTATGAGTGAAGCTTGCGGTATGTCTGGTGTCTCAGTGATATAAACTTTGCGGTACATTGGCTCAATATCGATTAATAACTAACGAATATCCAGACTCTTGTCGGCGACGCAGCACCCATTGCTTTGTAGATCGAGAAGAGCGAAATCGTTGTCAGATGTGCGTTCTCTTCAAGGAAGAATGTAGCTGGGATTCCACGCAATCCTATACTGATTATCTAGCCCCGTCCAAGAAGCACTGGGAATCTAAGCACCGGCGGGCCCCAAGTGTGGAAAGTTTTAGTTCCGCAAGTAGCCATAGTTCGAATTACAGCTAAATAAACTCTTCCTCCAGAGTCCCAAAACCTCGAGTCCAATTTTGTTCCGCGCATAGATGTATCCCAGGGTGGCAACGGTGGTTGTAGAGAGAGTAGGAACTAATTCACCACTGTGCTGATTGGCAAACAGCTTGCCCTAAAGGGCCAGAATGCTGCCCTGAGCCGTGTATTTTATGCCAAAAGCCTAAGCGATTTGTTTCAGAAAAAAAAAAGGGGGGGAGGGGGGCGTAGTTGAGACCGCATCACTCTGGGAATGATGTCCCACGCTCTACGCAAGGCATCTAGATATTCTAGGCAGCGAAACCAGGCATCTTTCCTGTCCTCAGTCTGTAAGACCTGAGTACAAAACTTTTGAGAGACGGGCTTAATGGAGGAAGAGACGTTGTAAAAGAAAGCCAAGCGCAGCCGTATAATCCCAGAGATATTTTCCACTACCACACGGGGAAGTCTCTAAACATTCAACCTAGTATATGCTGTATTCTCTTTTGTAATTACTAAGAAGATCAGGCCATATAATGAACAAGATTATAGAAAGGCTTTTTTATGTTGGCTTTCGATAGTTTAGCGCAGGTCCAAGCGTTTCAAGATACGGAACCGTGACACTCCAAGTCTGAACCAGAAGAGGGGCTTCTACTATAATGATAGAATTCCCTCCTGTCTTCTTGATAAGGAGATAATAGCAATAGAGAAGAAAAAAAAACATACAACAGCCGGTGTTCGCCAGTGGTCACCCACCTGACTACTAATCTGCCTCTCATTGGCTTGACTCTGGGAGAGCAGACGGGATCCCGTATTCTCCAATGGATATGGTCGTATGTGCTGGGATGGGGTCTGTTTTTCTTTATATTGCATCTCGTATGTCTATCTATCTGAAAAATAGGGGACAAGGCGATACGACAGCTGACATTTGCAGCGGCCACCTTTCCTGAGTACATATAGGTCTACTCGTTGTGTATCTATTAGGTTGTTCAAATAGGATTAAGGTAGGAAAATAGACAAAAATTGTAGGATCTGGTATGGTTGCGGGGAATTGAGTTGCTTCTATCAGTTTGCATGTGAGGCAACTCTCCTAGGATGCGAGGCAACTCTCCAGGATTGAGGCAACTCTTCCTGAATGCAAGGCAACTCTTCCTGATTGGCCATCATTCCGTAATCCTAGGGATTGTTATCGTGACCTGAGTTGGTGGGATGTAAAACTCCAATGATGGACAATCGCTCTCTGCATATCACACCGAAGAGGCCCACTCGTCGACTGTCTTCATTTATGCACCGCTGCCTAAAGCAATATCAGGACGCCTTATTCTTTGTTTTCTTTTTATCCTAGTGAAAATGCACATTGATAAGTATATGGCGTGCATGTTGCAGAGAGCCCTCAGAGCTATACAAGTATGCTACGCTCAGCCACTTTTGTTCATGGGCCATTCTCTTTGGTCTCTCTGTCTCCAAGTGACATGAATCACAAAAGGACGGATCTAGACTGCAGAGCATCCAAGCGAGTATGTTTCCCTTTCCTTCAAAGTGCCTTATCGCCTAGTTAGGTCATGTCTGAATGGTTAAGACATCGCTTATATGATCTAGGACAAAACTGTTGAGACACCATCCACATGCCAGTCCAAAAGACTCCGTTGCAAATCGTCAGCTCGATACGCATGGCTGTCATTACCCTTGAAGATGCCATCAAGGCGTCGGCTGGCGTCAAAGACATTGCGGGCTTGCCTGATGCCTTTTCTATAGTGGCCAGGCATCTCCCCGTGCTCTCCAGAGCGCTCGATTTCATGAAGAAACGGCTAGAGGATGCTCATGGTCCGCAACAATTCGCAGAGAAGCATCAAGCCGTGTATCAACTTTCCAGGACCTGTCAGGACCAATCGGAGTACCTTCAGGACCTCTTTGCTGCCGTCACGACGGCCAATGGACCACAAAGGCTAGAAAACTACCGCGAAACGGTAGAAAGAAACAACGGAAGGAAGATAGAGGACGTGTTGAAGGGTCTCCTCGAACAGGCCGTCAACATAGCTTCCGGTACGCCGGCAACTGACAAGGAATTGCTCAAGGAGCTGCAAGAGGCCCTCGACGAGATCGCTTCGCTGGAGCCGTCCCTTACAGAGAATGCAAATGCAGGAGCGACTCTAAACAACTATGGACATGGAAGCCAGTTCTACCACGGTGGGAGGGGGCATCAAAACCACTGCTCTGGAGGCGTCCAGATCACCGGAAATGGTTCGACGACGTTCGGAGCGGGCATTCCTCAATAGCCTTGAAATATATCGATCGTAATTTTTTCAATATCCGACGTGGTGAGAAGAGGACCTGATTTAACTCATGATTGATGCCGTCGTATGATGATACTGTAACGTGTCTCCGAGTATCTTGCAACGGATCTCATCATGAACGGAAGACAATTGCGTCAGTGTCTCATCTCATCAGCGAGTGTACAGTCAATCTGAGCCCCATATCAATCCCTGCTCACCTAACCTCTTGGGGCCTCGTACATAGCCCCCAAAAGACGATGCACTGTCCAAATAAGACGCACTAAATGATGTATGCAAGGAAATGGAAGTAGGGCGAAGGGGGGGCTGAAATGGAGAGACTCATTGAGCCGAGACCTCGAAACAAATCTGGAAAAGGCTTCAGCGTCTCCAATCAAGGTTGAACACACATCAAGTCTGGCAAAGTCAATGGCGCAGCGAGACAGCAGTGTTCCCTTCGATACTGTGCCTGATATGGGGTGTTACCGTGCGTGCCGCAATACGCAATAGACAGGAATGGAGGTAATGATTGAAATTTATGGGGGAGCACCACACGCTTGAGCCTTATTTGCAAGCGGGGAATCCTCTGAAAAGCGGTGACTGTCGGATGCCTGCATCCGACAGGGGGTAGTACTTGCTTTTCTCTCTCTCTCTCTCTCTCTTTATTTGGAGCTGCATATGGAGTATAATTGGTTCACTCCGCAGAGCCGCATCGTTGCTACGGGCGCACGTCTCAAGGGATGAGCGAGTAGAGCGAATCCACATGCGTTTCGTGCCCATCTTCCATTGCCCTGTAGCCATCATTGGTCATCGAATGGATACGCTGGGCATCAGCCTCAGTCTCCCATTGGCGGGCAAGAGAAAGCTCGAGACGCATTGAGACCCAGGCCTGCCAGCTGAAGCAGCACCATACGGTTGTACAAAACTTGAGCTTGTGGTGATCTGGAGCAGCGCTTCGGAAAACCGAATGGTTATTACATGTAAGCCATTCTCAGGAAGAACCTCGCCATATACTACATGAAATCGCAGAGTACAAGTAGAGGATCATCGCCTCTTTCTTTCGCTATACGTTCCGAAATTGAAAACATGAAAGTGGCAGAGTCATTGGTTGTCACTCAGCGGGCTTATACTGTGTGGCTGGGGCGTATTTCATGGGCAGTTTCATGCCTCGTCGGGCCATCGATACTGTCAGCCCAGCCAAGGGTCCGCACTGCTTGTGCCTACAGATTTCCATCATCTTCCTCTATGCCGATGATCAGCAGATAGGGGGCAGCCTTGTCAACAGGAGATTCGGAGCAAAGATCGGTGAATCATCGCTACACACGTGTGAAACAGGTCGTACGCTGCAACACGCATCCCCATTTGGCCGCTGATGTCCTCGAGCTATGCGAGGGTACATGTATGTAGTCAGGCTGCGTCCCGCTCAAGTATGGTATGGAATATGCAAGCATGCATGCGGTGCGGCGTGGCTGCACGTCTGTTCGAAGGCCAAGGTAGGTGGCTGGTTACCTGTATATATTTATATTGGGGGCCGGACTGCTCCAGAGCCTGGAGAAGTGCCTCCAGGCTATCCTCAGTTTCTCTCCAGGCTGCTCTCAACGCTCTGCGCGGTCTCTATGCCCTCTTCGCTCCTCTATGCTCAATGAAGAAGCCGGCAGGGTGAAGAAGGCATTTTCGACCCAAAATATGTTGAACTGGCGGTACCGGTGCTGCTCAATTGTCTGCCAGTAGAAAAAAAAAAGACCTCAATTTCTGCTTTCCCGTCATGTCGGGCGCCGAGTTGATCGGCCTCATCTCGGGCATTATTGCGATTGTCGATGCCTCACTCCAGCTCTACGATGCCGTCGACGACATCTCTGGCATGTCAAGGTCGTTTCGCAACGTAGCAGCTCGCCTTCCGGCCATTCAAAGCACGTTGGACGCCGCAAGCAAAGGTTTGGCCGAAGATGATGACGATTATTATTATGATGATGATAATGAAGATAACGTACCGTCGGCCGAATCTCGCGCTACCTTGGCCAGGGTCCTCCAAGGCTGCGGCGACAAGGCGACGGCTCTCCAAAATATTTTACAAAAAGCTATACCTGCCGCCGGGGCATCCGCATTCAAACGCTTCGTGAAAGCGGTCAGGACCATTTCCAACGCCGACAAAGTGGACAGCCTCATGGATGGCATCTTGAGTGATCTGCAGGTGGTGACGGCAAACCACGCGGTGAAAACAGCCTCGCGCGGACAAATCAAGCGTCTCATGGCCACTGTAAAGACGGATGAGATACGCCGACTCGACAGCAGTAACCATACGCCAACCATAAAGCTACACAATGCCAGCCTCGGATCACAGTATGTCTATCTCGGCCATGGAAATCAGAACGTGGCATACGGCAAAGGACTGCAGATAGAGGGGACATCCACGCAGCTGATTTCTATACACCGGCTGAGTAGAAGAGGGTGGTAAAATCCACCGCTTTCTTATTCTCCTCGGCGATTCTTATAAAAACCCGGCAACTGTCCTTTGACGGACAAGGGCTTGCGTTGCACATATATCACATATTGAATATAAGAGAAGAGTGAAAAGGCGCAAGGGTAGTGACTTGGGTTGAACAGCTCGAAAACGGGGTAGGCCTATATATATTTTTCGACATGATGAAACAAGGACCAGAGGGTCTCTACTACTGAAAGAAGTGTCTGCCTGCGAGCTGACTGCTTTGTCCTCGGGGATTACTCGTATCTTACTCTGGGTAGATAGTGACAGAGGAAGATTGCCATTTATATCAATGTGCAAGAAGCTATCCTTTTATTAAACAGTGGTAGCAACATGGAATTCCTGTACATCATGAGAGCAGAGTCCTTCTAGTACCTAGATAGGAGAAGTACAGGGCCTCTGCCCAGTCTCTCTGAGGGGGATATAAGTCTTGTTGATTATATATTCTAGCATTTTTCTAATTTGAATCTCAATACTTAGTCCATATCACTTGCAGTCTTTTTCTTTGTGTTATATAGTCGACATTTTCTTATACTACTATATACAGATTTATGTGTGTCAAAGTATATGCTCAATTTGGATAGCCTACTATAGACGAGTCGGGCAAAGCTTCCCCTCAGCTATTGAAAGTTATCTGCTGGATCGTCAGGTGACTAGAAGCGTGATAACAGTAAGAAACGTTATTGCTACTTCACTCTTCTCTTCTCTTCTCTACTCAGTCTTGACATGGATATATCCTTATAAACTTCATGATTGCCGGCCTTTTCAACAATTATACAAAAAGACTAGAGCACATAAACGAAAGCTTCAGCTATCTGCCAGGATGTATGAAGTAACCTTCACTTGACGATGGTTGCCACGAAGCCCTCAGCTGTGCTTCATGAAGCAGCCTCTGTACACCAGAATCCCCAAACGCATAGTCCATCGCCATGAGCCCATGCTCATTCTGCGCCTCAACATCGACCCTCATTGCAAGAAGACACCGTACCAGCTGTTCGTTGCCTAGCTGCGCGGCCAGCATCAGTGGCGTCCGCCCGTCCTTGTCCATCGCCTCCAGATCAGCGCCCGCCTTCTTTAGCATCGTCACCATGTCATTATCAGCACGATTGCTGGCTATGGCTTGGTGTATGGGAGTGGAACGCTTGTCATCTGTCGCGTTGGGGTCGCCGTTGCCTCTCAGGAGCAGGCGCATCTCCTCGTGAAAACCCCAACGGGCAGCCTGGTGTAGACTCGTCTGACCATGTTGGTCTGGAATATTACACGAGGCGCCGTGCAAGATCAGTGCCTGTATCGCAGCTATTCGCCTGTTATAGGTAGCCAGTACGAGTGCTGTATGGCCTTCAGTGTCGACTACGTCAAGCTGCGAGGGTTCTGACGCCTGTGAAGCCAGAACGGCAACAATATCATCACTGTGGGACATTACGGCGTGATGTAAGGGTGTGAGACCCTTATTGTCCTGAGCATCAATGGCAGCCTTATGACTGAGTAGGAAATATACAGCTGCAAGATTCCCCATTTTTGCCGCTCGGTGAAGGAATGTTTGGCCCTCATTGTCGGCAATGGCTGGCGAGGCTCCGTGTTGACAGAGAAGCCATGCCATTGCGAAATCGCTCTGGTTCATGGCCAGTTGAAGCGAGTCCTGAATGCATTGAGTGACACCTTTATTGTTCTTTCGCAAGCTCCTAATAGCGGCCATCTTTTCGAGCACAAACCAGGCCAGGGTCTTGTCTTCATTCTCAATAGCATGTATGAGCGCTGACTTGCCATTGGTGTCTTGCTCGTCAGGCCGAGCCCCGGCTTCTAGCAGTACCAAGACAGTATTACGATTGCCAATTCCAATGGCCTCGATTAACAGCGTTGACTTGCCCGATACTGTGATGTTGGCGTCGGCTCCAAGGCTAACGAGGAGTTGAGCGATAGTGCTGCCGTCTTTTTGCCTGACTGCGTTGAGCAACGGTGTAGACCCGTCGCCATAGGACTCATTGACATTAGCCCCATGATCGACCAGTAGCTGAATAGCAGCAACGCTCTTTAACGATACAGCCCACCAAAGCGGTGATCTTCCTTGCGAGTCTCGCAAGTTGACATCGGCCGGGTTGGGCATCCGTGTCAGCAGACGGTGCATGCTAGCTAAATCACCAGTTCTTATGCTATGAACGAGTGGCGTCCATTCGTCTTTGGTCGTTGGCCGATTTAAATCTACCTTGCGCTCTAGTAGGAGATCGGTGAGGAGGCGGGCGTGGTTGCTGACCACATGTTGAAGTTGGGCTTTCTCCTTCTCACTGCCCATTAAATTACCCTGTGTTGCAATGTCAGAGACAGTCTGTCTGTGATTGTAGACATGCCTCAGTAAAGTCCAGCCTTCCGAAATCTCGGCATCGATATCGTCTTGCCTGTCGATGAATATCTTGGCAACTGAGGTAGGCCCGTAGCGGATGGCTGATACGAGCGGCGAGATTCCCTCATTGTTCTGGATATCTGCCCGAGCTTTGGCTCTGACTAAAGTCTCTATCACGTCGAGATTGTCTGTTGCTAGCCCCGCAAACGCCTTGTGAAGCGGCGTGTTACCAGATTTATCTTGTTCATTGACGTTGGCTGACTTCTGAATTAGTAGTTCCAATAGTTCGAGTCGATTGTGTCGAGCAGCCCAATGAAGAGCAGTCTGGCCATCTGCGCACTGGGCGTCATTATCGATGCCCATCATGTCTGAACCGAGTAAGCGCTTTGCCCAAGACAGACGATTAAAGTATACAGCGGCGTGCAAGCCCGTCATGCCTGTAAACAGTTCTTTGTTTGCATCGTCGGTGCCGCTTATGGCCTTGAAGGCTCTGGTCAGCTTGGCGCTGTCCATGAGAAACTTCAACACCAGTGATTCCATCTGAGAGTCCATCTCAACTTGGTCGGGGCCGAGATGCGTAGGCCAATAGGTTGCGGCGTACTGCAGCAGCGGTGGCTCCTCTTCTCTGTCATACTTATCGACCAAGAGATAGCAGAGACAGGTTTTGGCTATCTCAAGATGGGCGTCCCGGGGGAGGATGTCCTTTTCTAGCCCTGTTTGCACAATTTTGTGAACGAGGCTGAGCGTCTCATTCTTCGGGTCCATTATGACCAAGCCATGACAGGCACCTAACAACGACCGTTTCCTTTTCCGATCAATCCGGTAGCGCCCTTCATTTTTGTCCCAGACGACGAAGCTGTCCCGAACCTGCTTAGGTTTCAATTTCGTCTCTGCATACATCACCCAGATGAGGGTGTGCTTGGCCAGGATGCTTGCGACGCTGTCCTCCTTGAACCTTTCAGTCATCAATCTTACTGCGTCCAGTGGGCTTTCGGGGAGGTTCTGCAACGCATTCTTTATTTGGTACATGTTCCTTTGCTTGCTTAGGTTGTCCATGTGTAATCGAGCCAAGAGGAACCTATGAACCTGTTAGCTATTTCTACTAGATGTCGCAAAGAGTTGGTGTGTGAGTGCCAGGACTAACATTTGACTCGATATAGTGGTGTTAGTCACGTTGACTATCACACTTTCCTCATCCTCAGACTTTGCTAAAAGCTTGCTCAGGTCTGCGTCGTGTCTAATCCGCTCCTTCACATAGTTCCTTACATCGTGTTCGCTCGGGATAACACATAGCTTTGCGGAGATGCCGGCTTCTAGCTCGCCGAGATCACTTCTGGAGGTAATGAGAAGTCGAGTATTGTCAGGAAGCGTCTTAAGAGACTCTTGTAGTAATTGATGCGTCATTTCTCCGGGAACTTCCTGACAGCTATCCAGGGCATCTACGACGAGGTAAACCGTCTCAAACATGGCAACCTGTGCTTTGAAGAGATTATAATACTCGGATGGATCGATAGGTACCGATCCCTGAAGTGAATCGCTGAGCTTGTCTTTAATCTCAGTTGCCAGATCCACCGTCTCCGGTTTCAATAGTTGTATTAATAACGATTCCCACATATGAGATGCGTAGTGTTTCTCTCCCTCTTGGAAGTAGAAATAGGCACAGATGACTTTCGTATCTTTCCGGCTTCTGATATCTCTTTCAACGGAGTCAATAATGATAGAACTAAAGAAACAAGAAAGAAATTATGAGTATATGAAGTAGAGGTAAAGCTGTTGTGAGCTTTGGGTTACTGACATGAGCATAGATTTGCCAGATCCGACTGTACGAATCATCGTTAGCAACACGTGCTGATCAGATTTAGTATCGCAGTGCTGCGTACGGTTCCCATGCATATATAAAAGCCGCAATGGATTCGTTGTTTCCTTCCAAGACTGATACTCCTCCGTACCAAGAATCCATCCTCCCGTATCAATAGTTACTTGTTTATGAAGCATTCGCTGGTGCTGGTGGGGGTCTGAGGAAGCTTGGCTTCGCTGCTGCTTCAACCAGACAATCACGTCTTTATCTATCGCCCTTATAAGCATGCTACGACTCAGTCATATCAATGAACTGTGGAATACACACGGGTAAGTTCTTCGTTGCGCGGTAGGATAGACTGTGCTCGCAAAGGCGTTTCTTCCCTTGTATACATAATGTCTTTGTGGAGTAACTTTCAGTAGATGAACAGATAAAGATGAGAGATTCCTAACCTACGGTTGACTTGATGGCCGATCGAGTAAACTGTGCCTCTATCAAAGACGTTGTTCTGATCTCCGGGCCCGTCGGTTATGTATTGGCTTCCAGGTCCTTTGTTTTTTGCCTTGATACGCAAGATTGCGGCCTCATCTGGAGCCGACATCTCGGAAACTGTATTAAGAGCAAAGCCTGATCAGCGAGCCCAAAGTTGCTACCATTTGTTTTGTCTGGCGAGATGCGATAGTTTCGGTGGTGGAATAATTCATGATATGGTCGTCACTTGCGTGTACGCACGAGGCTTTTTAGAGACTTTCGGTAAAAAGGGAAGTCTTAGAATGAGACGCCTTGTCGTTAAAGCAGTATGGTCAGTTTTTGCCACCGATATAAATAGTCCTCGGCTATGCGCCAAAACTATCCAAGTTGGCTACAATAAGGCCTGATTTCGGTGTTAGAAAAATGAGGCTGAAGGGGTCAACACCAATGAAAGCGACGCCTGGACGCCCTCGTAGCACAATTAGGCTACAAAAAGAAAGCTCTATGAACACACCGTAGCGAAAAGTAAGCCTCGATATTGATCGATTGCTAAGCTCACGGACATGATCTTCGCGAGCGGATATACATCAGTTGGTGAAGATCAACTGATGCAGGTTTCGGGCTACGGTCCGAAGACAATGCTTTGCAGTTCTTTGAGTTGGGCTGTCGAAAGCATGTACCAAGCTTAAACGATCATCACCCTTGTCAACATTGGTTCGCTCGCCTTGTTCTGTTAGTGAATGTCCGCAAGCCTCTGAGCTCCCCCCTTGCATTAGCTCCTGAAGACTAGCATCTCCTGACGAGGCGGAGCAGCATCGAGTTGAACCGCAGCCGACCGTATGAGGCAACCCGGGCTTTCTTCTGCGAGGTGGGAAAAGGGTGACGAATTCTTTACACATTGTATGATATATTCGATACCATCTTCGTCATGTCTCACCCTTTCATATATTTTTCCACCTACGATATACCTGTTTCTTATTATAGTCATTCATGAATATCAGTATTTTCTGTCCTTTCCACGACGGACAGACAGCGATTTTATACTTTACCCTAGTATCCTCAAGCGGATACCTGTCAGAAGTATATCTTCAAGAAGGATGGTCGCCACACAGTCAAGAGGCTCGGATACTATCGCGGGAGAACCAGGACCAATAATGCCTGTCGAGAGCTCCGGGTCACGCCATCGCCTACCTACCAAGATATATCATAAACCGACGGTCGAGGACGACGATGAGAGAGAAAGAGATGACAGGTATCCATCACTGCTTATCGGTGTTCTTAGAACCTCTCATAGTGATGTGGTCTATAAAGAAACGAGAATCCCTGCAAGTCAAGAATAGCGCCGTCACAGATGCCGGAGACTCGGAGCTACGATTACCGGTCGAATAACGAGAGAGAACCTGACGACCCGCCTTCCCCAACCAGCCTACGTATCATGTCAACGACGAAGCCGAAAGGAACAAGAGCGAACATCTACAACTGCGTAACTAAAGAAGATGCTACAACATCCTCCGGAGGTCGTTACCCTCCTAAAGAAGACTTCTACCCTCCTCCTCCTCCTTTACCCCCGAGAGGCTGGCGTGGCCGCCCTTCCGCGAGAGACACATTCGTATATCCCACGCAACATGAAACCTACACTTACCGATCCTACCCCAGTCCCAGAATCTTGAACGTGGTGCGTGTCAATCAGGAAAGCCCAAGATATGCTTCTCATGGGGACGCTGTGGCGGCTCAAGCGAAAAACAGTGAGATGAGACTTGTTGAGGTCCTTGCGAGGCTTTTCAAGGATAAGCTTGAGCAAAGGATGGATCGAGTCTTGGCACTTACAGGAGACAAGTTTTTGTACGACTTGCGTCTAAGGACGCAACCAGACAGAGGAGACTTGGAGATGGCTGGACAGGGCCCATATCCAAGCCAGACCACACCCGAGTTGGATCCGGAAAAGGTAGAAACACGACAGAGGAAGCATCACCGGCGACATCCGAAGGCTGAAGCTACTGAGGCACCTTCGTCGCCTCAGTTCACATATACGCCCGCCCATTCCTTTTATACTGCTGCTCCGAGCATGTCTCCTCCACCTATCGGTCGTCGATACAGATCTCCAAGGACACACTCATCTGATTACAGCAGCTTTTATACGAGGGGGCCACCGTCAGTGCCGGACGATGAAAGCAGCAGCAAAGCAACCACAACCTCAACAGGAAGATGGGACAGTAATATCCATAGTCAGCGGGGAAAAGACATGGCTGTACGGGAGCATCAAACTCGACCCTCTTCCAACACCCAGCCTTCCGCACCCCTATTTGAAGCTGGAGGCCATATTCTCGTGCCAAGCAACGATCACTTGCGGCACTACTACACCAAACGGAAGAGACAAGATGGGGCAATTACGCTATCCCGAGATTATAGCCCCAAGGCCCGTTCCCAACCAGGGAGACGATGCCAACGCAGTGCATCACGGCAATCATCCTTGTCAACAACCAGAAGGAGTCGTAAACGCAAGAAGCACGATCTTACTGTATGGAGTCACAGCGATGCAGCTGCTCCTCCAAACGGTGACCGACATGCACTAAGAAAAGAGCAAGCACCCGTGGCGGCCGAAGCTGTCATTGAGACCACTACAGGATTCACCTTCCAACAGACGGAAGCCGTTCACACATATATAGGGGGATCGACAAACGGAGAGGCTAGTATGGAAGTCATAAAGGGGACACCCAGTTATTTTGAAGAAAAGATAACGCGGGCTATCTTTCATGTGTATCAGGTATCGCTGATGTGTATATTTTACATCTGTCAGCTACTGATTCATTAAATGTATTCTCTGAAAGAGGGGATATAATGCAATGAGATCAGTTAGCAAGGACGGGCAGTATTCTATGATTGGCTGGAAGGTATGAATTGGCAGCTATTTTCTCCTCTCTTCTAATATGATTAAAAAGAGAATTTTTTTGCTAATTTATAGTAGCAGGGAATAGTGGCTGTTGAGGTTGGATATATGTGTGGAAAAATGGGTGCAGTTGTTGTTGCTAATAAATGAATCTGACTGCGGGAGAAAAATGTCATCTTCTGGCCTTGCCATTGTTTGCGAGTAATGATCTATAGGAATGGAACATGGAATATGTACAATAGTTGGCGTGCGCTAATAGTCATCTACGGGTATGACAGGACCCTTACTTGATATGAGACCTAGACATTCAAGAGCTTCGTTTTGTCCATTGTTTGTTTCCAAATAATCATTGAACAATGCACATTCACGTAATGTTAATAACCAACGGGTTGTTTGGCCTCTCAAAATGGTTAATCATACCAGTATCTAACTAAGTGGTGGTCCTGGAATTGGGCAAAGTGGCCGCTAGACTTGGCATCGTAATCTTAATACCAACTATCAAAGAATGAGAAGAATAGATGGTAATAAAGATTTCTGAAACGAAACAGGACAAAGACGATTCTTGAAGTCTGTATCCCTATAAATACAAGAGTCTATTCGTAGTACGGACTATACTGCACGGGGATTCATATCAAGTGAGCCTCGTGTCTGTAACATCATGTATGGTCATAAGGCTACGATATAGACAGTCCGTATTAAGGCTATGTTGATGACGGTGCCCAGAGTGGGCTATTGGCTCTTTACAATCATCACCTTGGGCCTTGGAGTACCTGATCCTTGCTATTAATGTTGGTCTTCAGCCCCGGAATTGATTGATCGACCCCCGCATGAATGAGTAGAAACAACTGTAGTCGATCGTCACACGCTTTTATTACATTACTATCTTGATTCAAATAGCTTGATAAATTTATTGGATTCACAATCATATCCGACTTTCCTCTAGCGACCATGTTTAAGGGCTTCCCTTGACCGTTTGGATTAGCTTTTGCAGTCTGTATCGAGCCTTTGCCCCTTGTTCTGTTGCCAAGTGAAGCATTGTAAAGCCTTTTTCATATATTGGAGGGTATGATCGGTGATATTCAAAGCGGATCAATATACAATATGACAGGATGCCATCACCATTCCACACATTCTGGTCTCGCACCTCCTCAATAGTCCGCCTAGTCCGACCAGCGCGGATGACTGTACTGTCCACCTTGACCATACAAAAAGTTCTGTTCCCCAATTTTCTTGTAGAGTTCATCGGAGGTCAGTGCTCCATTTTTTGCAAGCAAGTGCAAGATTTCATCTCTGCGCCATCGCTGGTCCTCCGCGCTTAAGTCGTTCGCCTTGAGCAATTGAGCCTTGTAATGCTCTCTGCCTGTCAGTATACGGTCATAGTGCTTTTGTCCTAGATGAACGAAATCGTAAGGTGTTTTGCCAGTGTCCGATATCGGTGAAGGGTTTGCACCATGATCGAGAAGAAGTTGGACACACTCTAAATGTCCGTTGGCGGCAGCCCCATGGAGTGGTGTCCATCCAAAGTGGTTCGTGGCAGAAGCGTCCGCACCATTTTCTAACAAAAACCTGACGACTTCGGTTGCACCGTACACTGCTGCTTCGTACAGCTCTGTGCAGCCTTCACGGTGCTTAAGATTGATGTTGGCGCCGCGGTCGATGAGTAGTTTGAGAACTGCCGACTTGGACTTAGCTACATCGCCTACTCGATATCAGGAGAGCTAAAGAAAGACCTTACCTCGTTCTCTTTTCATGTCAGCGTTCGCTAACAAGGCCGTCCTCCCATTTTCGTCTCTCTCATCCACTATTGCCCTTTCATCAAGGAGGAGTTTAACCATCCTATAGTCGTTCCTTGCGGTGGCCCTATGGAGCAGTGTCTGACCTTGGTAGTTCTTCAAGTTGGGTGACATCCCATACTTCAGAAACAAGTTGATGATTTCATGTTTGCCACGCTCAATGGCTACGAAGCAAGCCGTCCTCAGGTAAGTCAACTCCATACTGAGTAGCCCTGATGTCAACGCCGATGCCTCATTGGCTATGCTGTTGTCTGATTGGGCAGCCTCAGCAGCGTCATTAGCATAATCAATGTCTTCATTCATGGAGGCTTGATCAATTGTGAGACTCAACAGATCATTGTCATTTTTATCCTCCTCCTCCTCCTCCTCTTCTTCCTCCTCTTCCAACTCCCCCCCTTCTTCCTGCTCTTCCTCCTCTTCGTCTTCTTCCTCTTCTTCGTCCTTACCACCATCCTCATTATATTCATCGCTCGTCTCGTTGAATACCCCGCTCTTCTCATCTTCGGGTTCCGAGTTGTAGATATTTGTTGTTGCACCAGCTTCCATGTCACAATCGCCATCTTCGCTAAGGACAGACTCATTATTGTGGGAGTCATCTCTTCCCATCAAGGAAATGCCACTGTCCTTATCGTCGAAACTGTAATCGTCACTGACTTCTGTTTCTGAATCTTCTGTATCGTCGTCATTGGGTTCGCCTCGCATAGACTCTTCCGTCTCGGGTACCAATCGGAGATTGATTGGGTCGGCTGTTGGACCTAGGAGAAGTAGGAGACCATCCTTATGCCCTGTATAGGCCAAGTGAAGAAACTTCTTATACTTCTCCAGAGATCCGTCGATATAGAGATTTTCATTACTCGAGGAAGATGCACCACGAGTTTGCTGCTCACTTTGCACTATCAGAGCCAAAGGTCGCGACACGCACATCTCCAAGACGGCGAACAGGAGCCGCATCAGCAGACCAAGGATTTTGAGTAATCCCTCATCCACGGGACTGTCATCAAAGCTGCTGAGCACTTGATGAACCATTGTTTTATAATCTCTCTCCATCGCGTATAGAAGGATAACGTGACCCTTCTTGGTTGAGAGGTCGACTTTGGCACCGCGACCGATCAGGATGCTTGCAACGACGTCGAGTCCGCTTTTGATGGCAACAATCAGGGCTGACTGTTGATAGGGATCCAGCTCATTGACGTTTGCGTCATCTTGCTCCAGTAAACCAATTGACCAGCATAGGACTTCCTAGGAAAACCGCCACGTGAAGAGGCGGGAGGGACTTGTTGCGATGCTTTCTCGAGCTCTGGCGGTGTTTCACACTATCTAAGACGGTAGAGCTTGTGTCATACGCGTTGAAACTGAAGGCAAGTTGGCTATACAATGAACGGCTCGTCTCGCTCGTGACAAGGGCACGGATCGTACCAAAGACATCCTCGTCATCTTGGAGATTCTGGACTCTACGGTGGTGCTTATGCAGATGTTGTCCTGCATATTCTGCAAGGGGAAACTCGGAAAATTGATTCGAAACCGGGGAGTCAGAAATGCTCATATTAGCGGCGAACTCGTGAAGCGGTGGCGCGGACAAATATTTGGCGCAGGCGATCGCGATGCGTTTGTCGAAATTGGGGAACGTCTCATTCATTGTGTGGTGGAAGTAGTCTTGGGCAGAGTAATGAACATAGCGAACTATGCCATCTAAATCCTTTATGAGGAGACCGCAACAGTCTGAAATGATCTCGCGCTCGTCACGCAGATACTTTGCCTCGATACTTCCCGGTTCTGCACTTATTGCTAGAGCATGCTGAAGCTCATGTATGGACAAAGGCCGCTGGGCATACGCCACCCACCCCAAGGTTGATTTGGCGCGAGCCGTTTGGATATCTGACCTGTTACTTATACGATCCATTGTGGTCTCGTAGCTGCCTTCAATTGTGTCTGGTAACTTTTTCAACATTTCCTCGACCTCGCCTATCACGTCAACGTCGCGAAGGGCATCCATGTGAAGTCGGACTATGAGGAACCTGGAAAATGCCTTAGCATGAGAATAAAGAAAGACACCAGCGTCATCCTTACATTTTGCCTGATCTGTTCTTGACTTGGAATTTGATCTCATCGTGAAGTTGTGAAAAGGAACGCAGGGTGGGGGACTTCGCAATGAATCCCTTGATGTATTCATCCATGTCGTCGTCGTGAGCTTCAATTCCTAATTTTTCAAACCCTTTCTGAAACTTATCCAAGTGGTTCAAGTCGCGCGATGTGACGAGAATCTTAGCCTCGCTTTGAATGTCTCGGAGATGATTCAACAGAGGTTCCCGAATGCTATATTCACATTCGTCCATGGCGTCAATCACAATGTATATCATCTTGTTCGCGGCAGACTGGGACAGTAACGATTTTATATCTTCCGTCAAAGGTTTCTGGACTTTGCCGTTGTACTTTCCAGCTCGTTCGTACTCCTCAAACTTGCTCTGAACTTGAGGAGAGATGCCATCCTGAGGCTGGATTTGGCGTAAAAGGCTCCCAAGAAGTTCCTCCATGTTGGGTTTCAATTTGTAAGATAGATATAGGTAGGCAACTAAGGCTTTGCCAGGAGGTGACGATCCCGCTCCCACCCATTGTTTCAAATGATTGATGATAATAGAGCTAATAGAGGTTGGCCTTTATCAGACTGAGTGTTGGGAAGTGCGTGTGGTGTACATGTACTTACGTTAGGACGCTTTTACCAGCACCAGCTAATGTATGTCATGTAAGCATGATTAATGACATCGGGTTCGGTAGATGGACTTACGCTTGCCTACGTACCAAAGCCGATTGATATCACCATCTCTCCATTCTTCAAACCTTGAAGACTTGAGCAGCCATTTGCCCGCCACGACGGTCTCGGATACCCTCTCCTCTAGCTCTCTATGGATTTTACCATAGTTTAGAGTTGAGAGCCAGTCAAGTATTTCCTCTTGATTGAGGTGATTGTTTTTCTCCACAAGCTTGTCGACTTTGCCTTCTACTCTTCTCTCTGTCTCGTTCGAATCGTGACCGACCTGAAAAGTCTTTAGATTGATACAATCTCGCAGGTCGTTGTCGGCTTCGGTCAGCTTTTTCAGCTCATCATCGAGCTTGTCGTTGCCATTGAGCTGTCGTAGCCACTTTTCTTGGGGCAAAAAGTCAACAAATGGCGAGATCATCGAATAAGGACAAAGCCCGAAAAATAAAAGAATCACATACTGATTCTGTCTTGGGCTTGCTCAGACGCAACCCTGCAAATTCTCAGACAGCATATGAAAAGTTGAACGATGCATTTATGAAGCGCATCTGGCTTTTCCTGACTTGCGAGGTAATTGCTGATAATGTCAAGTCCCTCGAACCGCTTTGATATCTTTCCGAAAAAGGCTTCAATTTTGTCGTAGTCCTCGGAGACTTTGGCAAAGGAGACGAACAGCCAGGCGAAAGCATTCACTACCAAGGATGCTGGGGAGGCAACAGGGACAGCCTAGTCAATGTTAGCCGCCCTAATGGCACTATTTCAAAAGATGCATTGTAAGATGGGGAAGTTTTAAATTACCGCGGATACAGCATTGACAGAAAAGCCGGCGGCTCGCACGAATGTTTGGATGGTGTGCAAATGGGGGCCAATTTTGGTGCAGGCGTCGAGAAATCTTTTCGACGGATTGTGCCTTTGGCCTTGGAACTTCTGGAGCCACTCTTCAGGGTTTGGCGCAAGATCAGCATCATACTTCATGTCGTGATCTTTTGCAAGTGAATCAATGAATTCTTTCTGAGCGGCGTCCCATAGCTCCAACAATGGTCCCTCGATAACAAAGGCTGCTGTTGCTTGAGCCATGGGAAAGGTTCGGGTGAGGTACAAGATTGCAGTCTATGATATTGTGGCCCGCACTGCTGAATTTATGGTTGTTCACCTTCGTAACGACTACGAGACGTAAGAAGAGGCATAAAAGTTTGTATGGATAGGTAGCAGAAGAAAAAAAGAGAAAAAAAAAAAGGCAAGAGACAGGGAGAGAAATTCTGCCTCCTTCTTGTTCCGATTTCCCCCACCCGCAGGCTGGGAGCCTCCCCTCATCAGATCTCTCCGAAGACACATAGAGGGCCTCGAACCAGCTACAGGTAAGAACGTAAGGTATCAAGTAGTAATACATGGTGAGGCCGTTTGTCCACGCAATATCTTCCAGTTGAAGCCGTCACTGATACCTTGGCGTACAATGGCCCCACAACTTGACTGAGAATCTGGACTTGTGGGCAGAAGCCAGTCCGGGCATCATATTTTCTATGCTCACAATATTGAGAGGCTTGGCTGAAGGGACCATGCAAGGAAGAGGCTCTTCAATATGATACGCTTGATGCCCAAGTACATGGGCTGCAACGAAGCTGCCAGGGTTTTGATTGGCACTCAGCTCACCGAAATGCAGCCGCTTGCACCCCCTCTTTCAGCCGCAAATCACGAATATGTTGTCCAGGGCTGTTGAGAAGGATGAAATGATACTCTCGGCAATCCATCATCTACGCGAATTGTTTAGCTCACATGGTTATCTAGAATCACTTCTGAGAGGAAAAGAGTGGCTTATCTTATGCATCACACTTCATAGCCGTTGTAACGAGACTGCTGATTTACCATATGGCCCCAAATCTCCGCCCATAGCAATCAAGGACGGTTTCGTCTATGATTCGAGTGAATTATAATATGGAGCTATGGCTACCAGATAGATGTTGAGGGATCCGACTACGTTCCTGGGCTAAATCCCAGAGGTACATGAAGGTACATACAATCTAAGATGATGGAGGAGGTACGGGATGCTCTACATACCCAGATACAGAGGTAGGCATAGATGCCCAGCGGCAGCATGTTGTCCTAGAAACACCTTTCGAAAATTCAGAGCTGATTGACGCAAGGCTGTTTAAGTCGTAGCGAACCGACGTCTGATACATGCTACAGTGAGGGGCCAAAGGTCACGATTCGCCTCACAGCGCACCATATATCGCCCAAGGAAACTTCCACCTGTCACTCCCCTATATATCGGCCAATTTACAATTTGATCAAGTATTTTCCTGCCTATAGTTTACTTACTATTACTATTATTATACATATTAGATTTTATTTCTCAAATGAATAGAAGTGTAAATGTTATACTAGAGAAGCAGCACCTGGCATACTGTATTTGCGCTATAAGCCCGCTATACACACTCACTACGAATACAGCACGGATTATGATACTACAGAAGAGGAGTACTAAAGACTACATGTACATGCACCTCTGAGCGGCTGAACCACCGGCAATCTTACAATACATCACATCTATGCGACCAGACGACAAAATCCGACTGCCAGCTTCTACTCTAGGGCAACTCTCGTGATCTTTTGCCGGCAACTGTTCTTAGACTTTAGGGGTCGGCAATGGGCTCGATGCGCCCCCCTTGTTCATCGAAGCAGAGCTTGATTGGTTGCGTTGCCCAGTGCTTCAGGCAGCAGGTTTCCATAGCGATTCAATTTATTGACCCCAGGGCCTTGATATATATAAAAACCCATCCATAGCCCATCAACAATCGTTACGATTGACTATTTCGGACTCGATGCAATTAGCTGTTTAACACTGCAAGGGCATGGAATGCTACTAGTCTGTCTATTTCGAATCTTGAATGGAGTAGGTGGGCGGTAAGCTTTCCTATAGGTCACTTGGCTAATTTGGACGACAGAGTAATAGAACAATAGGCCTCTCTTTTTTTACTAATTCAGCAAAGCTGGTGGATATCCGCACCACGTTTTACTCTCTCTGGCTACATTGCTAGTCCCGTGGGCTTCAGACGGATGCCACCATAGCTTCTAGCCATTAGATGCTAAAACAGATTGCTGCCTTTACCGCGAAAGCAGGCTCGAAACGTCCAGCTGTGAAGATTGCATGCCGTTTCCTTGTTCCATGGCCATCATGAGCGACATCATCGCCTTCCCATTGGCTCCTCCCGGGCCACTCCCCAGCACCTGCTCGGCAAACATTCTCAGCTGCATCGGAAACTTGGAGTCGCCGTAGTGCTCGATGATGTCGCTCTTTTCGACGGCGCCGCGCAGATTGCACCACTGCGATTGATTCATCCCCAATGCCTCACAGGCCGCTCTCTTCTCCGGACTCCACCACGGAGGCAAGAGTCCCGGGCAAGACGCCACGCGGTCCAGGAAGCGCTGAAACCCTTTCAATCCATCGCCCCCTCCGTAGATGCTGTCCTCGTCCACCTGGCCGCTGAACTTGTAGTCATCGTCAACTCGGAGGCGATAGGCGTCAATGAGAAGCTTGTATACGTCCGTCTCGGGGCGGTCGTGCAGCCAGGTCTTGCTGTCAAGTCGCGTGAAGGGGTTGGTGACTGGCTGTTCCAATGCCGTGGGGGGCTTGCCGCAGACCTTCTTGTGGGCCTTCCAATCGGCCTTTTGACACTCTCGAGAGCAATACTGCGCGGTTTGACATTTTGCACATTTCTTGAGCTTAATCTCCGGCTCAGTCTTGGTGCAGACGTTGCATGAGGCGGCCATCTTTTTTTTTTTTTTGTGTCGTAGTCCGTAGTAGTTTTTGGTTAGTGAACAAGTGAACGTGGGGTGAATGTAGATCAAGTTGGAAGGTGTTTATGCGGTGTCAAAAAAAATTCTCCTCTTTAGCAGACACGGAAGGTAGGGCTAATGCAGGCACATGCAGCTGCCATGTACGTGTACGTGTATTGTACCTGTCATTCAGACACACGGTCCTCTTCAAAACTTTAATCAGGTGTACCAACATAAGGCATCAATTCTGACGGTAGCAAGCTGTTGTACCGACCTTAGTGTTTAGAGTTTGACAAGGCCGCATTGTTGTTGCGCTGTACCGCACTGCGCCATTCAAATGATTAGGTTGGTATGAAATAGTAGCGCAGTCCCGTAGATGGTACTGATACTCATTGAATTTTGGGAGTGTGATTATGGGAGGAATAGGTACTAGGTACCTTCACGTTATTGCTGCCAGAATGGAACTACCTTGTATAGAAAAGATGACGTTAGAAGACAAGAGGTCAAAGATGAAGACAGTCTCATTCACCTACCCATTATAGCTGTTTAGTATCAGCTAATCCACTGTAAACGTTTCCACTCTCTACGCTTCTCTGCTCACCCATTGCCTAACCGTTTTCAACCAAGGCTATTCCTCCTCTAGGACCTCTCCACCCACCACTTCCATCATCTCATCATCTGGTGGTCCCATATCAAAGTGCTGAATGAGGTCATCGTTGCCCATTTCTCGTTTATATATGATCTTGTCGCCCCCCGAGGTGCTGGACGTGCACTTCGTCATTGTTCCACATGCTGTTGCCTCGTTTGTAGGACATGTGCTGCAGCAGAACTTCAAAATGACAAGACCTACAGTCTCACTCACTATTACCACATGGTTATGCCGCACATCCCAACGCCCTGCCCATCGAGGTCCAGCGGGGCGGTATTCAGAGGGGAGCCATAACAGTCTCTCTGCGTAAAGTGCATTCCAGGAACACTGCGGGCTAATGTTGAAAACTGAATCCTCTTCTATGAGAAATTTTTCATCATTCATCTTGGCATTGCCCCCCAGTCCTGTCTTCATCGTCAATATGACCCGTACATCACCAGTAAAATCTGAGAGTTCACCCCTATTTCCCTTGTAGCTGAGCATCAACCGATGATCGTCCAAGAATGAAAAAGCCTTACAGCTAACCCGAAACGGAATAATTTCATGTTCAAATAAGTTGAGCTTTGAACACAGATCATCACTGAAATAATAACTAGGAAAGACTATCTTATCTGTTCCTGAAGCAGAGGTGATATCCCAGACTTCGACCCTGGTCATCCAAGAGCTGTCGTAATGGGAGATGTAGGAGACTGCTATGCGATTGCTATCCGCAGGGAATGTGAGAGTGGCGTGAGAAACAGGTTTTCGTCTCCAATGAATCAAACATTTTCCTGAGGCCATGTTCTAAACCCGATATCTTGTACCTATCTTTCGAGTGTTGATGACGATCCGGCCGAGATGGCTGCCAAATATCCATTGTTTGGAGAGAGAACCGCCCCTTTAAATCCTAACGACTCAAGTCTGCTACGCTCCATTATAGCCAGAATTGTTTTTTCCCTTCTTGAAGAGATATTCCATACTCTGAGAGAGCGGTCTGACATGGAGAATAGCTTTGTCAAATCACGAGAGAACTCAACTTTCATCAGACCATCAAGCTGATGAGCGCCTAAACGGTGAGCCCGTAAATGATGTGTGAACACCACCGAGTCAGGAGACACATTCCCAAGTTTCAGTGTTTCCCATCGCCACGACGCAATCATTTCGCCTCCCGGCGACATACTAACAGTGGACAAGCTGCTATCCCATGAAATTGGCTCCGGTGAGATTATTCCTATCGACTAACTTTTATAATTAGGATAGAAGCCATGGAGATGGCAAATAAATATATGCCCTCGCGGGAAAAAGCAAGACTATAGGACTTCCCTGTAATCTTCTGCAAACATTTACCCGACGTTATGTCCCAGATCCCGATCGCGCCATCCATGCTCACTGCTAGTAGCTGTCCATCGGGTGAAAACGCCAGTGCTTCTACTGAACCGGTCCCGAGTTTGATTCTTTTCAGGGGTTTATTTGTGGTTGTATCAAATAATAGGGCTTTGTATTCAACCCTAAAGGGAGGTATGATGAAAGTAGCTAGAAATTTACCATCTGGGGAAAAGACCATCTCTTCAATATGACCGAATCTTCGGATGTGAACGGTATCTTCTTCCTTATCGAGGTCATGGACGATGATTGGACCAGGAAAGACATTGATCTCTTGATATATGCTATTGTACTGTTCCTGAAAGGCGATGCTATAATCCTGAGCTAGAACTGGAAGCTTTGAAGGCCTGCGAAGCTAATGAAGGCAGGGCAAGCCATCGGCAGCTCGATATAGAGGGTGATCATGTAGAATGAGAATTACTAGCGGGGCGTTTGAATGATCATAATATTCGACGTGGCGCTGATACCTACATAAGTAGAATGCTAATATAAAGGCATTATCAAGATACATCAGATATACACTGGTCAAATTGAAGCAAAGAGTTATATAGACAGTATTCACGCACGCGAGGATATCAGAAATCAGGCTCGCCACCGCAAAGCCCATGATAGCCCACTAAACAGAGAACACTGCTGATGTGGAAGCTGAGGCGGTAGACAAGCGAGTGCAGCCAGACTATGTATCCAAGATCTTGCATTTGGTAGGAGAGAGACTAGGATCCTGCTAAACATCAAATAAAAGCATTCAGGCTCAAGCCAGCCAATGGTAGTGTCAATAATGAGCTCAAACTGTGGTTTAATATAATCAGTCAGTGGGCTAAGGTGTTTCGCTACGAGATACGTGGCTCTACTCGTTAGCATCTAGAGAATTGAGCATTGACGTCAAAAAGCATGTTTTGACATTAGTTGGGTCAACCTTTCTCTCTAATTTGGCATTGAACTCATATAAATGATTTGAGGAGCGTTATATCCTACGGTTTCGGATGCTTGATGAAACTACATAGTTACCACGTGTATTATTCAGGCAGTTTGATGAGGCTATTATACAGTAGATGACAAGAGAATAGTATTATTGGACCAAAAAGGTGAGATAAAGAGAAATAGCCAGTATCCTACAGCTAGATACCATACGCTGCTCCTAGCACCTACGCCGAATTTGCTCTGTTCCGTGATCATTTTCGTGTTTGTAAGAACTGGCATCATGCCAATTACCCCAGAGATCTTGAGTAGGACAGTGGCGCATCAATTATTATGTCTGACTACACCCTAAGAGTACAAACAGACTACTGCTAAATAACTCTCACTAGAAGGGTTACAGACAGCTCTTGGAATTATAGGCGCTCATGGACATTAATTATATGTAGCAAGCAAAATACTTTTCTGGAAAAGTAGAACTCGCTTTTCCCCAGTTCATTGTCGGGCATTCTAAGCCTTTGTCCTTCGAGCGGATGCTTATTGTTCACGCTTTGACGGAATAAGGCTAGTTAGCGCTCTAAAGTCTCATCCACAACCGCGTCAATCCGTAATTGATGTAAACACATGCGGCTATTAATTCGGAAGACCAAGTGCTCGCCCAGCCGTCTATAGTCCTCGATATGTGGCTTTCTCTAGCAGTGGTGCATGATGTCTGATTCCCTCAAGAGCAGGATGCAGCCACGGTAATATGGATCCGATGTACGCTTGTGCCTGGGCGCGGAGATCCAAGTCGAACTAGTGGTCAATCGACCGCACAATGGACTCCATAGATTACCATGTTCTAGTGCCTTCATAGCGCAGCAGCTGAGCTTTCTTAAATGCCTTAGCGCGGTAATTGATCTGGATCTAGCTAAGGGACTCCCGCAGCTAACAAGCCAATGTCCAATCAAGACGATCTTTACAAGGGATAATAAGATGACCTAGCTCTGCGGCTGAAAGCTTAGGCTAGATCTATCGTTGCATAGTCCTGCCTAGCCTCAAGCTTAGGAGACAAGAAATTTTCTCTTCCTTGGCTGAAATCGTAGCTATATATGTAGTAAACCAGCGGCGTATGGGGCTTTCCTCGAAGCATCTTAGCGGAAGCAAGGGACTACTTCGATTTACAAGGTATACACCAGGGAAAATAGATGTAAGAAAAGAACGGAGAGCTCAATTTGCACTAGGTAGTTCAGATGGGGCCATAATATATGTAGTTGCTGCTTGTGTCGCGACCTCTCTTCCACATTCTTTCGGCACTCATCCAAGGTCTAAGATGGCGTCAATCAGGAACTTGCTCGTTCTTTTCCTTCTCCAAGCCCAGTCGGTGCTGGCAATTGACCGTGTATGCCAACATTTTCCATATGCGGAGCTCCTCCCCCTTAAAGATTACCCACCTGCAGAATCATACTGTTCCCGCCATTGTAAGTGCACAATTGGCATAACCTGATATGTTCTGGACTGACTGGAGCAGATCCTCTACCTCCCGCAACTATCACTCGAACGGTAACGATTCCGACGACGGCAATCGTGACTGTTTCTAAGACTGGCTATACGACGACGTCTACTACGGGCATTTTCACCTCTACTGTTTACACGTCAACCGCAACATCCTACGTCTGCACGACCACGGTGACCGCCACATCCACAACTGGAACTTCAGTAAGCTGTTCTCCATGTTATTTGAGAATCCAGCTCACGATATACGACTCCTGTGTACAGACCAGAACCGTCTATACTAGTACAGCGATCGACACGGTCTACACTCAATCGGATGTTGTTACCGAGTACACTGCGACATCAACGGATTACCAGACTACTGGAACCGATACCATGTAAGAAGCCGAACTTGACAGGACAAGTGACAGACGGGATGATTAATGGCGTACAGCACCATTACCGTTGCTACAGTTCCCACGACCGTGACGACGGCGACGGTTACGGCATTTATCACTCAGCCGGCGACGGTAACGGTCTCCTCGGGAACCGTCACGGCCTACACGACTGTTGATACGGGCCTGCAGAAGCGCCACCCACCCGAGCCTCATGATTTTCGGGATGCCCTTCTGCCGAGACTGGCGGCATGTGAAAGATCCACTTTGAAGACTGCGTGCTCAGTACGTGACTTTCTGCGACCTCCATAGTAGGGATAATCGTCTACTAATGTCATGTAGTGCATTGAGGTTCATCCTCCCACGCATACCGTCACTGCGACAGCCAAATGCACTCATACATCTTTCAAGACCATCGGGATCACCAAAACAGTAGACGTCATCGGCACAACGACTACGAAGAAGGTGTCGACTTCTACCATTAGCACCGCATCTGTAAGTCTTCCCCCCTACCTCCAGATATATGAATACCCCTAATACCGTGGATATAGACAACTACCACTTCTGTTGCCTACGTCACCACACTGTTACGTGTTCAGACAGATACTATTGATCTTGATTCTACCTCGACGGTATCGACTGTCTTTGTTACAGAGGTTCCAACAGCTGCCACAACAACGATCTCAGTCACGTCCTTCTCGCCGGTTGATGTAGCATTCACGACAACTCTGCCTACCACGTCCACTACGACTGTCACAGTGCCCATTGCTACTACTACTGCGACAACAGATGTTGCATACAGCTTGGTCTTCGGCCCAACGAATGGATGCTCCTATGTCTTGGAGGCGTAAGTCTTTCTGATGGACTGCCTGCAAATATGCAAAGATATACAACTGACGTGGTAATTATAGAGACTTCCTCGATCAGTATTCCCAAGACATCCCTACCGGCACATCACATGCTGAGAGAGCAGCAATCTGCGCCGCATTCTGCGATAGGACGCCGGGGTGCGTGACTCTCGGTATGAATTGGTTCCCGGCTTGCGGATCGAATGGTGAATCGGTCTACTGCATTGCTTCCCAAGATGCGTGGGCAGGCCCCAGCACCATGGAGTGCGGCATCGGGACCTCGTTCAACGGATGCTCCATTTACCAGGATGGCACTGTCTATCAGTGAGTGTTCCCATGATGATAGCATCATACCTTATACTATGACAGCGTACCTAACTTTATTCATAGGAAAAACTAGATGTTCTAGATGTATCGCTAGTGTTCGGATGGATTGTCGAAGGATACACTCTCTAGACTCAGTTAGCCATTGGTTTATTTACACTTTAATGTTTATTGGAGAAGACTTCACGAATACTGATCCTTGAAACATCACCTTCGAATTTCTAGACAGGCTGTAATGGGTAAAGCACGAACTATCTTACGACCTCCTGACTCAACAGTGCACGGTCATGTGCTTTCTCGTATTCTCGACACATCGCGATAGACACTCTCTCGCGTAACTCGGAATGTACGCGTTCCATATAAACAAAGAAGGTTATGTGCCTTGAATCAAGACAGTTACAGCTATAAAACCTGATTGAGTGATATCCTAAGCTAGGTATACGAAGAAAGTGTGGCAGGGCAGTATTCCCCCAGGTGATTCAAGAATAGACCGGCTACACCCGGTGTTCCCTACTACATGTACTGAGATTTATTGATTGTTTACTTGTTGTAGTCATCATTTTCCGTGTACTTAGACTTCACATGTCTCTGTGATTGATGTTTAGTTTCTCATGGTATCCGTGCCAACACGCCTCTTCACTTTAGTGTCATATTATACGAGCGGAAAACCCCGAGTGATGTTTACATGTGGCAAGCTATGGTGGGTGATTTCAGCATTACGAACAAATATATATTTACCTGGCATCCCCTCTCCTTTTTTTTCATTTTCTGTAATTTCTCTTTACAATCATAGTCAACTTCATCGTCATCAAGAATAATCCAAAATCATCATGGCTGCGCCTATTGTTTGGATCAATGCTTTCCCCGGAACTGGGAAGCTTACCGTAGCCCAGGCAGTAAAGGCCCTGGAAGAATCCGTCATCGTCATTGACAACCATCAGCTCATTGATCCCGTGGCGAAAAGGGTTTCTCCCCTTGATCCGCGTTATGATGTCGAGCGAAAGCTTGAACGCGAGCGAGCTTTCGAAAAATATATACAGGATCCCGCGACAGCATCGCAAATTGTCATCTTCACAGGTAAGACGCGCCAGATATCTTATGTATTACTCCTTATCATATGTTAACATATGAAACCAGATTTCCAGTCTAACAATGAACTGGGTCGAGATGTCGCACTTGAATACCAGGCAGCTGCTCTGAAAGCTGGCCGGCCTTTCGTACCAATCAACTTGGAATGTGATCTCGAATCCAACTCTGAGAGAATCACAAGTCGCGAACGCATCAACAGCGGTACAACAAAGTTGGTCGACAAATTCTTCCTCAGGACTATGCGAGTAAAATGCAGACTCTTTGAGTTTAAAGACTTACCTGAGTTTCTCTGGCTTGAAACGACCTACAGAGAGCCAGGTGATGCGGCCCAGACAATTTTGGAACACTGTCAAGATGTATGGGGCAAAAAATGAATCATATATAGCTGATTGCTCAAGAATCCCAGCTATATAGGATCATGGTTGCTAAACCGGGGATTAAGTTCAGTTCATAGTTGTTACCCATGGAGGCTTATTTCATGTACTTTAGTAGAGTTTTGACCACAAGTTGTGGCTTGTAGTATTAGGGTTAGATAGGACTGTGAATTTGATGCATTTAATTTCATATCAAGCAAGAGTGATCAACTTAACGGGCCGTCTTTAGTATATGGCGATCATAAGTGGCGGACATCATGGTGTTTCGCATATATCGCGTTCTAGCCCTCCGACCGCGGAATGCAAGTGTCATCAAGCGTCATAGAGCGCCAGCACAGGCATAAGATAAACTTCACGGCAACACTAATTGATTGCAGTCAAAAGGAACGCCATTCTCCATTAATTCGCACCTGTTGCGTCACGAACGAATCATCACTCTGCTTGTGCCTGTTGTATTGTGATGAACCCCGTTAAGGTGGCAATGTTGCTCGGTATATAAGGCCTTTGCGGTCGACTATGTTACATAGGAATTTTCTGCTTCATAAATCTTTTCGTCTACAATTATTCACGCCTCAAGATTTGTATTCATTCAATTAAAAATGTCATCTACATCAGCGCCAAAATCGAGTCTGGCTTCAGACACCACGCCCAACACTGGCGCCAACGACACCAAGCCCAAGATGTTTGACAAGGAGGGCGCCGTAGGCCAGCACTTTACAGGTGTGTCGCAACGACCATTCAGTAATCCTATCCACGCTTCCATATAGACAATAAAGCTTACACACTTCACAGAGGAGGGTGCGCTCGGAGGAACTGCACAGAAAATCGGAGGGCCTCTCGACAAGGAGGGAATGATTGGCAAGCAATTCACGACAGAAGGAGCTGTCGGAGGGTCAGTTCAATCAGCAATGGGCGGCCAAAAGCGCGCGTGATTAGGAGCAGCTCATTGAGTCAAATCGGATATGTTAATTAGGAATCGAAAGAAAATCGTCAGTTGCGTGCCGGCATTGTAGTAGGCCAAGCTCTACCGTTCGTATACAGGAAACATCAAGTCTGGATACTTGACGTATGTCCTTGCATGAGTAGACCAACCCAACTATCGTGCTGTGCGTTTGAAGGGTTAACTAGCCACTTGCTTTATAGCCTCAAAGGAACCCCATCTCTCATTACTTATAGATGGCTTACAACTTCCAGGACCTACGAGTCATGCCTGATTGTAGGTCCATTTGGTGCCGTCTCGAGTCATCATTTCCTGCTAAATTTGTTTTGACATTCCGCTGGCGAATTAAATTCTGGAAGAGCTAGATGCCATATGCCAAGCGCTCCATAGGTGCTTCAAGTGCTTCTTGGCTCCATCTGTGCTTATGATATGTTTTTGAGTGAAGGGTAGGTGAAGCACTATCATGACGGGTTCAGCCGTATTGAGATATGTCTGGGGGTTTCCTGTAACATACATCTTCCATTACGGATTAATAACCTTCACATATATCATTACAACAGTGCAAAACCAACTTGTAAGATCTTTTCAGACTATGAATTCGGCATGCAAAGCTAGCGCTGGTACTAGACAACAGTATATACACCATTGAGAAGTCTAGCTCAGATCATCAACATCATGCCCATAAACGAATGATGCGCTTTTCCCATGTACGCTAGATGAAAAATGCAAAATCAATGCTAAAAAACGAGGGTGACAACAAGGAGCCCCCCCTCACATCTTCCTTTCGTAAAACTTCAGCTCATCAATTTGTCCTAGTATGCCCTGTCGATTAATCCAATGCAGAGCCAGTTGGCGTCCGCTCTTGTACTGCGCGATGATTTTCTCCCAAGGAGCAGACCAGTCCTCTGTCAACCCGAGCGTAGACAAGAGAGCCTTCCAGCGATCCGTGGGTTCCATGCCGTTAACTGAGAAGCCATCTATCAAGGCATCCAGCTGGGAGATGTATCCCTTGAATTTGTCAGCACTGCGTGCCGTGGCCTTAAGAAGGCCCATAGATAGCTCGATCCAATAGTTGGATACGTCAAGTTGACTGTAGGGATGCCATAGGGCGTATCGAAACTCGAATGTGGGACCATCAGCTATGCTGTCATCCAGTCGTATGGCGAATGCTGTGGGTTCTCCGTTGGTTCCGACAAGGCCATTGGAGAGCTGCGTGAGAGAGCCGGTCTCCCATACAAACTGGAGCCTGGCTAAAAGATCCTTGTTGTGGAGGTTGGGAAGATGCTGCTCCATGATCGCGGCTCTAAGTGGATCCTCAGGGCGGGATCTTCCTCCAGAGCCTTCCCAAACAAGCGAAGAGATTCGAGAGCATGATTCCAACGTCCTAATGTGGGGGAATGGCAGCCCGTGGGCGTTTGGAGCAACGCGCTTAAGTAGCTCCTTCTCGACAACCCAAACCAGAGTCGTCAGTTTCTTTGCCATGAGGAGAGAAAGTGGCCCAGCGGCTGGCCTAACATGGACGTTGAATCGGCATGACGAGTTAACGTGGATTATGAGCCCCATACGTAGCGCTCCAAGGGCCCATTTGACCATAGAGTCTTTGTCTTTTAGCTCAGACTCCGGATACGATGGGCTACGGAGGCGGACTCCAAACCATTCGTAGTTTGCCGGGCTAGGTCTCTTTGCGTATGTCGTAGCCGATGGCTCGAGGAGCCAGAATCTAAAGTAGTCTGAATCGCCGTCGAGATCGTTGACATGATATACGGTTGAGGTCTCGCGCGATGAAACATCTTCGCAAACGGCCACCGACTGACAATTTTTCATGAGCAACTCCTTGCATTCGTCAAGTATGGCGCTGTAGGGTTCTTCTTCATCAGCAGGACAGACCCAAGGTTGCTGAACAAGCGAATCATCTGTATTGTCGGAAGGATATTCGTATTGAAGATCTGGTAGCTCCTGTGCTACCATAAATTCGATTTCGAAGTTGTAGATGAGGGGGAAGCTGTCTTGTTCAAGGGCCAGCTCGCGAAGATGATCTGGGTCGGACATTATGATTGATGGTAATATGCTGTCGTATGTATAACTAAAGTGAATGTGAGTTTGATAACGAGAGTATGAGTAGCAATTACGGCTGATTTGATATCCTATAAGCAAAGAATGACTGTGCTATCTGCCTTACACTAGGTGAGAGACTTGAGAGCAGTTGAAAGAAAATATCACAGAGACGCGAAACGACATCGCAGTAGACATAAAACGGCAATCTCGCATGACACTTTCCTACTATCTGTCTCGTAAAGTGGAAATTTACCATTGAAGCTCTGGAAAGAACAACTTGATGTCCTATGGAAAGCCGGGCATTTCCTTCTTCGACTCGGCTTCATGTTGGATGGAATCCTTTGACAGAGCTGTTGCAGAGAATTCCATAAGATGATATCAAAGATAAAAAGGCCGAGTTGCAAGAGCGATATGTTACCTCGTGTGGTACTGTATCTGACCTTACAATCGAGTTGCACCAGCCACGGAGTGCTATGATGCCATGAGCAGGCGTACACAAGAAAGATATACCTCGCAAATCCAGTGCCGCTTAAAATAAGGCCGTAGCCTCAAGCGCACAGCTAATGAGAATTCTCGGCGGAATCATTTCACGTTATGGACACGGAATTGTGTTTGTGGAGAGCAAGCAGTGTTCGGCAGGCGGGAACGCAAGCCTCGGCCAACTCGCCTATCGCCAGCTGGATTGGCCATCTCTTTTCCGAGACGGCTGTTGTATCAAAAGGCCAGTAGAGACGGCCTCGAGACACAATGATGCCCGATGCAGGAATAGATGCGAAATACGAGGCTTGCAAACGGCAAGAAAGAGCGTTGCATCTCGAGTTCCTAAAAAGATACAGAGTACAGAGCACATGATGGAATGGAAAGCGCCCCAGGAGGATCAGATTACATAAGCACTGCGCCTCTACTCCGTTAGTTACTCTAAATCATTCTAAAAATCGCTTGCAGGCAGCAGCAGGCATTCAGCCCCACTGTGGCTTCGATTGTATGCGGCGCCATGACTTCACGGTCGCACAGCGTGCAGAATCCCTTGTTTTAGCTTGTGGATATTTAGCTCCCATGAAGGCGCGACTTCTTGGGCTCTACAGATCATTCACGCTCTTTTTTTTCACCCTTTTTGTTGTCGTAATGTGCCATTCACCTTTGGTATAATATACCGTCGACGGGAATGCCCTTGTGCCGCCTGTACTGGCATGAGATACCATCCATACCTAACGCGCCATGAGCCAATGGAAAGCTGCGGAGCCAAAGACTCCCGATGAGGATGCGCTGCGGGAGGAGGAGATGCAATATGGGGGCATGACAGAAGAGGAGTTGCTAGAGAAGTATGTATCTGCCCGCTTTCTATATAATTTTCTTTGCCAAATAATGTGGCCCTAATCCTCTTTCAAGATATCCCAATAAGCCGAGGAACCACTCCAAGACGCTCAAGTTCTCCGAGCTATTCAAGGAGCTGTTCAATCCATTGAATGAGAACAAGAAGCAGGCCTCCGGTCCAACAGTGCCGGCGACGAAGAAAGGGCCTCATGGGCACACCAAGCTGTCGCCCCAGGAGCAGAGGCGCCACATTGTTGAAAGGTTCATCACGAGATGGAGAAAAGAAGTTGGTGATGATTTCTATCCTGCGCTACGACTCATCTTGCCCGACAAAGACCGCGATCGCGGCGTCTACGGGCTAAAGGAAAATGCTATAGGAAAACTCCTGGTCAAGCTAATGAAGATCGACAAAAACTCAGAAGACGGCTACAATCTGCTGCACTGGAAGCTGCCTGGCCAAACAACAGTGTCGCGTCTGGCTGGTGACTTTGCTGGTCGGTGCTTCGAGGTCATCTCCAAACGGCCAATGCGCACAGAGCTAGGGGACATGTCGATTGCGGAAGTCAATCAGCAGCTGGATAAATTAGCCGCCTCAAATGGAGAAGCCGAGAACTTGCGCATTTTTGAAACCTTTTACAATCGAATGAACGCAGAGGAGCTCATGTGGCTCATTCGCATCATCCTAAAACAGATGAAGGTCGGCGCTACAGAGAAGACATTCCTGTACTTGTGGCATCCTGATGCCGAGACCCTTTTCAGCGTTTCGTCAAGTTTGAGGCGCGTCTGCTGGGAGCTTTACGACCCTGCATTCAGGCTCGAACAAGATGAAGCCAACATTGAGTTAATGCAATGCTTTCAACCGCAACTTGCCCAATTTCAGATGCCAGCATCATTCCAGAAGATGATTGAGCTCCTTCGACCAACCGAAGATGATCCTGAATTCTGGATAGAAGAAAAGCTGGATGGTGAACGTATGCAGATGCACATGATTGAGGATCCCGACCACCCAGGAGGGCGCAGATTCTGTTTCTGGTCGAGGAAGGCTAAAGATTATACATATCTTTACGGCAACGGGTTGTTGGATGAAAAATCGAGCTTAACGAGACATCTCAAAAACGCTTTCGCGCCTGGAGTGCGAAACCTAATTCTAGACGGCGAGATGATCACCTGGGACATGGGACTCGATAAAATCGTCCCATTCGGTACTCTGAAGTCGGCGGCGATTGCGGAGCAAAACAACAAGTCGGAATCAAATGCCGCAGGCCATCGTCCCCTGTTCCGCGTCTTCGACATACTATATTTGAACGACAAGCAACTGACGCAGTATACCCTGCGCGACCGCCGCCGTGCTTTGGAAAAGGCCGTCCGGCCAGTCCATCGACGACTCGAGATTCACGAATACACCAGCGCAACGTCGGCTGATGCCATTGAGCCGCTTCTGAGAGACGTAGTTGCAAACGCGTCAGAAGGTCTCGTCTTGAAGAATCCACGATCCATGTATCGCTTAAACAGCCGTAACGACGACTGGCTGAAGGTGAAGCCCGAATACATGTCAGAGTATGGCGAGTCGCTCGATTGCATCATCATCGGCGGCTACTATGGCTCCGGAAGGCGAGGTGGAAGGCTATCAAGCTTTCTGTGCGGCCTTCGAGTGAGCCCGAACCACATCCAAGCTGGTGCCAATCCAGAGAAGTGCTACAGCTTCTTCAAAGTCGGTGGTGGATTTCGAACGGAGGACTATGCTGAAGTTCGACATCGCACCGACGGCAAATGGATCGAGTGGGACCCCAAGAACCCGCCATCGGAGTACATTGAGCTCGGTGGCGGAGAGGCCAAGCAATTCGAACGACCTGACGTGTGGATTCGACCCAAGGATTCCGTCGTAGTCTCTGTGAAAGCAGCCAGCGTCGGTCCCTCGGATTCGTTCGCTCTAGGCTACACATTGCGGTTTCCCCGGTTTCGACGGCTGCGGCTCGATCGCAACTGGGAAACGGCTTTGTCTATAGAAGAGTTTCAAGAGCTGAGACGTAGAGTCGAAGAAGAATCGAAAGAAAAGGAGATGAAGGTGGAAGGCCGCAGGAGGAGAAACCCGAAGCGACTAAAAAGAGAGCTTGTCATTGCCGGTGACGACGCGGCGCCTCCCGAGTACGAAGGTGACAAATCCAAACTTTTCGAGGGCCTCGAGTTTTGCGTACTTTCCGACTCGGCGAAGCCCTACAAGAGGACCAAAACGCAGCTGGAATCAATCATTAAGGAGAACGGGGGCTCCATTTCGCAGAGAGCTGCCCCCGGAACAAGAATGATTCTCATAGCGGATAAGAATGTGGTCAAGGTCGCCAGCCTGATCAAGAGTAGGGAGGATGTCGACATTATCCGGCCCAAATGGATCCAAGACTGCGTGGAGCAGCCTGGAGGAGGGTTTCTCCTTCCGTACGAGGAAGGCCATATATTCCATGCGTCGGACGCTCTGTGGGATGCTGCGGCGCGGAATCAAGACCAATTTGGTGACAGCTACGCTCGCGATGTGACCGTCGACGAGCTGAGGCAAATATTTCAGGACATGCCGAAGCTTGAGAGTCCAGGGTCCTTTGATAAAATGCTGTTCCTGGAGCAGCTGGAGCAACATGGGCACGAGTTTGCGAGCTTGCGGAATTTTCTGTTTTCACGATGCGTGGTATATTTTCACTGTACTGATGGCGCGAACCCGCTTGTTAGGGATAAGTGGGAGCGTTACATCAAGTACGGGAGTGGTGCATGTAGTCAGGACCTGGATGATCGGGCTATCACGCATATCATCGTTGTCGGTGGAGGTGCGGAAGAGGTTGAAGACGCTGCAGATGAGCTACGCCAGAAGCTCAGCTCGCGGCGGACATTACCTCGACTTATCAATGTGAAATGGGTGGAAGAGAGTTGGAAAGAAGGGACGCTCTTGGATGAGGAACAATATGCCATCTGACACTTAACAGTGATACACCAGCTCTTTGTTCCGTAATGTCGTTCCAAACTAGCATAACGAAATGAGTTCTCATGACTGTATCTGCGCCGATTTCTACCCATTTACTCCGATATCCCAAGAGTTAGCTCGTCTTCCTTTCCCCTTCCATTCGTTTCATGTGCAATGTCCCACCCGCTTATTTGCCAATGGTTAAGAATAGGCGATCTCCAACGTCGCCCAGACCAGGCTTCAACATGCCTCCGCTGGTCAGTTCCTGATCCACGCCGGCAATCCAGATTTCCGAGCCCTCGGGCCATTCGGAGGCGGCTCGCGCAATGCCTTCCGCAGCACCCAGGACGGACAAGACGATGACCCTCCTAGCACCCCATTCGCGCAGCGTCTGGATGGCGGCGGCGCAGGTACCGCCAGTGGCAATGACGGGGTCGACGATGATGGCGAGGCTGCTGCCGTCGGTGTCGGAGCTGATGTGGTGGGGGAGGTTGTTGTAGTACTCGACCGGATCGAGGGTGGAAGGTTCGCGATACATGCCGAGGTGATGGATTGGAACCGAGGCTGGCAGCATGGTTTGTACGGCTATCACGGTTGTCAGCCAGCAGAGGCTTGCGGAGGGGGAAAAAGGCAGAGAGCTTGCCTTCGACCATGCCTAGGCCTGAGCGCAGGATGGGCACAATGCAGATGTTGCTGGGCTCGAAGACGACGGTCGTGTATTCAAAACCGAGAGGTGTTTGGTCCTGTATGTTTGTACGTTAAAACCCCGACTTGGAAGGATGTAGGCATTCAATGGAGAGAGCTTACCTTTGGGCCGTGGGCTGCTCTTATGGCTTTGCTGAACGCTTCACAAGCAATGATTAATGAGATCTCATGTACTAGAGACTTGACGTCGCGGGGACTGGTGGACTTGGATCGCAGCTGGCTCAGCTTGGCCAGCAAGCTGGGGTGCTGAGAGACGTGGACGTTTGAAGGAAGGCCTGCCATGGTCGATGGCTCGTGTTTGCGATGTTAGCTTAGATAGCGGAACTGAAGCATCAATCAGATGCTCTGCGACAAGGCCAAAGGGAGACAGAAATCAGGGAACAAAGTTAGAAAGATTAGAGAACTCAGAAGAGCAAGGCAGCGAGAGAGTTTCAGATGAAAAAAAGAGGAGTAGAGGCAGACAAGAGCCGACCTCGATGCACCTGCGAAAGGGCATCAGCTGGATGACCGAAGCTGGCTTGGCTGGGCATAAATTACGTACCTTGTCGCGCGTTCTGAAAAGGGAGCCGGTCGGTTTACTGCCGCTTACCCTAGAGGCGGGGGAGGGGTCGCTGCGATAGGTGCTGCCTGATCCGGCAGTTTATGGAGCGTGGGCGGGGCATCAGTGCTTTCGGGGGTCGGAGAGGCCCGCTGGTGGGCCCTGAGGCACTGAGATAAGGGAGATGCTGCTATCATTGATGTCTTGTACGGAGGGCCTGGTGGTCTCTACCTGTATGGCTCTTGTATGGAGGTGAAGATTTAGTGACATGGACTGCATCCTAGGTATCCTCGATAACTTGGGGAATAGTGTATGGTTAAGAAAGGCTGCACCCACATGCATTAAACAGCCCATGCCTTTGCGCGATATAAATTAAATAGTCATTCAACACCCTCACTGCGAGGCAATGAAAATTAATAATAGTTATTAGATATGGCACATATGAGTACTCCGTATCCTCACCCGCTTTACCCGAAGACGGCGGAACTGACGGTTGCCAGCACTCATCATACCAATACGCACGGCTCTGTGGAAACCAGCAGATAGCGGCTGAATCTCGGCATTGACTATTTTTCCTACGAACTTCAACCAAATTTCCCGGCCCACCCTTTTTTAAGGATAAAATCATTCCACTCCTTGAATCCGATCGCAATTTCGATCACCTACGCGATGTTGCGCGGTTGGAACGCCGTCTACTTTCCAAGCTGAAAAGCTAAAGACTTTTCGAGTTAACAAACCGTGTCGCGACAAATGGCTTCTCCGTCGTGCGACCAAGATGCTGCGTCGCGGCGGCGCCCGAGCTCCGGGAGCTACGATGCCCCGGCCGCGTATCGACACATTGATGATGAGGCCGCAGGATTGCCGGTTGAATTGTCGAACAATCGCCGTGAGAGCATGAGAGCGGCGTCGCATTCACCCGCTCGCTCATCTCGACGGAGGTCTGTTGCAGAGACGCGGGCCTACGACATTCCGGACGATTGGGAAAATCTCGATGAACTGGCGGCTACCAGTCCCGTCGAAAATGTTACCGAAGCGCCCATATACAGACATCATAGCTTGGAAGCTACGCGCAGTCGCGATCAAGAGGAACGGGAAATGCGCAGAGCTGGCCTGTCACGGACGCATGGTGAAACTGCAGAGCAACTGGCCGATGTCGAAGCGGTAGATGAAAAGGGAGGACAACGCGTATCCAGGCTGGCGACTGAGATCTATACGACATCTTACCTCATTTTCTTTGCCATATTTGGTACTCTTGCGCGTGTTGGATTGACTGCGTTGACTACATATCCTGGCACGCCAGTAGTTTTCAGCGTGCTTTGGGCCAACTTTGGCGGCAGTCTCATTATGGGGTTTTTGTCCGAGGACCGCATGCTGTTCCGCTACGAGTGGGGAATGCCCACATACGACCGACTGCTTGCGCGTGCGAAGCAGAATGGCAATGGCTCCGGAAGCTCAGGACAGGGGAGCTCGGGTCAGGATGATCAGGTTATCGACTTGGCAGCAGCCAAAAAGGCCCATATGGCAACCAAAAAGACGATCCCACTATACATTGGTCTGGCCACCGGGTTTTGCGGTAGCTTCACAAGCTTCTCGAGCTTTATCCGAGACATATTCCTAGCCTTGTCGAATCAGATGGTCACCCCAGATCTGGGTATCCCGGGAAGAAACGGTGGATATTCGTTTCTAGCGCTCCTAGCTGTGGTTATTACAACCGTGGCAGTGTCGTTGTCAGGGCTGTTCCTCGGAGCTCATTTGGCGATTGGCTTAGAGAGATTTACGCCCTCCATTCCGTATCCCGTCACCCGCAAGGTGCTTGATCCCCTCGCCGTCTTGCTAGGTTGGGGCTGTTGGGTTGGTGCGATTCTCATGGTAATTTTCCCGCCCCATAACAAGTGGCGCGGTGAGATATTGTTCGCGCTTGTCTTTGCACCTTTAGGATGCCTCGCTCGTTTCTACCTGGCTATTACCCTCAATGGCAAGATTGCGTCATTTCCTCTGGGAACTTTTGCCGCCAACATCTTCGGCACAGCGATTATGGGCATGTCATGGGACATTGCTCATGCGCGAATCGGAGGGCGCGCTGGCTGTCAGGTGCTGCAAGGCGTTGAAGATGGTTTCTGCGGGTGTATAACGACGATTTCCACCTGGGTAGCCGAACTGAGCAGCCTCGAACGGCGGCATTCATACATTTACGGCTTCAGCAGCGTAGCAACTGCTCTAGTGGTGATGATAGCCATCATGGGCGGCCTTCGCTGGACTGGCGGTTTCGATGCCTTGGTCTGTGTGAGTTGAGCGAATACACGAATACGAGCGCATGGGACTCAATGATACCCCCATCGGCCGAAGGCCTTCTAATGAATGCCCAGGCAGAGGCCAATTCTGTATTTAGATACAATTTGCTGTAGTTTCTCTATAGAGACCGAGTTTACTCGGGACGCGAGCGCATCTCATGATGTACGACTCTGCTAATTTAACGCGAAGGAGCTGAGGAAGGCGCTTGATATCCTAGACGAGTGTCTTATCTTCTTGAAATAAATACTTTGTGATCAGAAACAATACCATCGAGTCTTTTTCATTGTACATATCTAAGTCATAGCTGGCTGCTATTGAATCACGATCGATATGTAGCTGACAAGTTCAAGTTGCAAGAGACGGCAATAAGTGCACGTGCTGAGTCGTCCTTTTTGGTCCCAAGGCAGGTACTTTGCGATCGCAATATCCTCCTTTACTCCGGTAACTGCTTCCCAGGCTTCTGCTTTCCATTTCCTTATCATTCAAAGCTTTCAATATTGTATTCATCTATGCATACTCTTGAACTTTGATCTCTTCTCATGACTCCCTGACATCTTTAGCTCGACACTACGCTAGTATAATACACTCCCATGACCAAGCCGAGATAGTTCAGCTCGGGGTCTGCTTTATATCTCTTTGCATCATGGACTCGATGCCGATTTTGTGGCAAACGTGCGCGGCTCGTGATGCGTACGGGAGGCCATGCCCAGCGCGTTCTCAAATTCCCTGTGAAAACTGCCAGCTTGTCGCCGTATGTGGATAATACACGTCACATTTATCTCCCTGCTATGTGTTCAGTTGTGCTGATGGGAATTAAAAGTACTGCGGCGAAAGATGCAAAGCAAATCACCACGCGGAGCACAAGTTCTCTTGTCCGATCTCATTCCCTCCGTTATCAGGTCCGACACGCAAAATGGACATTCCAGATCACCCCGTCTTTGATGCTGACAGCTTTTGGGCTAAATATGCGGCGACTGACATTTTAAATCTGGAGAATAACGAGGGACCACAATACACAGGGCCGTTGAGTATTCTTCTATTTGGCGGTGAGTTAGCTGTCGAGAGATATCGTTGAAACGCGGATCATTCTAACAGGTCTAGACTTTGGCTTGCGGCACCTAGTCTACTCGGTCGCCAACTTGCCTGAACATGCTTATCCGTCTATAACTGCGACAATCTCGGAGCCAGATTGGTCACAGTTCCAGCGCACGTTATTCCCGTTGCTACTACTAGCTACGAGAGCTGAAGAGGAGGATCCTTACGTGCTGGCAGAAGTCATTACGCATCTGTGGTACTCAGCAAGGTGGCCTGAAGATGTGTATTCCTATATCATGACGCATGTTCCTCCTGCAATCAGCCAGGTGGAGAAAGAAGTCTACCTTGAGTGCGAACAACGGGCGATACGAACAACCGACCTTTTTGAATCTCAATGGGGTGACGAAAATTGTCTTCTTCTTTGGGCCTCTGCGAGCCTTGAAGAGTGGGGAACTCTCTTTGCCTACCTGGACTACTTAAGGGAGGGCTTCCCATTCGATATTGATACTCAAATGGTGAGAGCATTAGACATTCGGAAACACTGCGAGCCTCTGGATAGGGCTGTTGCGCGAATGTCGCCATCGAGAGTGGCTGGTATGCGGAAGTGGCGGGAGGATGGAATTCTCCTCCCTTATGCCAGTCCGAGAGATGGATTTGTACATCAGAGCCTGTAAGTTATGAGAGCGGGCCACTGGTTTGGAACACAAAGCGTTTCTGCTCTAACTGCGCCTCGTAGAATCTTTGCCCCTCCTGTCAACAAGGTTCCTGAGGGTTCAACTACTGAGCCCCTTTCCGAATGGCCGAGAAACGGGATTTTAGAATGCGAGCTCTGTCCAGCAACCGGTGATGTGTATGGCAAGATGTTCTTCTATGTCCGTGACTTGCTTGTGAAGTTCCAGATGCAGATGGTGAAAACTCCGATACGCGTAAAACTCAGTACCATGCAGAGGATAGATCTCGTGGGCTACATTCTGGAAACCCAGCCAACCATTTCTACATTTGATCGAATAGAGGTATGTCTTTCGCACCTAGAACTGAAAGCGCGGCTAACTGGCTTCTCCTACTTTCAATTTTTTCTTTTCCTAGGTTAGAAACCTCTTTGACTACGATGCTCAGCAGTGCCTGATGTCTTGCAGCCTGTTGTTGCGACACGAAGACGAGAATCCGTTCGCAGCAATGTTAGCTATGACGAGAAAGTCCATTACCCATTCACAACCGGGGGTCGAGGCGCTATTAGCTGATGAAAAGAACATGTTGTACCATCCAACTGCTGAATCATTGGATAGTATAATTCCTCCAGTGCAGGACGGGGACAGGACGAGTTATACTAATGCCATGGTGGCTCGACACTTACTGCTGATGCTCCATCGTAATTGGGATACATTTTCTGACAGGTACGTGAGTTCTACGAGAGTTTTATTACTCTTATATACTTTGGGAAATGAAGGAGTTGCTAATCTGCAATCTAATCGCAGGTACTTAAGCGACCCCAACGTCCTAGGATTTCAAACACCAGACGATGCTCCGTGCTTCATTTGCGGCAAAGAGGCACCAAAAATAGAGCGCAGCATCCTCAAGACTAGGTATTTGGGCATGCAATGGAATGTTAAAAATAGCGTCACAGATCGATGGCCCAATCGTCTCGTGTATGGAAAGCAGTACAAGGCGACAAAGGAAGAAGTGATGAGCTGGATCGGCTGGCCAACCACAATGCCAGAACGGTGGTTGGAGTGGAAAAAGGTGAGAGATGTTGGTTTTAAAGAATGGGGAAAGTATTTGTCCATGATCCACGGGGAACCCCCGGTGCGGCTCTGGTTTCGACGTTTCGGGCTCATCGGAAAGGAAGAAGACGCCACGAATGGCGACGAGGTGGACCTGATAGAACAGGGGGTCGTGCATGGGACCGGATGCAAGCACGATCATGCATCCAAAAAGGGACAAGGTAGTAAGAGGAGAGAGAGAGGCTCTGAGTCTAAAGGGTTGAAACCTTACGATACTGAAGTGATCAACGTCGACAAGAGGGTACATGTGAAAGTCCGAGAAGTCAAGGATGATGACGACAATAATAGCAGCGGAGGTGGCGACGAAGAAAAGTCGCCTCATCAAGAAGAAATCTCGAAGAAGCAGAAAAAGAAGAAGCAGAAGAAGAAGAAGCAAAAGAAGTGAGAAGAATGGGACTTGGTCCAGTCAGGTCGACAGCTTCTCCTTCCAACGAGAGTGTGTGTATGGCGCTTTGGACGGATTGGGCTACTGGCCGGGGTCTGGCCAGCAGTGAAGGCACTACACGGCTCTTCGAACTAATGCTTTTGGAATCAATTCGTTTGGGTTTTGCAGACGTGTACGTTACATGATTATGCCGAAATGGATGGAATCAAGCTGTTTGCTTATTCAGTCAGTTGGAATGAGAATCCTGAATATCGGCAGTCGGGTGGGATGCAATGACAGAGTTATTGATCAATTATTAAGACGAGGAGCCCGCTGATAGAGCATTGTGATTCAAACGACATGGGGTACACATCCAGTTAGCTTTAATGAGACTAGGAAAGCTCAATAAATTGAGCTGGAGCCAATCTTTTCTACAAATTATAAAGGTCAGTGGAGCTAACAGGCGGGACGCTTTATGTGCGCTCATCAACGGTCAAAGCCATACAGTTGACCTTCTACGAGATAGGATTTGATGCGTCGAACCCGCCATCTATGACCCCGCGGGCTGGTGCTTATAAGTCGGCAAGGAATCCCACATCATACCTCTAGTTTCGACCGCGTCAATTGGAGGAGCGGATAGCGTTTTGTAAGTAAGTAAAATTTAGTCGGTGGATCAGAGGACTATAGATGTGCAAAGCTCAGCCAGCGACGGCCCGACGTTTGGTCAATCTTACATCATTACCAACGTCGCCAAACCCATCTTGAGTGAAAAGCCACCTTGTCCACGAAAGACTCGTTTCCATTGGTGCTGTTCTTTTCCCAACTTGGCTCTGGCATATTTTACAGGATTTGTTGAGTGTGGGGTTTGCTGCATTGACGCAACATCGTGCATATTCTTACCTGTGTGTGTATAAGTGGTATATGGAGACAGCCCAAGGGCTGCAAGGATTCAGCTGGAGGCGCCTATCACTGCTTCTCCATAATTACGCAGCAACCCGACGACGATATATATACCCAATCGCCCTCACCCCGCTCTCAATGAAGTCGAAGCGAAACTCCAAAGATCACCAGAACCAGACCCGGCGCCGCACGCGAAGCGAGACATCATCAATGGCCCAACCCGAGACGAAGCGCGTCAAGACAGAGTATGAGCTGATCTACTGGCCTGGCCTCCCCGGTCGAGGCGAGGTCGTCCGCATGCTCTTTGAAGAGGCTGGCGTGCCTTACATCGACACGGCCAAGAACGACGACGCCGTGCCCAAGGTTCTTTCGTACATGGCGGCGGAGAACAATGGGGACGACAAGAACCCGCCGATTTTTGCGCCGCCGCTCCTCAAGCATGGAGACCTGGTGATCAACCAGATGCCCAACATTTTGCTGTACCTGGCGCCGAAGCTGGGGCTGGGCCCGGCGAGCGGAGATGGGGTGTACCACTTGAACCAGATTGCGCTGACGATTATCGATGGGTTCTTGAATGAGGTGCATGAGACGCACCATCCGGTGGCGACGGCAATGTACTATGAGGAACAGAAGGAGGAGGCGAAGAAGAGGGCCAAGGCGTTTAGGGAAGAAAGGCTGCCCAAGTTCCTGGGTTGGGTCCAGAGGGTGCTGGATGGGAAGAAGAGTGGTGGGGGAGAGTGGCTGTACGGGGGAGAGTTGACGTATGCCGACTTGGTGCTGTTCCAGGTGAGTCTCTTTGTCGTGGCATCAGAGATTGTTAAATGATGATGCTTACAAGGGCGGCTTTAGTGCCTTGATGGTACGCAGTATGCGTTTCCAAAGACGTTGAAGAAGTTTAGGAAGCAGGGCAAGTATGATGGTGTATTTAAGCTATATGACAGAGTCAAGGAGAGGCCGAACATTAAGGCGTACTTGGAGAGCGATAGGAGGTCCCAGTATGGGGATGGTATTTGGCGATATTATCCGGAGTTGGAGGAGGATGACTGATGTGACGTTATTCGAATAAGAATGAATGAAGAGAAAGACATATGAGAATACGTATCGACGGCACTTGAACTGATGAAAGATGAAGACGACTCACAGAGTCAATGAGGGTTCTTGAGATGTGAGATAGTAACATAGTAACAGTATATCCCATGCATTGAAGCAAATGAGGCGCTTAGTTCCAGAAACCTTCATTATTTGGCCGAGAGACTTGCTGTAAAGTATCTCACCACTAAACCAACTAGCAGTAGTTACCATAAATTAAATGAAGATAAACCAGAGATATTGGGCAGGCGCCCTCGAAGGCATTCATCCGCGGCCCAGTGATTATTTCAATGAGCAGTAATTAGATAATGGAGGTTTGACGCTCGACTCTCGTGATTTCATTCATCTCCGACAAGTCAAGTAAGACCAGAGGCGATCTAACAATTGAACAGAAGAAATTGCAGTATGTATCTTTTTATCGATGTTCGGCAACTATAGAAGCGAACTCTAAGGGCATTCTCAGCCTATAGAGCTCAACTTGTGTATATATACCCTGTTGCCGACGTCTTTTACCGAATTCCGGATTTCCACTCCTGTCCAACGTAACGTATATATCAACCGAACAAACTATAGATGAACCGGGAAAAGTGCTCGTCAGGTGTCTTCTCGCCCTTTGGTGATATGTTCACATCATGCTCTCATGAGACAAGCGGCAGCAGCGTGACCTCGGCCACCAAAGTACAATACACGGATAAAAGCGGCTGGTATAATTGGGCATCACCAAATTTATGTAGCTGCATCTGCACTTAGTAAACGTTATCCATGTCCCACGTCAGATCTCTCATGATGTAAGCGTCCTGCGCAAAGGCTGCGCACACTAGTGACGATGTGGAATCCATGCTATAGCCTTGTGATGTGAATCCTGCATACATGTATTCAATCCGGCAATGTGGTACTTCGATCCGCGGGCTTTTTTTAAGCTCTCAATGTCTCTCGTTCTTCCAGCTCGGAGAGAAACCGGTCCCCCCGTGTCTTACCCCGTAGGATGCAGATGCTATTCCGAATGTAGAGACACCCCCCCATCCTGGCTCTTGCATTAGCTCTTCCTATAGCCCGATTACTCATTGTGAGGCAGCAAGAGACCCCTCTCAGACCAGATATCCAATGATCTCGTGTCCGGTGGAGCTTTCAGCCCCAACTGCGTGTTCGCTGCATGCATGTTTCAGTTGGAGTCGCCAGGGTATTATATAAGGCAGTTGACTTATGTCTACCCTGCAGCGAGAAGCGGTTCCCACCCGTTTCTGTACGTTAGATGGCTTGCATACATCCGATGTCTGAGACTGAATAATGACCTTAATATGGCTTCGAGTAACGATTAGTGTGGCTTTGATACGATTCCCGCGGTGCGATACAAGTGGCGTACATATCTTTGGGTGGCGCCCAAAGGCGATGCAACACGTTGCTTTTGTGAATTACCCCTACTTATTTTCTTACGTTGGGTTCTTGTGGTGCAGTAGTCAAAACTTGTATAAATTGAATGGCGTAGCCGTTTGGGAGGATACCTGCTGCATACTATATATATATGCGACTGCCTACCAAATTTGAGGTCACACTTGATGCCTTTGGTGGATGTAAAGGCTTAGCATCAAACACTATATATCAAGAAAAAAGCAAATAAAGTCCCCTTGCATCCCTTCATACGACCTCTTATACCACAGAAAATAATATATGCCTGTCTAGAGGATACAACATCGTACGACAATGGCCGCTCCTACGCTCAAACACGTCTTTACCATGTCATTGACCCCGAAGCCTCCTGTTGACGCAGGCGAGACGCCAAGGGGAAAAGCAAACTGGTTTGAAATCACAGACGGGGACATTGTAGGACCAGACGACAAACACATTGCCAAGGTCCTTCCCGGCGGAGGCGATTATCTGAGCCGGTATGTCGAGGACAGCATCGCCGAGGTGGATCTGAGGGTGATCGCGCAGGATCCGTCCGGCACGCTCTTCCGCTTCACCGTGACGGGATTCGATTACCTCGACCGGGGAACCATGCTGGCTTTGGATGGGCAAGACCCGAGCCTTGCCGGCGGCGACCATGGCGGAGTCAAGGAGCCGTATGGGTTTGAGGTGCTGAAGTGTAACACGTCGAACCCGGAGTATAGGTGGCTCAACTTTGCGCTCTTGATTGCGCATGTGAAATTCGTCGCTGGGGCTGGCGGCATTGAGAGCGTGGTGTATACGGTCTATCAGGTGACGAAATGAGAGAATAGACATTTGACAGCGCTTTCAATAACACATTATCAGACCGTTTGCTCATGATGAAGAATTCTGTGTCAATAGATTGGCAACCCTGACATTGGTCTATCTAGTAGAACAAAGTGTGTCCTGAGATGTTTGATAGGGTATCTGGATCCATCATGACTTTCTTACTGGCGTTGCAACAAGACGAGAATAGCCATACTCAATCTGTATTTACATATTATACAACAAAAGAAAAAGAAAAAAAAACTAAAGACTGAAAACAAAAACGAAAATGGTATCAATTTATATATCCCTTTTACTGCGCTTCAATATCATGCTGAACGTAAATCACACCCCGCTTGTCCCTGGCCGCCTGGTTTACCGGCTCCGACTTGATGTTTGTTGTTACACAGGCCAATTCCTGGCCGTTGATCTGATCAAAGCTCCTACTTGAGGAGCCCTCCTCGATCTGGCTGTACTGCTTCTTGCTGTACAGAGCGATCCTGCTGTCGACCTTGGATCCCGCCGTTCCAGTCTGGTGACGAGCGGTTTTTCGATCGGACAGCTCCGTCAGTTTGGTGACGACGGGCTTGACGTAGGTCTTGAGCAGGGGGCCGAGGGTGGGGATGCAAGCGGCGATGATTCCGAGCCACAGCTCGAGGAAGCTCATCAATGCAATGTTGAAGAGATTGAAGACGAAGTCGGTATCGTTGATTGTGACAATGGTGAATTGCAGTCTCCACGTCATGATGCCAATGGTGCTGCTCAGGTTAGCTGCTGGTTCCCTTGTATTCTGCTAAAGAAGGGGGAGAAAACACTTACATGAGACCAATGCTAAACATGACGGAGACGACCAATTTGGATCGCACTGCCAACTGGAGACTCCACAGCACCGGCAGAGGCAGAATGACAATGGCGATATCGACAACCATGTTTAGCGACACAGATGTCAGCTCTTGGACGACGAGGTTGCGGCATGAACCTCCCGGTTGCGGGTCCCATTGCTGAGAGATGGGGTGGCATTGTGTCATGAAGAGGACGAGAAAGGCGACGCCGTAGCAACCAACCACGCCCATCATGATGTGCGCCCATCGCTTGAAGCTTTTCGTGCTGAAGACTCTTGTGTACAGCCAGAGGACGGAGAGCTTAATGAAGACGGTACCAAGAAGCCAGGTGACGCCACTCGCGACGATGAGCTGGTAGGCGCTGCTTAGTTAGAATCACAAGTTCCAAGGCGGTTCCATGTTGCGGGATGGAGGGTGACAGAAGACAATGGGAAAGAGACATACCTTGAATTGGACGCCGAATTCATAGTCATCCAGCTCGTTTGTGTGCTTGCCTAGGCCGTGGAAGATGGCCCAGATGCAGACGCCTTCCAGGGCAATGGTGTTGGCCTGATGACCATTGAACGATGTCAGCCCCAAAACGGTAACATTCTGCAACACTGCCCGACTCTCCTGCACGCGAAAAGAGGATAAAGTTGAAAGAAGAAGCACTTACCAGTGCAAAGACAACCATGGCATCATCTGGGAATATCCTGCGCCTGGCCACCGCCGCCGCCCAGAAGCGCAGGCCGATGAAGACGGCGCAGACGACGGTGAAGACGCATATCCATACCAGGAGATGGAGTCCTCTCCCGCCTGCTGCAGACATGATTCTCGCAAAATGGACGACGTGCAGCGTGATTCTTCTTCTTCTTTTTTTTTCTTCCGGCCCGTTGGTTATGAACGAAAAGAGAAAGCCTTTGGGCAGCGGGCAAGTGTGGGTTTGCCCAGGTTTATCCTCACCACCACACTTGCAAGGCACGCTACCATATATGTATGCTACCCATATGTAGTATGCTGGATGACTGCAAGGCATATAGCATCAATGTCACCATGGGGCTCCATTTTCTTCCTTTTTACCAAACGAAGCTGGCACGACCGGGCCCTGGAAGGATTGGTCGCGGGAAGTGGTGGGGGGGGGGGGTGTGCAGTCAACGTTGCCCGTCAGATAGATTCCGCGCAAAGAGAGAGAGAGAGACGAACTGTGGGACCAGCCCCAGCCTGATGGTCGCAGATCCCGCTCGTTCAAAGTGCCCTTTGGAGCAAAAAGAAAAAGGGACGAAAAGAAGAGACGGTCCTATCTACCGGTAATTTGCCACTGCATGTAAGACGGCCTGGAAGAGGGCAGAAGCGATGATACCCTGGGATACCTTGCAGCATGAAAAAGGGCTTCTCCGCTTCCTACGTCCATCGCATAGAGAGGAATTGTCCGTGGGGTAGCAACGTGGGTTGATTGGCGCAGGATTTGGGAATCATCGTCCGTGTTCACGCCTCCATCTGGGCCCCCCCCCCGTTTCGGTGTGGTGGAGAGAGCGGCGGTTTGCTTTTGCTTTTGTAATCTCTCGAAGCGCAATTTACAGATTAGAGAGATTCCTATTTCCGCCTGGCACCCGCAAACTACATAAGGCTATATAACCTGGACGCCAGTTTCGTTGCCCACCCCCGGTTTCTGAGCACAGTCTCTGCTTCCTTGTCCGGACATAGCTGGCTATCGATCTCAATAGTTTGGACGGCGAAAGGGCCCACTCACAGTTTTGCATTTTCGATCAGACACTTCAAAAGTTAACCATGCAGCCTCCGTTGCCCGCTGCGACGTCGACATGGCACAACGACACCTACGCAGCCATCTCGCCGACGAGGCCTGAGCTGAGCGCCGCAGGCAAGACGGTCGTCATCACTGGCGCTGTAAGTCAAAACTCCCATTTGTCTGAGCATCCTTTCTCTCTCTCGGCTGCGGCGTGCGGGAACGCCTTTTTTTTCTCCTTGCCTTACACCCCTGTCATCACATCACCGCTTGGACCCCCCCCTCCTCCTCACTCCCCAAGACCGGATGCCGTCCCTCATCCACTTAGGCTGAGCTAGGGTCTGACGGCAGGTGGAGCGGGCGGGTTAGCAGATGGGAAGGAGGGTAAAAAGAAGAAAGAAAAAAAAGGGCCAAAATTCGAGTCAGACAAGTTTTGTGCTAAAAAAGTCGTTGAGGGTACGGGAATTGGTCGAGAGACGGCGGTGGCTTTCGCAACGGCCGGGGCTGCCCACATTGCCTTGCTGGGACGAACCGAAGGCTCGCTAAAGCAGACGGCGTCGGCATTGCCATCCTCTGCTACGGCTTCGACCCATGTTGTCGATGTCACGCGGGAGGATGCCCTCGCCCAGGCGGCCAAGGCCATCGGCACATGGGATGTGCTGGTTCTCGGTGCCGGCCATGTGTCCGCGCCGTCGACCATTGCGGCCTCTGACTTTGCCGAGTTTTGGCAGACTTTTGAGGTACAGTACAAATGCCCCTTGCCTGTATGAAGAAGGGGATGTTGGGAATACTAAAGAATCCTTTGTCGAAACAACAACACAGACCAACGCCAAAGGAACTTATGCCTCGCTTCACGCCTTCTTGCCCACGGCCAATGCCGCCCATGCCGCGGTTGTGGCGGTGACGACGGGCACCACGGCCCTCCCAGCATCCATGGTGCCGGGCCTATCTGCTTACATGGCCTCGAAGCTCGCACAGACGAAGCTTATCGAGTTTCTGGCCGCCGAGCACTCGAACCTGTTTGCCGCAACCGTGCACCCGGGCATGGTTGAGACCAGCATCTTTACCAAAAGTGGCGCCTCAGCCGATAGTCTACCCATGGACAAAGGTATATGCTCAGTTCCCCCCTTGCTATTTTTCTTTTTTTTTTTTCTCTTACGGCTCGCTCGCTTCCCGAGCTTTTGAAACGTGGATCTAACACTATGATGCGTCTTTGCGTCTAACTCTAGTCCAACTCCCGGCGCACTTCATCGTCTGGCTGGCGAGTCCCGAAGCCGCTTTCTTAAGCGGTCGCTCGGTCTGGGCCAATTGGGATGTGACTGAACTCCAGGCAAAGGCTGCCGCCATTCAACAGAGCCAGCTCTTTACCGCTGGCATCAATGGCTGGCCCTTTTCTCCATAAGAGGTAGTTTAACTAGGTTGCGAGAGAAATATAGTAATCCAAGTGTCAGAGCTACAAGATTCATTACGAGCTCGTCATGCTTTATTATTATGCAAGTGAATTACAATTATGGAGCTAAAGACTCTACACTTTGGCACGTGCCAAAAACTGGATGACGACGGGCAAATACGAGGGCCAAGAATTTTTTATACATGTAGCTACTTGGCAGTAGTATTCCGTATCTCAAACTGTAACCTCAATATGCCGGGATTGGACGTAAACTGGTCCTTGACGTTGTCCAGGGCGCTCAAGCTAAGGTCCCCTGGCGCGGCACGGAAGCGATAGTTTTTCAGGATCCTTGCCACCACAAACTTCATCGTGTCCAAGGCCAGGGTCCGGCCAAGACAACTGTGGTGGCCGGTACCAAAGGGCGCGTAGGCGGCCACGTTCCGAATCATCTCGGGGCGAGTCGTCCATCGCTCTGGGATGAACTCGGTGGCGCGCTCAAAGCAGTCCTCGACTGTCTCAACCGGGTTAGCACGGGGCTCTCAATCAACAATGACACAACGAAAAAGAAGGTAAAGGAAAACGTACGTCTTCCAATGGTATATCGGGGAGCCACAATGGTTGTATAAGGCGGGATGAACTGGTCACCAATGGTAAGGCCGTTGGCAGTCGTCTTCCGGTTGCCACCCGTAAGGAGAGCGGGATGTAGCCTCAAGGCCTCCTTGATCACAGCGTTCAGATGCGGGAGGTTGACGAGTGACTTGAGATCCGTGACGTCCACGTCCTTGACCTCTTCGTAAATCTGATCAATGTGCTCTGGGTGTTTGCCAAGCTCGCAGAATACGGCGATCAAAGCCACTGCCGTCGGCTCACTACATCAGGGTGTGTGTGTTGTCAGCATCTTAATCTTTGCCAAGCCGTATCTCGCCTTTTTTGTTAGAAATCTCACCTTCCAGCCACAATCGCTAGCAAGCTGTCCCCTGCGGCCCAGAGCCATTTCTCGCTATCGAGGGCCGTGCCGTCTTCGGAGTCCTTCTCCATCAGGTAGTAGGACAAGTCCTGCGACTGGTTGGCGCTTCCATGCTCGAGTCTAGTGCGCATCTGCAGCTGGCACCACGCCACTGTGTCGAACCAGTCCTTGAGAACGCTGATACGCGGAGCCAGCTTAAAGGCAATCTGTATAAGCCACGGCACTGAACTCAGCGGCCCCAGTAAGGAAAGGGCACGCTGCAATCGCACAATGATGTGATGCCATTGCTGGCTCTCAAGCATGCCAAAGGGCTTGCTGAAGACAAAGTCGCCCATGACGTCGAAGCCGAACCAAAGCAGGAGGTTGCGCAGATCCGTCACCTTGCCCAGCTTGGCATCCTCTTCGATGCACTGGTCGAGCTTATCGACGTACTTGAGGATCTTGGCCTCATGCTCAATAAGCGCTAAGGATTTGTCCGGTGTAAGTGGCATGCATAACTAATGACGAGCTGAGACGAGGAGCAGACTGACCTTTGGTGGTAAAACCACTGTTCCATTCACGACGACGGATTGCGTGAACCGACTTGTTTCGGGTTGTGACAAGGGATTGGCTTGGGTGCAAGATGTCATACCACTCCGCCTTGGTGCATTCAGAGCGCGGTCCATCCACCGCCATGAAGACATCTGGGTGAAACACGGTGACCTCAGCCGGGCCTAAGTCGTCAGTTAGCCATCGGTCCCACATACTCTCTCTCTCTTCCTCCTATCGTGACAATGAAATAGCATAGCAGTCTCAGTCAGGCATACCTGTTCTCACAAAGCTTCCATACTGTTTGTACAGATCGTTCAGGACATGATGGTTCTTTGAGCCTCTGCATGCCCAAACGTGCCATATCTTGGTGATCCTGGCGTACCACGGCCCCCGAAAGCCAGCTTTGGTAAGTGGATGCCGAACAACGCGGTAGAAGACGATGCTAGCGACGAGGCCGGCCAAGTATCCATAACTCCAGGGTATGATGCTGCTGATAACGGCACCGACCAGAGTATTCCGCAAAGCATTCGCTAAGAGGGGACATCCGATGTATAGAGCAGAGAATTGGAGGAAGATTTGAGGCGCCTGGATATGCCATTCTCTCCAGATGAAAAACGCATTGTGGATGATGATGCCTGAAAGGACACCCGCGATGGAGAGGAGGGCTGGAGCGTGCGCTCGGCAAAAGTCGATTGCCTCCATTGGTAGGCAGTTGATCAACTGTTTGTTGCAATGAGAGGAATATGGCCAACACGCAGACCAAAGGGAACAACGCACTAAGATGGGGGTTTATGGTCGCCTCAAGAGATTGTCATTATAACTCGGCTCATGCTCTCTTCGGGGTGGATGCATGTAGGTACGGGATCACAACTATTTGATGTACATGTAGCCGGATCGACCTTCCTATCGTGGCCACACAAAAGAAGACCGGGGAATCTCTCAGCTTGATCGTGTCTACATTAGCCGGCCATTCACGGTATCTCTTTTTTTTTTTTGCCATCGATTCATGTACACTCCGTTGCCACACAGCCACGATAGAAATACCTTAGCCATGCATAAGGTACATGTATGTTTGGCCTGCCCTTTGGCTATGAGCTCGATGTAAGACGATATGCGGCTTTATTCCTAACATCACATATCACTTCCATCACAGCATTGGTTCTTCAAGTTTTCACATCACAGGTTACAAGTCTTTCGACATAATCGCCGTATACGTACATGCCCAGTATGAGCCTTTTTGCTGTAGACGACCGACCATATGCAGACGTGGGGACCCTGGAGGATCTACTGCTGGTGAGGGGAGACTCTCTGGCCGTTGCATTAGCGCGCAATCGCAGAATGTAACATGCAAGGTGAAGGGCATATTAGACCGACGACTGCAATGTAGTATCTCGGGTGGGGGGCTGCCCTTGGTTGGGGAGAGAGGAGAAGAAAGACCCTTTTGCATTGCGTCGATCTCATGGGGGCGTGGTCAAAAGGGCAGAGGAGACTCACCCAAGTCATATGATTGCCACGATAACCAGGGGTTTGTTTTCCAACTTAGGATAGCAACTGCCATGGCATAATAGCCACTTAGATTTTGATATCCCAGGCACGTCGAGGCTAAGGCCAGCCTTATTTCTGACCAAGTCCCGCTACGCGCGCTTTTGGCTGGGTGGTCCCCCTTGTTTAGCGTGGCGTTCTGACTTGGCCTGCCATCATCTAGTCCGTAGTTCGTTACTATATCGGCCTGCCGTTTGGCCCCCAAACTTTGCCGGGTTGGTACAAGTGTTGCATGTCACTATGGGGGAGAGAGACTATTATTCCCTGGCTAATGCAACGCACTAGCGAGCCGCAGATAAGTTCAGACGATTTTCCTCCAAGGGAGGGGAGCCCTTTCTTTTCTACCGACTCGACGGCTCTTATATCCCCACTGATCATCATTGCGGAGTACAGTCGTAGTCCCCCCCCCCCGTTATTGACACGCCCATCCGCGTCATGGCCCAATCGAACGAGCACGGAGAGCCCTATTGACGCAATCCAACCATGTTAATGGTTCGTTCTTTGACCGTGGACGCGGCTCGGTAATCACTTGTTTCTCGGACGAAGCAAGCATCAGGTGAGAGGGCACAGTAAGCCCGGAAGAAGTGTTCCAACAGCAAGTTGTATGCAACCACAACGCCACCAGCCCACCTTCCCTTCATGTTGTGGTTTGATAACGGGTTCCTGGCGGCATGACGGAACTTGGCCGTCTGCAGCGCTAAACAGCGGCGGATGGGTGGGCAGCGAGAAGGATTGAAGATGGGGCCCGAGCCTTGCCTCTTCCTAACAAACACGGCGGCAGCGCGGCGGCAGTTGGTTCCCATGTCCGGACTCTCTCTTCCCATCACGTGGTGGTGACCCCCTCCAGTATTTGATAAGCGACGATGAGGTGATTCCCAACTTTTTCGAAATAGAGGCCGGCGGTTGTTGGTGACTTTCTGTTTTCTTTTTGCAAAACCCTTTCTTTCTCCCCCCCCCCCCCCCGGGCTTCTAACAAGTCATTGTCTGGGACGCTAGGACATTATCCAAAGATGGCGAGCTACGACTACATCATTGTTGGCGGTGGAACGGCGGGCTTGGTCCTGGCCGCACGCCTCTCCGAAGACTCCTCAAAGCGGGTCCTTGTCCTGGAAGCAGGCGAGGATTTGACCGCGGACACACGTGTTGCGGTTCCCGCCATGTGGCCGACGCTGCTCAACACCGACGCAGACTGGAAGTTTAGGACTGTGCCCCAGGTAAGTGAGAGAAAGGAATGGAGGAATGACCGCTGGGTTGCCGTCGCTTCTTTGCTCACCGAGGTCCGCGAACCCCCCCCCTTCTAGGCTGGCCTTGACGGCCGTGAAATCGCATTCCCGCAAGGTCGAGTGCTCGGTGGATCCAGCGCCATCAATGGCCTTTCCTTTATGCCCTCCTCCAAGGCCAACGTGGACGCATGGGCCAAGCTTGGGAACCCCGGCTGGGACTGGGCAAGCTTCTCCAAGTCTCTGGCCAGGTCGTACACTCTGACCACCGAGCCCGAGTCCTCCGCCGCCGCAGGGACCACCGGTTCTGGCCCGCTCCAGCTCAGCTTCCCCAAGGACACCGATAACGAGTGGCCCAAACGCTGGCAGCAATCTCTGGCGAGCCTGGGGTTTGCCCGGCCTGGAGATCCCTACACCGACCAGACTGTCGGGCCAATTACCGTGGCGGACACCATCCATCCTGCCACCAAGACCAGGAGCTACGCCGCCAACGCGTATCTGGAACCTGCCCGTGGCCGAGAGAATCTCACCGTCGTGACCAAAGCCGACGTTGCGAAGATTGTCTTTAACAAAAAGGATGGCGGCGGCGGCGCAGTCACCGCCGAGGGCGTCGAGTATACCAAGGACGGCCAGACGCAAACCGCCACGGCCAAGGAGATTATTCTCACAGCAGGCGCCATCAACAGTCCCAGGCTGCTGGAGCTGTCTGGGGTCGGCGATGCAACGTTGTTGACAAAGTTGGGCATCGATGTTGTCATCGACAACCCCAACGTCGGAGAGAACCTGCAGAACCACCCGATGACTGGTCTGAGCTTCGAGACCCTGGAGGGCGAGGAGACGATGGATGCCCTTGCGCGCCAGGATCCCGCGGCTCTGCAAGCTGCCATGGCCGCCTATGCAACGCAACGAGGGCCCTTTGCACGAAGCGGCACCAATGCAGCGGCGCAATTGCCCTTCCCAGGCATCACCTCTGCCGAGGGTAGGGCTGAGGTCGAGCATCTCATCACCAAGTACATCACCGGCGCAGACACCGGAGGAAATGCCGCGTTCGCCGAGGCTCAGGCCGACTTTGTGCGCTCGGTCCTCACGTCTCCCGAAGAAGCTTCAGGTTACTACATTTCGTTCCCGGGGTTTGCGTCGTTTGGCCCTGACGGGAGGATGGCGCCGCCACCGGCGGGAAGTGAAAAGTATTATTCCATTGCTCTGCTGCTTGCGCATCCGCTCTCGCGGGGGTCTGTCCACATCAAGTCGGCATCACCGTCATCGACGGATGTCACGATTGACCCTCGATATTTCTCACATCCTCTCGATATCGAGGTGCTGGCACGACATCTTCGCTTTGTCGAGTCCATCGCCAACGCGGAGCCGCTCGCCAGCCACCTCAAGGCAGGCGGGAAGCGAAATCCTACGGCGCCAGCTGCCGGCGCCATCTCTGCCGCGGAAACGGGCATCGAGCGGGCTAAGGAGTACCTGCGTCGGACGGCAATTGGGGCACACCACTTCACCGGCACTTGTTCCATGATGGCCAAGGACTTGGGGGGTGTGGTGGATGCCCAGCTTCGGGTTTATGGCACCGCCAACCTGCGAGTCGCCGACGCGAGCATCATCCCGCTGACGCCGCGAGCCAATCCCCAGGCGACTGTCTACGGTGTGGCCGAGCACGCGGCGGCCATCATCAAGGGCGAGATCTAAAAGATGTGTAGATTCCAAGAAGAGGATGAAGAGCCGGCAAAAACGGCAGTTGGGAAAGACTGTGTGTATAATCCGTATTACTACTTTTGGTTAAAAAACTTGATAGCCCCGTTCCCTTGTGATCAACCCCCCTTCTCCCCCTCCCACCCAATTGTCAAAATGTCTGTAAAAGGGAATGGCACATAATACCGAGCGTTAGGTTCGGCATAGCCATGATTTGAATATGGAACTCGATTGTCCAAATCCAGAAACTCTAGTCCGTAAACCGGGCCCATGACGCTTATCATAGCCGGATGGGACGGCCGCGGCACTGGCCGTCGGCTAATAACCTAAAGTCACATCTGGCTTTCCATGACTTATAGCACTTTCAATTTCTATAATTGCAGTAAGTAATTGTCAACTAGCGTGTTACTTGGGCGAGAAGTAGTCCATGTTTAGTGAGCTTATGAGATCCACAACGGGATACTCGCTAAACAAGGCCCAGACAAGGGGGGGTATAACTTGAAAGATATGCGTCAGGAGCACTTTAGCCGACTTTGTTAGCTTCATGTCGTTGCTTCTCTTTCTCTTTCGTTCACCCCACCTTAATTGTCCGAGTTGCGTGAGTGAGAAGAGAGTGGCATTATCAAAAAAAGCGCTTCGGAGACGCCAAGGGGCAATTCGTCTGATCTAGTAGGTGCCGCTGTCACAAGGGCATATCTACGTACGTACTAGATCAAAGGGCATACTGGAACTTCGGTTGTTTTTGCATTTGCATTGGTGACGCATTTGGAAATATATAATTGGGATGTTGGGCTTGAGGGCATCTGATAATCATTTGCCGCTTAAATGGGTCGACTGCATGCTGCCTGTCCCTCTTTCTTTTCGTCCATGAGTATATATAATTCATATTGTACATAAAATTGCCGACATTTGGAAAGAAAAAGCCTTTTTGTGTTTCTTATAGACTGCAAAGCTAGAGTATACTCTACCATGGCGAAAACCCTCGAGGATGCTATGCATCTCGATCGCAAGCCCTCACCCATCTCCTTCTCTTCGCTCTTTTACATCCCATATCTGATTTGGGAATTTACGGAAAGTAACTTTCCAACATTCGTCATCCCCAACTCGACGTTTGGGATTCTGGGAGCCCTAGCAGCTTCTCGTCTTGCCGAGGGGCAGGCCCCTTCGCTTTGGGACCTGGCTCGCGCCCTCCCCTACGTCGTCGCCTTCAACTGGTACAATGTCTTGATTTTCGATCTTGCCAACCAGCGGTCCGAAGAGTCGATAAAGGAAGATCTGATCAACAAGCCCTGGCGGCCGATACCGTCCGGCAAGGTCACCGGGGACCAGACGAGACGATCCATGCTGGTGGCGGTTCCGGTCGCCCTCGCCCTCAACTACTGGCTTGGAGTTTGGAAGGAGGGTGTCTTCATTCAGATCCTGACATGGCTCTACAACGATCTCAAAGGTGGAGACGAGGTGGTTCGAGATCTTATTATATCTATCGCATACGGCTTCTTCAACCATGGCTCGCTGAGCATTGCCCTCGGGACACAGGCCACCGTCAACCAGGACGGCCTGACATGGATCCTCATCGTCAGCGGCGTCATCCTTACCACCATGCAGGTGCAGGATCTCAAGGACCGGGAAGGCGATCGAACGCGGGGCCGCCTGTCCATTCCCTTGCTCCTGGGCGAGCGCTTCTCCCGCATCTCCATCGCAGTCGCTACAGTTACATGGTCCTTTGTCTGTGCTTTCTTCTGGGAGCTTGCGCTCTGGGCCTATGCTTTGCCGCTGGTCTTTGGAGGAGCCGTGGCGGCAAGCGTCTTGTTGCGGAGGACGACAAAGGCAGACGACCAGTCGTGGAAGATGTGGTGTCTGTGGACAATGTGTCTCTATTCTTTGCCATTGATTGCGACCTCAAGATGAGCCAATGGTAGGGCTACATAAAGCCACGACTACCGCCGAGGCCTTTATCTGAGTTGATCGTTTTTCATACCAAAATTTACGTTTTATTTTTTCTTTTACCTACAATTACGGAATTGGTGCTGTCAACCTTATACCACTTTGTCTTTTTTGTTTACCCGGCTTTGTATGTGAGATTTACTTGCTAGCAATAGCCTTGTTGCAGGCGAATGGAGTTACATCTACCTTGGGAGACCGAATATCTGGCTATTTTTTGATGAGAAGTAGACCCCGGGGGGAGGGGAAAAAGGAACCGGCTACCAACTGTCGGTGTCCCCGATTGTTTAGCAGCGTGGCATTGGTGATGAGGCAATTGTTCTAGGCATGGCAATGGACTAACAGCACATCCATTTGATACCCCGAGCCGATGCTGCATATCCACGATAAGATGTATAGTAATAAAATTTATACTCATATCTTGGCAATGTACGTTCTAGGGCAAGGGCATGTGATTTCCAACTAATCTGGATGAAGAAACCCGACTATTGGTGCGTGTAATCACGACTTGCAGCAAGCCGTGAGCCGGGGTTGTCGCCAGAGAGTGACATTCACTCTGGAGCAATAGGTCCGCTATCAATACAACACAGAACTTGAAACCGCGTGATGTTGCATGTTCATTATCTGCATTCACTAATTTCACTTTATCAATGCATCGCTGGGCTGCCTGTACATATGTAACCCGAACAAATCATATGCAGACTGTGTACTATTCATTATCTGAATTGCAGCGCTCTCTTTACATCATCTATCGAGCTGACAATACGTATGTATGTATATATAGACTACGAGCTTGAAGTAAGAATACTGGCTGCGAACATCTACAATTACCCTCCAATAAGTTGACAGGAGACACGGCAATTAACATCCAATGGCAGCCTATCGCTGTAACACGCGCGCGAATGGCTGCATGAATCATTGCGAGTTTGCCCAAAACCAAGCGACTATTGCGCATCTCCTCACGGACCTTCCACTTCCAGGCATCGCCTCCGTAGACAGACGGCCAGACTCTCCCCCCCCCCCCCCCCCCCCCCCCCTTTTGCGCCATCACGCTTTCGCAGATCGACCTCTCACAGCTCCACTGGTGGGGCGTTAACCGCGTCTTAGCGGGCAACTAGTCTTATGGACCCCAAAAAAAAGAGTTGCCAAAGACGGATATCGTGCTGAGCCAGTATAGTCCGTGGATATGAGGAGGTCTTGCGGAGGACCGGGTCCCCAATTGGGCTTGTAGAATACATGTAGCCGGATATGACGAAGAATTTCCACGGGATGATTGATGTACTTTTATGAGGCAGGATTATTATATAAGTAAAGGCGCCGAACACGCATGGAACAATGCAAGAAGGGCATAAAATCTTCCGATATAACACTCGTTGCATACATGACCCTACGAGATTGTATATGTGATCTCACTGTGAATAATGACATACTTGGTGCTAATTGACGTATATATATATTGTTCGTATTATTGTGTAACCTATCTACGCAATCCGCCAATCCATTCTTTAGGTAGTCCGTACATATGGAACCATCCGAGCCTTCTAGACTCATCCTCATCGCCACTTCTGCTCTCTTATGCGTTTCTTCTTCATCTCTCATATATCCACGATTCATTTTTGCACTTTGTCATGATCAAGCCTTTTCTCTTCTCTCGGGATCACGGCTCAGTCCCCGGTCCGCGGTGGGCCACGCCATAATATAGCCCAAGCTGTCAGCCGTGGCTAATGCAGATCCCACGACGCCGTACTCCGTACTTTTTTTTTTCCCACCACAATCGTCCGTGTGGCATTTTGCTTCATCAGCCTGCTTTGCTCCGCTTTCTCTGGGCTTCACGTGGCAGCTGGCCACAAGCAGCACGAGCATCCAGGGCGGCCGCGTGGTATGCCGTCTTCCGTCCCAGAATCCAGGCGTGAGGGGGGTGACATTGCTAACCCGTTTGCTTCTAGTTCTCACATCCTTCGCCTCCACAGCTGGAAATGAACGCATCGTCAATGGCTGGCCGCCTGGATGGGGGTGGTTTGAAGCTAGGTTGTAAAGTGTTAGCGGAATGGCAAAAACGTGGTCTTTGCATGACCTGGGCGGACACGAGTTTATTGATCTTGGCTTGCAGGGCCAAGATCCCTTTTTTTTCTTTTTCTTTTTTTTCGCCGGGGGGACGAAGCACCGCTGCTTCCTGGCCATGGGAGATTTTTTTTTTCCTTTATATCTCCTCGGGGGCGATTCCTACTCCTTGCTTTCTTAGCTCTTTCGTAGTCTCCGCTGCACATCACAGGTCTCGCCGGTGGTTTCAGCAGGTTTGAGCCGGGTGCTGGGCTTCTTCACAGACTTCTCTCATCATGACTCGTCTCATCATTGCCCTTCTGGCCATCGTGCCCGCCCTGATCTCCGCTGCTACTAATAACGCGACTTGCCGTTGCTTGCCTTCGGATCCGTGCTGGCCCTCTCCAGCAAAGTGGCAGGCCCTCAACGCGACCGTAGGAGGCAGGCTGATCGCCACCGTGCCCATCGCCCATGTCTGCCACAACTCTGCCTTTGGCCCGTACAACGCCCAGGCATGCGCTCAGTTGAAGTCGGTATGGGACTTTCCCGAGACGCACATCGAGTCTTCCTCGGATCCCGTGGCCCCCTTCTTCGCAAACGTCAGTTGTGATCCTTTTACGCCGCCCAACGCGCAGTGTATCGTCGGCACGCTCGTCCAGTATGCCGTCAACGCGACCTCCAGCTCGGACTACCTGGCCGCCATCAACTTTGCTCAGGAAAACAATATCCGCCTGGTGATTCGAAACACAGGTCATGATTACTATGGCAAGTCGACGGGCAAAGGCGCTTTGGCTATCTGGACCCATAACCTCAAGAATATCGAGCTCCTCAACTACAACGCAAACAACTACACGGGCAAGGCGCTGAAGGTCGGGCCCGGTGTCCAGAACTTTGAGGCTCAAAACTTTGCGCATGCCAACGGCCTTGCCGTCGTCACCGGAAATGGCCCAACCGTTGGCCTTGCTGGAGGCTACAGCCAGGGCGGTGGCCACGGACCGCTGGTTAGCAAGTTTGGTCTGGCCGCCGATCAGGTCCTGGAGTGGGAGGTCATCACCAGCACCGGCCAGCACCTTGTTGCCACGCCGACTCAGAACTCCGACCTCTATTGGGCTCTCAGCGGTGGTGGTGGTGGAACCTATGCTGCCGTCTTGTCCTTGACCCTCAGAGCCTACCCCGATTTACCGAGCTCTGCTGCCAACTTGACATTCTCTAATCAGGGAATATCTGACGATGCCTTCTATGATGCCGTCCAGTCCTTCCTGACGACGCTGCCAAGCATCGTTGACACTGGCGCATCTGTTATCTACTTGCTTGCTGAGGGGTCGTTCCTGGTGCAACCGGTGAATGCTCCTGGTGTAAGCCAGGCCCAGCTACAGCAACTCCTTAACCCTACACTGAGCTATCTGGAAAGGAACGGCATTGCATATGGTAGGTTTTCATCTTTTCATTCTCCAGACACACATGGTATCTAACTGGCCAACGACAGACTTCAGCATCAACCAATTCTCCAACTTCCTAGATAGCTACAATGCTTACAACCCTCCTCCCAACGTCACCGAGTACAACATCGGTGGTCGTCTTATCCCACGCAACTTGCTCACCTCGCAGAGCAGTGCTGCCTCCGTGGTGAATGCCTATCGCTTCATCAACGAGAACGGCGGTGTCATCTCCGGTGTGTGCGTCAACGTCAGCAACGGCACCAAGTTTGCCAATGCTGTTAACCCCGTCTGGCGGTTATCCATCACGAGTAACGTCGTTGGAGTGTGAGTTCTCATTCTTTCTTGGACAACATGGTCCTATTTCCCATTCTTACCCTGCTGACACACTTTCACAGTCCGTATGATCCGTACAACTTTGAGAACAACATTATTGCTCAAAGAAACATTACAGACGTTCTGATTCCCAAGCTGGAAGCCTTGTCGCCCATCCAGGGCGCCTACTTGAACGAGGCCGACCTGAACCAGCCTGACTGGCAGCAGGTATTCTATGGCATCAACTACCCAAAACTGAAGTCGATCAAGGACAAGTATGACCCGACAGGCACCTTTTACGGTCTTACGGCGGTCGGAAGCGATGAATGGACTTATGATAATAGAACTGGACGACTGTGTAGGGCCTCATAAACCTAGCATTACGGCCTGATTTCTCAACTTGATTGAGATAAAAAATATTTTAATTTGTACCTTTGTAATTTGAACTACTGCCGAATACACCATGACGGGTGTTAATTTCATTCCTTTATGCACTGGTCCAAAGAAATAAATGTGAATCGTGTTTTCTTAATGCCTCTATGCAGAAGCTTTGAGACTACCTACCCGGAAGTAATGCGTATGTGATATAATACACGATACCATTCGAGGCTCCAGGGCTGTTCTCGCTATGCTCATTCTTTAGCGGTGATGAAGTTGTAACCAAGCCATTGGAGTTCACTCATCATCTAAGTTGATGCTGTTAGTCCAAGTCCAAGCGTTTCCATATCGCTTCCAATTTAGAAAATTATACAAAAAGTCAATACAAGAGGAGCCGTGTCAATGCGTTGCTATGATAATCCGTTGAGGTCCCGCAATACATCCGAACGCGTTCTAGAAGCTTCTTGTCTCGAAAGGAAGTATAGAGTACAGACTTCACAGTGAGTACAGTCTAGAAGGTGAGACATCTCTCAAGTGAAAGAATGGATCCATCGCTTATTCATGCGGTAGATAGATGCTGGCTCTCTAAATACCGCTTCCAGGCCCAATAACCCCCGTCCAAATCCGTCGCCCTAGACAAACCCAACCTTTGCAGCTCTCTCGCCGCCAACGAACTAGTGTAGCCCTCCGAACAGGACACAACGACCCTCGTGTCGTAGCCAAACTCGTCCACTATCTCCTTGATACGAGCATCGCTTTGCGGATCTAGGCGCCACTCCAGCACATTGCGCTCGATGATGTTGATGGTGTGTTTGCTGGAGGATGTGTCAAGGGGCCCTCCTTCGGGAAAATTGAAAGCGCCTTCTCGCTCACGCTGAGCGGCAGGCCGGATATCGACGATGTGAGTTGGCCCGTGAGATGAGGGTGATTGCAGTTCAAGGAGGAGCTCGGCGGGGCTGATGCGGATGAGGTGCGTTCGTGCTTCGTCCAGGATCTCATTGATGCTTTTGGCGCCGGGAGGAGGAGTGTGTCTTGACATTGTAATCGATGCTGCTTGCTTTTCCTGCTCAATGTTTAGGAAGCGTGAAGAGTGAAGAGAGCAAAGCCCCCCAGATGATGAAGAGGCATGGAGTGGAGACTGTGGAAATAGTCAGATGATGTCGTAGTTGGCACGGCTTGGGTGATTGATTGATTGATGGTGCTTATTAGCGCCATTGTGCCCAACATTATTGCAAAATCACATTGGGTCGGCGCTAAGCTGACAAGTCATTTTACTCAATAACATCGAATGTATACCGAGGGAGCATGCGACGGACGGATCTGATGAGACTTTTACTGTCTGTGTCGCCAGGCCGGTCCTTTGGAGCCGTAGCCGATGACCGGCCGAGTTGCACCCGTGCCGACACGGAGGTATGCCTTATCCTCTCCGGGACCTGCATCAGCGATATCTGGCGGCTATACCATCGAATCCTTTTACCGGTTTAACTCATCCGAAAAGCTCTCTGGGGCATCCTTATGGAACTAGGCGGAGTGTATGGATTGCTGAAAGACGATCGGCAGTAGGAGAAGGCTCTGAACAAGGTCACGGCTCTTTTAGGGGACGTACGGACTCAAATTTCAAGAACTAACTAATCGAAAAATAACTATGACAAACATTCGCCCTGCATTAATGAAAGACTGTTTCCCTCACCTACATCACTCATAGTGTCATTCTCTCTCTTTGCCCACATCTCCTGACAGCGGGCTCAAGTGAGGGTTGACTACATAACCGTCCGACCACTGTGATAGAACGCAACCAAGAACCAAATTCCCAGACTAGCCCTTCATTCCATTCATCGGGAGCGATAGACCACAGTACATGTGAACGTGTATGCAGCCACCTCCACACTACGCCCTGTAGCCTAGTTACTAGTCACAACATGACGCTGCTGAGCTCAAGGCGTAACGATATTGAACGCATTGTTGGGCACCTTGACGAAAGAGGTAATCGTGTCCCAATCCTCCTTCTTCCCGACAGTGTAAACGTCGTATTCATCAAGCTTGGGATTTTCACCATTGGCTGCGCTTCCGACAATGCTCACGAGAACCTGATGGTTAAGCCAGACAGTGAGCCCTACTTTTTCGTTCCGTGGCGCCGGAGGCCGCACGTAGGGCACGCCGTGTCCCGTCACAGCTCCGTTGCTCAGCCTCAGATGCCAGCCGACAGGATGCGTGCCCAGGTTGTTCTTTTTCGGCATGTCTTCCACCATGAAATCGATGGTGATGCCGGTCTCATGATGAAATGCCCGGGGCCCCTCTACGCGGATGGCGATGGTGTCGAACAGTTCGTCCAGATTGAGAGCCAGCAAAGACCGGGCGTCCATCGTATTGACGGCCGCCTGCGGCCCCTGTTGCAACTCATAGGCTCCAGTAAGATAGATGTTACGCCAGGTTCCATTCTCCGAGCCCTGCCCCAGCTGTGTGTACACGGCTGCCAGCTGGTTCTTTGCGTCGGCGAGGTTGCTCGAACCGGCAAAGACAATCTTGTTCAAGAGAGTGGCCGCGAATCGCAGGTTTCCATCATCGACATATTGCTGTGCCAGTTGAAGGACTTTGTCGCCCCCGCCCATGCTCTTGACGTATTCGGTGGCCTCGTGCGTGGGCTCAAGCGGCCATAGGTTTGCCGGGTTGCCGTCAAACCAACCCATGTATTTGTCGTAGATTGCCTTGACGTTGTGGTTGACGGAGCCGTAGTAGCCGCGGAGGTTTGTCCGGAGGCTCAGCTTGGGAGGCGTCACGATCGATTCCGCAATCTCCACGGGAGTCTTGCCCTCGTTGAGAAGGCGAAGCGATTCATTGTGGAGATACGCATAATAGTCCCGTTGTTCCGATAAGAAGGGAACGATCAAGTTTTCGTCCGCTGTGTTCCAGGTGGGCCAGTGGTGGCTGGCAAAGACCACTGATGCCTTGTCCCCGAACAAAGAAATGGACTCGTCCAGGTAGCGCGACCAGAGTCGAGCGTCCCGGACCGGTGCTCCTCGCAACGTCTGGATGTTGTGCAGCGTGTGCGTCGCATTCTCTGCCATGCAGAGAGCAGAGTAAGCTGGAAAGAAAAAGTTCACTTCAGCAGGTGCTTCGGTCCCGGGAGTCAATTGGCAGATGATTTCTAAGCCTTCAATCCCTAGGTGAAGAGCGCCGTCTTTGGTAATGCTCTGGTTCGGGGCCACCAACGAGCTTTTACCCGTAGACGACGTCTGTCCAAGGCCACTACCGATCTGGCCGGTGGGGGACTTGTCCAATATCTCTCCGTACATGTAGATGGATCGGCGGGACATTGCCGCTCCCGCATATATATTCTCACTGACGGCATGCTCAACGAAGCCGTCAGGACCGATGATGCGGAGGTCTTTCTTCGATCTCTCTAGGACCGCTTGAGCGCCCCCACGTGGCAATGAGTGTAAAAGAGGGCAACGATCTCTGGCTTCTCCTGAAAGTTCTTTTCCGCATAGTCAAAGTAGAGCTGAATGGCTCTGCGAGCGGTCTCAGTCGAAGTCAAGCAATCAATGATGATGATCTTGTTCGTGTTGGGCACCTGGACGATGTTCATGTTGGCAAGATCAAGCCCACGCACTTGATAAATGCCATCGATGACCTTATAGAGTCCTGCCGGGACTGTGCAGAGCTGACCCTGTCTCCACAGCCATTTGTCGGCGGTATCAGGGCAGTCGGCCTGGAGGAAGGCGTAAGCTTCCGTGTCCCACACGACATCCTGGCCAAGGTCTGAGTAGACCAGCGGATCATCGAACTGGGCTACTAGACCGCGCTGGGCAAAATCAAAATCATGGTTGTCGTATGACGAGCGGGCGGCAGACATGATGATGGATAAACGAGAAATGGAAAGCTATATGCTGACTTGATTTATTCGAGGCTTAGTTTTGTTTGATGATAAGTAGACGAGAAGTTTGTTGGATATTTCGTGTAGGCAGCGGCGGAATTTATACCTTTGTCATAGCTCTGCCAACCCCCTTTCCCTCCAGAGAAAGATGCAGAAGACGATACAGCAAGCCAGAGTGACTAGGCATTCAAGACGCGGTCACCGTCTCATCCATCCCTTGCAGTTGTTATCCTGGGATAATCACAAGTTAGATGTGGTGTGGTACATTGTGAGAAGACTACTTGCAAGAGACGGACGATTACGTCGGAGGCACCAGTGATTGGAAGGACTTCAATGCCTTTATGCCCAGTGTTAGACACTATGGCGTTCTAGACCGATAGAATGGCAGATATCCTCGTACCTATGTACGAAGTGTATTGGAACAAGTCTTGTATACCGGTTTTGCCCTACATGTGATGTAACGACGCGTTCGGCGTCTCAATTTATTTGTAAGTGGCTTAGGAACTAGGCCAGCATCAGGAGCCAACATATGTATGTTCTAATTATCATACTTTGACCACTTGCATATAATTTGGTGAGTCTTTCTCCAAATACCTATGCAGCAGTGTAGCGATGCTGATTCGACTGACACCAACAGCTTAACCCAGCAAGTTGTGAAGTAAGGCTTGTTTGATCTGTAATTTCCCAAAAAAATTATGAGAAACCCTCATAACTGAAGGACAAATAAAAGCCCTTTTGATCCTTGTATACCAAGCCGGCATTTGTATATCTCACATCTTCTGTGATACGGGGCATAAGTCGTACAGCAAGCGGGGAAACAATGCAACATGCGCATGCAAAAGTCCAGACCAATGTTACACTACAGCATGCAGCCAATATATTACTATCCCATCATCATAAGACTTAGTCAGGTCTCAACCTATGGGGCCCAATATCCGCTCTAGCATCTCCGTGGAGTAGCTCTCCTCTGATCATGAAATCTACAAAGGAAATTGTGTTTATTTCTCTCACTGGGAGACATATAGTCGCATGTGACAGCGAGATGAACTCAATCTCCAGGGCCTAGACTGTAGAACGTGCTCATCATATTGAAGCTTTGCGGCTCCGTAACACGGCTTAGAGAAATTCCGTTGCCTACCGTATGGCAGAGTAACTACATGTAAGAGAATAAAAAATTGTCCGGCCTTCGCTTAAAGGCCAGACCCAACAGCAACGCCAAAGGATGGAGCCTTTCGCGCGGGTAAAACATGCAGGAGATGCATTTGGGACAGACAAAACGGCTTTTCAATGCAAGGGGGACAAGCATCCTTGTGGGGCTCCGAGACAGCGGCCCGGAGTCCGATGGTTGGGTCGACCTGAGACTGTTCGAGATAACACGAGATCCAGATGTGACGTGTCAGCGTAAAATCTATGGAGAGACGTCAATGTAGAGAGAGAAGTAGCGTCATATATTACGTGATTCTGCCTGAGCCGGCGGTTGTCTAGATCTTGCCAATGTCTTTGCGGTGACAGCATGGAGGCTGGTTGCCTCCGGGTCACTCGACTATGGCCGAGATCCGACGAGAAGATTTGCCATCCATATCAAATTTCATAGCGCTAGATATCCGATAATCGGCTGACGAACTGCAGTCTGCTTATGAAAAGTCGCTTGCACTATGCCGGTCTATAGGAAGGAGTCTGGGTCTCTTCATGCTTCCGAGCCTACGGCCAGCTTGATGTTGAAGTGTTGACGTTGACTATGTTCTTTGCGCTCTTCGGGAGCAACCTGAAGCCGCTGGCTCGAATTGAATAGTCTTCCCTGGGTCTAAGCAGTGGCATGATGATACCTTACGCAAAGATGTTGAGGACGAGAAGGATGCATGGCAGCAACTACAGAATTCGATCCGGCTCAAAAATTCAGAACGACCCCGAGCAAATGCCTGCCTTACTACATGTAATGAGCTGCGATTATACCTAGAGTACTTTTCACCTTCTTTTGCTTTACTGAGCATCCCATTGATGCGACTGCATTGCTTAGGAGCATCTTTTATTTGAGGCAGTCGCTGTTTTCGTTTGCCTACATAAGAGTTCACCCAGTGCTGGTTTTAATCATGAAAGGCAAATTGTCGCCCTCACATCTGGCTACGTCCTGAGAACATCTCACCAGCTTTCAAGGGCAGCGCTATGGGCACTTTGAACGAACGACAAAAAGAATTGGATCTCGGGAGTGTTGGGAGGATGCATAGCAAGTTACACCGACGTAGCGGCTCATAATGAAGTTCCAGTGTGAATTTCTTTTGCAGGCTTCTCATGAGAATCTTAATCATCCACGTCTTTGTCTTACAGTAGCCTTTAGTCTATCTCATCTCTTTCACTCCATGCCTAGATGACCTTTTATTAGGTTACTCTTATCGTAAAAACCGCCGTTGGTGACATTATATAAGAGGGGCTTCAAACCAATTGAGCCTATTCTTACTCGTTGAGTGGATGAGTATCTGTTGGTTCCTGTCAAGTTTTAAATATCCTCATGATAATAAATTTAATTTGACTGCAAATTGAGGGTGTACAGTGCTCTGTAGATGCTCAATGGCAGCCAAGAGCATCTTTCGTGTCCCAACAAATTCTTTCGTCACTTCGGCATATCGGCCGCCTGTCATTGGCAAGCCACAGCTGATCCGGTTATGCCCGAATGCAAGCGCAGTGATACAGTATTTCGTAAGAGGACGCACTGGACTGGGCTTTGACTTTCTTTCGTCGAGCGGGGTGACCGAGTGCTGTTTACTGTGTAATGTCGGCCATGCAAAGCCTTCATGGAAAAGAATTCCCTTGAAGTCATGCCCCCACATTTTTCAATTCCACAATTCCACTCTTTTCAGACTTCCATCTAATTAAGCATGCCAACTGCGCCCTCGTTTCAATTTCCGTGTTGATTGCTCTTGATCGATAAAAGCCCACAGCAGCTCAAAGTGATTCTTCTGGTGAAGCCCAGCACATATACCTAGAGGAAGAAAGAAAAGCACGACCCTAGTCACCAATATGGTACTTGGGCTATCACCTGTACGTGTAGTACGCCTTCTAGTGCCGCGATCCCGCTGCCTTATCAACTGTGGCTCCTTATTTACCGTGGGCGTACCACGTTATTATGGCAAACGACTACAGGCAGCCATTCTGCCTTGTCCGAGGCTTGGCCGTGATACATTGCCTGGCCTCTACATTGAGCGAATGGGGAGATCGAACCAGCGTTGGAAGTCGGGATCCGAGAAATACGACTGGCAACATTCGACTGATCCCAATGATGGTTCCCTCTTATATCTCAGGATTGAGAATGAGCTTCGCCGCCGTGGAGATTTTCGAACTCCGGATGAGCTCACCGATCACGAATTCAACGAGCTTTACCTAAACTTCATGCCCGGAGCAGTTGTCGCTGTAGACGATCCTTCCCCCGCAGCATCGACGTCTTCAGCTTCCAAGACACCAGCTATTGAACCTCAATTCATTTCTCCAAAAATTTACGACCCGCAAACATCCACCTGGATATCGTCACACGAGGGTGAGACAGCACTCCAGCGAGGTGAAGTTATAAAAATCGCCTCTTGGAACCTGTTCTTCAAGGTCGCAGGTATTAGAGATCGTGCTTCTGCTGCCATCAGCTACTTGAGAGAAATGTTCGGAGAATCCCCTGGTAAAGTCGTACTCATGTTCCAAGAAGTTCGCCAGCAATCGCTAGAAGCTATCCTCGATGATGCTTGGGTTCGGAAACACTTCACAGTTTCAGACGCGAAGCCGCCGACTATTGGAGAGGTACCCAACGACCAACCCCGTCCATATTTCACGCTTATGCTAGTTTCTCGAGAAATGCCAGTATCGACTTGTTTTCGAGTCCCTTTTGTTTCTACAATGATGAGGGACGCCTTAGTGGTAGATATTCCCGTATCGGGGAACACATCTGATAAACCAGAGGAGTCACTTCGCCTTTGCACAACCCATCTAGAATCTCTTGACAACGGAGAGTGTCGTTTTAACCAGCTGGCTGTGATATCAGCTTTATTGAAAGGCAAGATATCGCAGGGGAAGAAGATCTCTGGAGGGCTTGTTGGCGGCGACATGAACGCGACCCATCCGACAGAGCACAACAACCATCGCGCACCAGAGATTGACTTGAATGACGCTTGGGAAGATGAACCACCGCCGAAGCCACCGGATTTGAAGCCCTTCCAGAAGGACTTGACGTATGGCCGGGCTAGAGGAAACACCTGGGGCTATCAATCTAATAAGGTCAGAACCCGTAAGCGACTGGACAAATTTTTCTATACAGGCTCCATAGAGACGTTGGCAGTGAATGAAGCCCAGGATGTTACTGGAAGGTTGGGCCGTTTTGGGATAGGGTTGAAGACAAAGGTCGACAACGATGACACCTGGGTCAGCGATCACTTTGGCATCGCTGTGGGCATTAAGGTTATTTGATTGTACCAATCAGGCATAATGCTCCACCACATTTCCCTGATTCAAAGACTGGTCGATTTCTACGCTGTATGGGCGGAAACATGGTCGGCAAATATAACTGTGAAGTGTGTTACAGAATGATCGACAATTTAATAAATAAACATTAGCCAAATATGTTTTGAATGTAGGCATATAGTGGGCTAAATTGACTGAAGGGGGTGAAGATACACCAATCGTGCACACCGAGATAGCTTGGCGATGCTCTTATTCTAGAGTGTTTCTAGTATGCTTTCACGATGGGCCCGAGAAGCAGTGTATTGCGGCTGAAAGGCTTTATCAAACTTTCCGATATTTGATCTGAATTTCATATTAGGTATAGAAGTCGACAATAGCTAAATTTCTGATTCACACATTCCACTCCAGCTAAGTACATGAAGACTGTTGGATCTCAACTCAGGATGATTCTCTAAGCTGATACCTTCTCCAGTTCTCGAAGGCTGTTGACAGCATCCACAATAGTTTCCTCTAGTGGCCGATACTTTATTCCAAGCTCAGTCCTGGCCTTGGTCGTATCAACGCGATAGACAGGCGGCAGTGGCGCTCCAGTCTCTCCCTTGGGGGTTGTATCTCTCAGTTCCGGGAACTTGGCTCGGATGATGTCGCAAATCTGCTGGTAGCTGTATGCCGACGCAGCAATTAGATAGCGCTGATTTGCCGCCACAGGTTTCTCGAAAGCTAGCACATGAGCCTCGGCGACTATGGCAGGCATCGATGGTTAGCTGGCGATGTTATCAATATTTCATGCTTATCGTGACACTTACGATCACGGACATCCACATATGCCCAAAAGGCGGTAGGCGGAACTTCCTTTTCCGACCCGTTAAAGAGACGATAAATATCGTTGGATGAGGTATTGAGCTCTTTGACACTGTTGACATGGTGAAGGAAAGGGCCATAGATGAATGGAGGGCATAAGGCCGAGATTGTGAATTTGGGCTAATCCATCGCGTTAATTGTTATGCGTCTTTTGTTGTTAACATCGTTAGGGTCTACTAACCTTCTTCTCTTTGACATAGTCAAAAGCAGCCTTCTCAGCAAAAGCCTTGGATGCCAAGTAAGCGAGGACAGCATTTCCGCTCTCAATAACGCCCTCTTTCGTGACGGGGTTTTGGTCTGCTTCAGTGTAGACGTATCCGGGTCTCTGGCCAAGAAGGGGATCTAGGATTGAGGAGATGGAAGATGTGATGACAACGCGGCTGACATTTGCGTCACTGTTGTGAATGGCCTCCAGAAGGTTGACTGTGCCCTCAACCGCGGGCCGGAAGAGCTGAGTTTCAAAATCCGTGGCGCCGAGAACCATGGGTGATGCGACATGGATAACCTGTGAAGCGTTTAGCGTTATGGAGTCCAAGATGGTGTATACTAAGAGCAGACTTACCCCATCCACTCCCTTCAAGGCCTCGTCGAAGGCACCTTTTTCGGCAATATCGGGAACGACTACATAGGAAAGCTCCGACTTGTACTCCGGATGGCTTGCAAGCACTTCCTTTCCTCGCTGCTCCGATCGGACCGTGGTCTTCACATTGTGGCCTTTATTGAGGAACGCTCGGACAACATGCGCTGCGACAAAGCCAGATCCGCCCGTAACAAGGATAGTTGGAGTCATCTTCTCTAACTTGTTCAGATACCAAAAGAATTGTGTGAGTTATCGATTAGTTAGGGAGTTTGTTGGTAGATCTCATTGATTGAAGACGTCTGCAAATCATTTTCTGTTCCATGGCGCTGTCAAGCCTCCTTATATATGTAAAAGTCTCTATCTATCTTCTTTCCTACCTCTTAAACTGTATTATGACACAGCTTCGGCATTTGAAATCTTCTATCTTTGACGGTTAAGCTGCATTGCTTTCTCATCAAGTCGTGGCTCGCGAACTTGAGTCCCTATGCCCCGAGGCTTCAGTCGATTCCAAACTAGTCGAACTAGGACCGAACGAGAAATATCTGATCCCTGACTTTGCATCTGCTCTAGCTTAGCTTCATCCGCTAGATCCGGTAGAGACCCGCCACAACGCCCAGCGGTCGTTCGGATCCCGCATGCTTCAAATCTAAGACTATTTTGTTATTCATCATTGGGAAGGATTACCATATCTTGCGCTGTTGCAGGCTGTTATATCCCAATGAGAAGATGAAATCCTTCGGCGTGCCCACATCAGCCCACTCAGCTAGACGAAGCGGTGTCAGCTCGAAGAATCCAGATTAGAGGGCTGACACGGTCTACGCTTGCCGATAAGCCCTCTATATTCCCCGAAATGCAAAATGCCTCTTAGTGAGGTAAGAAATATCTTAAGCAAGTTGGATGGAAGAATTGAATCCAGAGACATTGTGTGCTTGAAAGCAATCTGTACGCCAACTGAGGAATGTCGCAGACTGAATCTTCATGTATTCTGCTCTAGTGAGTAAGCCTAAGACTAGGCCGAATACAGAAATTTGATTACGATGGACAAGGTAGGAAATGATTAGTGCTCAATGGGAGAGGAAAGGGACAATGCGTCCCCCAAATTGTATCGTAATGCTCGGACTTAGTAACAGCTTCTTGGAAGAAATCTTTCCTCAAAAGCCAAGTCTGTGTTCCACAGTTGGCTATTGTTTTGCTATACGTAGTCTCTAGCTTCTTGAGATTGCTTGCAGGGATACATTTCAGCCACATGTGCTGGACCCTTGTTTCTATGTCCCAAAGAAAAACGGTTCATAAACTGTGCCAGACTGATGAGTCAAATAACAGGACAAAGAACTGGCATTTCAGATCCAGCAGACGTGATCCTCTGTGGATAAGGATATGATTATTGCTCGGAATATATCTGCCTTGCTAGGGAGTCTAGGGCTGGTTCAAAAGCGACATCACACCAGATGAAGTCTCTGACGGTGTTCATATAGTCTTCGGGCGTTGCTAGCCCGGCGGAATGGACGCTTTCAGAGAGCAATGCAGCAAATTGTACCCGTAAGTCGTCAAACAGAATGGAAGAGCAGGCGGCAACGGTGAGTGACCAAATCAAGAAGACGTTGGATCTGTCCCACACGGGTAGCATGCCCTCGGTGCCCAAAATCAGTAGCAGTTTGGTTCCATAGAGCATTCCGGCACCGGGTTCGAAGTCAAACTTGGCTCGAAGATTTCCGAGGTACAGGACTCCAGCCAAGCGAAAGCATTCCCTTTGGCGAAGATGAAAATCATCATATATTGACCCGCGGGCGTACGAGAGAAACTCATGCAGCAACGGCGATATGTGAAAGACAGGAAATAAAGGATCAGCCCATAGGTCTCGTTCCTGAATCTCTTCGACAATGATATCGTTAAGATGGCGTAATTGCTGACAAAGATAACTGGCAACCGGGCATTGGTCAAGAGCAATAGTGAGGCTTTCAGCTGAGAGCTGGGATACATTGGTCAATGTAAAGCTGAGCTTACTTCGGTCAGTAAGGATACTATACGGTAGAGCATATTGGGGAGCCGCATCCTGACGGAACCGTCCGTTGACCTCAATCCTGAGATATGTTAGAAGCCGCCTCTTAACATGGACGAACAGCCATCGTACCAGAATAAAGAGAGCCTCAAAGGAGTTGAGTTCAAGGTATCCTCTCCGCCTCTTAGATGAAGAATACGAGATAGACCGTCCATATGAATTTGAAAGATTTGCGGCTCCTTGATCAGATTCTGAATGTTGTTAGTCAAAAAACATTGTTGCTGCGACGTCGATGCTTACCGCATATGCAGCAGACGTCAATACTGCAATGACAACCTCGTCGCTCGCTCCAGTTGCCACGCTATTCAATCTCTGCTGCAGATTTTGAGTTGAAATCATTGAATACTGAGCGTCCTCCCCTGTGTCGCTTTCGCTTCCTAGCCAATGAACAAGATGCCATGCAGATGCGGAGAGCATTTGCGAAAGTGCTATTGTTTCCCTAGCCAGATCAACGAATCCAATTTTAACTAAGGTATTGAACTTGGGACATGTACCATCATACACTGTTTGATCTGGTTAGAGCGATACTGCCCACACCACTTGAGATAGATGCAACGGACTGTGATCCCAAAGTCGATGAGCTCGGCGACTGCCGATTCCGAAGGATTGAAAGGGATCCGAACGACTTGCGTCTAGCATCGTAATCGGCTGAGGAGCAATTTGAGCGGTCGGCTCATGCAGTCTCTGCAGCGATCCATCTAAGAGGGGAGTGACGTCTAATTCTACTGTTCTTTGAGGCCGTTCATATGGATGCCGACGACGATAGTTGGCCTGAGCGACGCTACGGATCCGCCTTCGTGTCTCTCTGTCTCTGTCCGACTCTCTACCAGACGAGACGATGAATTCGAAGCGCTGGCCAGAGGATTTGGATGGACCTCCTGATGGTCGATCGTCAGCCATTAGGGCTACTTTATTGACAGAAATTGATTGTGAGCTTTGAATTGCATAAAGCTGTTCTCGAGTTCAAATAATTGTATACTATAGCCTGAGCCTATTTCTGCTGACTAACCGTAACCTAAGGTAGACTAAAGTTTGCTTCGACACAGCGCCACACGATTGTTCGGATTCCAAATGCTTAGGAATATCCGGGCGAATGCTTCACGTCATAAGTAAGTGAAGAAAGAAAAGTAAACTGATTTTTTTTTTTACCAACATGATAGCTTTGAAGTATTTGTGTATAAACAGAATAGGCTGACCTGCGATTTCTTCTCGAGTACCGGCGGGCACTTGTCCATCTACGAGCCACTTAAAGCTCTGTTTATTTTCTTGCGCCTTCGCCTCATGAAATTTTTGGGAGAGGTACGCTTTGAGAGAGATGTAGATCATTTCGATACGATGTGGTTATTGCTAAGCTAAGAGATGATGCTCATGTAAAGCCTCGGTTTCATATAAGAACAGCCTATGGGAATGATTTACACGTTCAAGACGCCCTCATCTAGAGTACAAGCTCCTCTATAACTTATAAATCCGAGCATGTGTCTTGCTATAAGTAATAAAGTGGCGCCTTCTCAACCAGAGCCATTAAACAATATATCGCATCACCTATGCAGGTCCGCGAGCCTAGGTTAAAACTCAATCTCCGCACAAACGGGACCCCTGCTATTGTAATTGACTCTGATCTCCCCTGGGAATTGGCTGTATTAGTACCGGAGAGGCGTTTTGCTGTTTCATAGCATGTCGCTAGCTGTTATTCGACTTGAGGACATGCGGGGAACTACAAGATCTCTTTCTTTCTCTTTCTCTTCAAAGTCGACACATGTGAGGAAATTCTATGAACGTTGTTCGATATGCCTATTCCGAGCAGATCGGTCTTTTACTCGAAATCATCAACGGCAGTCAACAACATTTTGTTTTTTTTTTCTAACTATATGTGCCGACCTCTTTCGAAATGTTTCATGTCTGCTCAGCGCTTACTACAACATCTTGATTGGCTCATGTCGGCACCGAAGGATTCGGCCTCTCAGAGAGCAACTGTTTCATCTTAGAGGCCTCTTCGGAGGCTGAATAGTCGATGAATTTCTTCTCCCAAGCACAATACAGAGGCTGTCGATCGCGTTCAAAGAGCTTTGGACAGTCAAAGACAGGATAATTAGCGTCGTAAAGACCACACAATCCGAAAATGCCGTCGTAAGTCCTTATTGACAAAGGCATGAATAACAGTCTAATCTTGTTTTGGATAGAAAACCGAGAAAACGCACGATGCCGTTGGTGCCTGAGCCTTTCGGTATCTCAGAGCAGTCAGCCCTCTTCAAAACCTTTGGCATGGTCAGACAGTTTTGCCGATTTTTTCCCAACCTCGACATTCCCAAGTACAGAGAAACGTTGGATGCTGAAAAGAAAAAGGAACTTGATAAGAGAGCGTCGAAGTTGGTGAAACGCGCATGCATCAATGAGTTTTACAAGTCCTCTGAGTTCTGCTGGGAGGTATGTGCCTGGCATGATGTCTTTGGCTTGATCCTTGACGATGAAGCATTCAGAATGTGAGCTTATCTTCGCCACTGTTGCAATCACTCCTGATCCTGTGTGGGGGTAATGGCTGACATGCGTATTCGTGATTTCCTGCAGAGACAAGCGACCTTATGAGTTCTTAGAACAAGATGAAAATGGAGCCAAAACTGTCAAGATACGGATCCCCGACGCAACCTTTGGTCTCAGGGCCTACGATGATTTTTTCCTTGAGCGGGGCTACATCTGCTCAGATCCTGATTGTCATGAAGATCACAGCAACCAAGAGCCCGACAAACGCCTTTCTCAAGAACGTCTAACTAAAATGATGTACAACCCTGAATGCAGTTTAGTTGTCGATGGTGTCTGGGGAAGCACCGACCTCCTATTTCCATTCGCAATTTACGAAGCCAAGAAGCGAGCGGAGAATGATGAGGCAGCTGAAAACCAGATATATCATGCATGCCGGACATACTTGGCTATGTTAGATGACTTGGCCCGAAATCCCGATGATGTTGACAAATATCAAAGTCCGACAAGTTCTCAATATCAAATTTTCGCCTTCACATCATGTGGTCCCCATTGGAAGATTTATATAGCCTGGAATTTTTTGAACGCCTGCGTAAGTCATATCAAGCAAATCTGTCATGCGTCTGACTAAGAGGAAATGACTCTCTAGAACATAGAGACAATATGGGAGGCTAGCATCACAGACTTTTCTCGTGCATACGACCTGATATGCATTGTGGACCAAATCCATGATTATGCTGCGAATCATCATCGCCCCTTTGTGATGAAACATCTGGAAGCATGGCATGCTCGACATGAGAGATTGACGGATGATAAACCAGACCATAAACTTCTTTGGGATCCAAATAATCCGATGCAATTTATTGATGCACTTATAACAGACACTGTGGCACCGGTGCCTGAGTGGCATCGCCTTAAGGAGGAAGCGAAATGGTCCAAACTGGAGAAATCGCAGCAGACGCGAGAGCGAAATCAAAGGGCCCCTGTGGCCATGCAGATGCAAGAAGCAGAGTTGCAGTCGGAGGAATGCAAGGCACGAGACACAGTCCAGAAAGGCGAAACCGCGAAGAAGAGAGCCCGGAAGCTTGGAGGTCGGGGGAAGAGAAATCCTTCGGTTCCTAACTCGGAATATGATAACGTAGCGTAGCTTTCTATGATACTTGACGAATCTATAGATTTGAATAACCGAGAGTCAGGCCAGTATCCTGTAAGTGTTACATGTCTCCCTAAGCTACTGGGAAACAGTAGTTTAGGGGCTTCATGTACGATCTGATCCAAGAGACTCATGTATTCCATAACAATGAGCATTTCATTTATATTAATGGTTATGCTGACATTAACCATCATCTAAGAAATGATGGTCTTCCGAGTGTCATATTAAGCGATATGGACCGTGGCAAATCGGTAGGCAAGATCAAGCGACATGATCATTCACGCAGTCATCAGATGACAACAATCAAGAGTTTCCGTGGGCGCTGCGGTTGAATGCCCAGAGAACACTCATCTTGATGTTTAAACGGCGAGTGCTCCTGTTATATCAGCCGTCCTGTTGAATCGAACATTAGCCATCCTTTCCATGCTAGGGTTACACGTCTTGTGCGCCGTCGTAGATTTTGTCAGCCATTTGCTATCCGCTATAATCCGTACTTGTGTCCCTGGCTGGCATTTTTATTACGTACAAAGTCCCAAGCCGGCTGGGTTAGATCCGCGGTACGGGGCTCCACTTTTGCCGGGATGCTCTCCGGAAACACCAGCCTAATAGCCCGTATTGCTTATGCGTCTTCAATATCATGATTTGAAATGTCTCAGAACCAAGTGCTCTACATTTGGTTATTGAGTCTTGAATAGACGTGCCTTAACGTTGTATAACCCTGAATGGCAGAAGTTGCACGCAGATGAATCGGCTCTCGAAACATTGTCGAGCAGTGGCCGACAGCCCTTGATACCACGTCTCAATCAGAAGGACCCTCACATATACTTGCAACTAGTTGGAGTAATGAATTCTACCTCCTAAAGCGTATGGACTAGTCGATCAAATTTGGTCTTCCTGCTTAGGTTCATTCATTTTTGATGCATAACAGGAACCGCAGAAAATACCATACAAACCCATTAAACTTTTCCGTTTCTGACATCTGATTGGGAACTGCAGATTTGCCCCTTCATAAGCATAGCCTCATACAGATCCATTAAACTAGGTAAGAGGAACCCATGTGGACTGTCATTATGGCTCTACGCCGACGGTTCCCGAGATGCAGGTGTAAACGCAAGCATTAACTCCATGGGCCACCATGCGTACAGAAACAAGACACCGCCACGACGTATCTCAGCCAATCTAGCATTCAAATCGATACACTTGCAACCTATACATGTAGGCTGAACCGCTATCGGTTGTTACTATTCTATTGCTATTCACGTCTCATGAGACCTCCTTCGCATCGTAAACTTTCTTCCCTCGATACCAGGTCTCTTTCACGCGCGCTTGTAGCAATGATTGCGGCGTCCATTCCATTTCGGTCACTACAAAGTCTGCCTGCAATCCCTTCGATAACCTCCCCGTCCAACCTTCGGCAAAACATGAATATGCGCTTCCGTATGTAATACCTTGCATGGCTTGACACAGCGATAAAGCAAACTGCGGGTTCATCGTCACAGTACTCTCCACATCGCGTACAGAACGTCGAGTCGTTGCTGTGTAGAGATTTCGAAGCACATCCCAAGACGCGGTAGGAGTGTCTGATCCGATAGCTATATTGGCCCCGGCAGCAGCAAAGTCGCCATACGCAAATGCCCTTCCACAGCGGTCTGTGCCCAGGAGCTCCGGCCAGGCCTTTAACAGAACAGGATCGGAGTGAGCCGGCTGAATCGACGCAGTAATCCCGGCGGCAGCTAGCCGAGCTCCATCTCCAGGGCGGGTCAGCTCAAGGTGCTCGATGCGGTGACGTTGACCGGGGGTGCCATTTTCTGAAAGCGCGTCGATAGCGAGCTTTACGGCAGCATCACCAATGGCGTGCAAGGCACATTGCAAGCCAGCGCGGTCTGCCTTGCCAACAATTGCCCCAAGGGCTTCAGGTGTCCAGATTGGGTCCGTCGACAGGCCTGTCGTGGAATAGGGTTCTAGCAGAGCCGCAGTACAAGAGTCGATGACGCCGTCGCACATAATCTTGATGCCCACAATGCGAAAGTCGGGAGAAGCGGAGGCATTGAACTGCTGGCTCAGTGCGACTGCTCGATCAAGTTCCTCAGACTGGCCTTCTATAGACTCCGTTGGTCGAACAAGCCAATGAGCCGCAATATGGAGAGGAAGATGGCCTCCCAATTCTTCGCGGAGTGTCTGCAAGGTATTCCAGCCAATATCGTCCATGGCCATGTCAACAAAGCCTGTACATCCAACGGCATGGAGTGCTCGAATGGCGTCTCGAACCGCTTCGACACGTTCTTGAGGTGTTGCAATTTGTGCCAGGTGTGGCCAGGCCAGAAGCGTGCATGCAGCCTCGCTCAAGAGACCGGTCGCCTTGCCTTCAGCGTCGCGATGAATGGTTCCTCCTACTGGGTCAGGCGCTGATTCCAATCCCATCTCATGTATTGCTGCGGTATTGCACCAACAGGCATGAAGGTCTCTGGACATTATGTAGATTGGTCGTGAGTCTAGGTCGTCCAAGATGGACACCTCGGCTTTCCCGTCGGTCATGAACTCCATCCAACCACCGCATAGGATGCGAGGTGCATTAGGCTGTCTTGTCGCATGACTGCTGATAGTGTCCCGAATCTCCTGCAAACTTTGACATTGTTCTAGACTTAGTCTTTGTAGAGACTGGCCGAGTAGGAGGGCATGCACATGGGCGTCTATGAAACCGGGCAGGACATGGCGACCCTCGAGATCCCTCAGACTAGCTCCTTTCGAAGCAGCGAGAGACCTGATATCTGCGTTATCTTCGCCGACATATTCGATTACTCCATCTTGAATAAGCATGCATTCGTGAAATTGAGCATCATCCTGGATGCTATCCCGAGTGGTGAAGAATTTCCCATTAAGAAGCAGCGTCGCCGCCATATTCGATCTTATAGCGCAAAAGGCACTTTGGTAGCTTGACAGTTGTTCATTATTCCAACAATTTCATTCCGAACACGGGTAATTATTTTAAGCTTCTATGAAACCACCCAGAGAAGCACCGGTTACTCACGGACACCACATATGTCCATGCTTCCTTGTGCAACCGGCCAGCCCAACGACCCAGCCGGAACTGGTCAGTAGAAGGCCGGGACCGGTGGGGCCGAAGCAATCGTCTAAGAGGTGGCTTTTTGTTAGTCTGCTGATAGCCCAAGATAGCCCAGGGCAGGCATTAGCTGACAAGGCTCGCGTGTATGTAATCTATTCGCGTGGGGAGAGCGCCTCCCCGAGGGGGCTTTGCATCGATGTGAATGGCTCTTTATGCTAATCCATGTTTGATGAGTCAGTCTGACAAGCTGGGCTGGGCTCGCTCTTATCTACCATAGCACACCCCGTTCTTTTTCCCCCCAGCGCGGCGTTGGGCTGACACATTTTCCCCAACTTTGCCCATCCGCGCCAAGTTGCTCGCGTCTCCTCTTTTTGAGCCGCAATCACCTTCTGGTTTCTCGATGTTGCCCCCGAAATTGCCTGCGAAGACGCCGCTAAAAAGTAGGTCCAAGAGAGGTTGCTGGACCTGCCGTATCAGACATCGCAAATGCGACGAGGGGCATCCTTTCTGCAAGGAATGTGACAACCGGAAAATCCACTGCCACGGATATGGCCCGAGGCCGTCGTGGTTGGATGACGAGGAGCAGGTCCGCGCCGAGCTCTCGGTGGTCAAGAGGGTTGTCAAGCAGAATGCAAGGCTACTTAACAAGGGTGCCAACAGAGCCGCCGCTGGGACCGACCCTCATTTGTCGTCGAGTTCATCTAAGCAGCCGGAGTCAGTCGCAGGATCGGAGCCGGCCCTGTGGGCCTCGTGCCCAAGTCAGGAAATGCGCTTCCGGGAAGCTGAGCTCATCATGTTGTATCTGGACTACATCTTCCCCATCCAGTACCCATACTACACTGACAACCCGGAGCTCGGAGGCCGCGGTTGGCTCTTCTGGCTATTGATGAACAACCGCCCTTTACGGCAAGCATCCCTCACACTCGCCGCGCTCTATCAGCGGACCAGGTTTGCGCGGGGGACCGAGTATATGGAGGCGGAGCTAATAGAGTATCACACCACAGCATTGAGTGCCATGCGACATGCCTTGTCGGCGACGGAAGACGAGCTGGTGGTGGATGAAGGCGAAAGGCTCATTAGCTTTATTTCTAGCGGCTGCTGTCTGATCAGTTTTGAGGTTTGGATTACTCTAATGGGGTTTTTCTTTTGTTCCATCATCTGCTCCCTTTCTAACTCGAGCGTTCAATAGGTCTTGCGGGGTGGTTCAGTAAGTTGGCAGACGCACCTTGATGCCCTTACGACTGTCACAAGCAAGATTACGCCACCATCTGCCGCACGGAATCGGCCCCCCGTGGCGGCGCCAGCACCGAACAATGCTGTCTCATCCATTTCGCGTGGCATGAGATACGCCAGGCGTTTTGAACTCACAAAACTTCTCTGGTTCGAGATCCTGTCGTCAGCCTCTACTGGAACACCACCGCGAATGCCCTACCGACGGTGGCTTGACTCGGAGGAGATTCTTATGGCAGACTTTGTGGGCTGCCAGAATTGGGTCATGCGAGTCATTGGAGACTTGTCCGTAATCCAGGCCCAAGGGGATTGCATTAGCCCGGGTGAGAAAAGAATGTCGCTCCTTAATCTGGAGAATGTTCTGCGTGAAGGGATCGAGAAGCTACGCATGGATATTGACACTACCGAGGTTAGTTGCCTTCCCTCTCTATGCCCATGAGCAGATGATATCAATGCCCGTATTATTGGGGGAAAAAAACCTGACAATTTGATTTGACGTAGCCCCCATTGCCCGTTTCGCACTATATATCGCGAGTCTTTGCAAGCGGGGCCCTTGTCTTGCTTCACATCATACTCTCAAGCAGTCACCCTGCCGAAGCCGACATCTACTCTGCGGTCGCCTCCGTCATGGATGAGCTCCAGGAAGCCCCCGAAGGCCTGTCGCTCCGAGGCGTGGTATGGTCGATCTGCATCGCTGGTTCGATGGCGCAGCCGGATCAACAGCCTTTCTTCGAGCACCTCATGACGCGGATCCTGGATAAGTCAAATGCCAATTTCGGCAACTGTGGGAGCGTACAGCGGATCCTTCGACAGTGTTGGACAAAGAGGCATGAAAACCCAAGGCTAGAATGGACTTGGAAAGACGCAATGGGTGAGACTGGAGACTTGGTACTGCTGGTGTGACGGCAGCTTATTAGACGCCACTGCATGGGCCTCTTTTTAATGGGACAAAATTGGGTCACGATTTAGCGATGCATTGATGATTTCTTATTTGTTATATGCCAATGGGGCAGATTGTTTATGACCACTGTGGGAGGACTTTGCGAAGAAATCCAGTGCTCGTTTAGCGGTTAGATGCTTGTGTCTTTCTTTTTCCCTTTAGTAATACAATGCCTCATGATGGCTGCTAGGGGGACAACGATGTAGCATACACGCTTGGATATCATATCAAATCATATACACGTTCGACTGAGGCGAGAGTCCGACATTTTGCTTTACAATTTTATGATTCATGTAAAAGAACAGCTGTCTGTGGACCAATCATGGTTGGAACAAGACCCATTCCCAGTGCTATACACGTTGCAGATTAGTGTCGAGGCTAGAGCCACCGAGAGCCGTGCTTCATACATCCAATCATAGACATGTTGATCTGCCTAGAATGTACATTCCGTGATTGTTCCACCAAGAGCTTCTTCTGAAAGCGTAGCGTAGTTCATCCCCCGCTATGTCAAGACGGATGTAGCGATTGATCGAGCTGGCCGCTGCAGCTTGAGAGCAGAATGAGCCGACTGGAACATAGCTGCCTGAGCCAGCGAGGAAGGAGAACAGTCTCATATCCATAGACGGTGCCATTTCAGACTCCCGGATGCACATTCACAGTAACTTGACCGGTTCCCTGTTGGGGTGCACAATTGATAGGGAACAATGAACATATTGGAGATCAACAAAATCCCAGACTGTACCACCCTCCTCCTTTTGAACCAAGCATTCCTCATCCTCCGAGATAGACACTTGCAATAATTTTTCTTTATCATCAGAGCTCATTAATAGGATATAGCCACCATCCACACCCCTATCCGCGATGAAATATGCCCGGGGGATATGGTGATGGTATATCGCGACAATCTTGCCGTCGTGACCGCGGCCAAGGTACATCCCAGAGACAGAGTTGCGGAAGCCGTACCAGCCGTTTATTTTTTCGCAACACCAGAAGGCGCCGGTGCAAGGACTAAGCCCGCGTAAGAAGTCCAATTCTCCGTCGCGGAGAGTGAGGATGAGATGCGGCTCTTTTCGAGTTCGAATTATGCATGGTCTACCTGCTATCGGCTGATTCTCTATTGTAGCCGCTGAGCACGAATGCTGCTGACTTTCAGATTGATCTTTCACTCGAAATGGTATGGGCTCTGACATGGTGGAGAGAGTGGGCGTGGGGCAGTCGTCCGCCGAACTGTTAGTGCTGGTTGAAGCAACCTCCTCCCAGGAATTTTCGATCATTGTCTACGTCGGGTATCATGAGAGAGGCCTGCGGTAGGCGCTCGCTTCTAGGGGCCACGAACGACTTTTTATATTCTTGAAGTAGAAGCGATACTTACTAACGTCAATACTACGAAAAAGCGAAAAAGGAGAAGCTCTCGATCGCGTTCCAGCCAAGGCACTACCCTTTCTGTAGGGCCAACTTTAAATCATGCTGGGTTAGGTCCATGAACCTCACAGTAAGTAAGTACCTTGGGATATATAGTGCATGCCACCTGCTGTCAATATAGTGCTATGCCTAAGGAAAGTTCAATAAAGCAGATAGGCGGATGCTCGTTCCGGTCAACCCCGTACAGACTCCGATGCAGGAACAAGGTGAAAAACTCCGACGCAATGATCGCCTGCGAAGAGGATGATCATGACAAACTAGATCCTCTCGAAGAACCGCGGACGGTTAGCGGGCAGGACGCTCTGACTCGAGAAGGGCCCGCGCGGAACCAAAAGTCCAAGCTTTAGCGACCATCTCAAATCGATCGATGCCCATGACATCGGGCGGCATTGCGTTGGCGAATAAATAAGGTATGTGACTGCTGACCTGGTGGAAGAAACGTGGAGAAATCATGAAAATAGTAACAAGAAAAAGTGGCTTTATCCTTGGACCCATAATGTCGTAGGGCGTTTCATCGCCGAGCTAAGCCGTAATGGGCCTTCGGTACTCGGCACCCCATGATCGCACCTGCCAGGAATTTCTCGTGTCTTCACCCGGGCGAGCATCGCACCTGCCGCTAGAGCCGAATAGCGACGTCATATGCCCGCCCATCAATTTCCTTGATTCACGTCACACCAACACGACTGGACCACGATAGAAAACTTTTTTCCGCTTCGCCCAATATCCCTGCCAAGAGAGCAATCTATATGTATACCGATCGTTATGGCCTATGTGAAGCCTCTCTGGACATACACACATTGACCGAGACTGGCTTGTCGGCTGCCGCAGCACCACCAAGACGGATCCCGGATGCGGACGTTGCAAAGCCAGACCAACTAAGTCCTTCGGCTTCGAACTCCGCTCAATCCCACAGACCATTGCCTGTGCTACATCGACGTGACAGATGCACCCTGAACAATAGATCAGCCTACGATGATACTTATATAGCGTTGATGGAAAGATAGCATCTAAGCGACCCCTCCCCGCGAAGCACAGCTAAACCGCACCGCCACAAATCATGTCTCAGAACGCGACAGAGGGCCCGGTAGCGACTGAGGGAAACGACAGGAGACAAGAAGATCAATGGGACGAGGCAGCCCAGCATAATGAGGTGGTACCTCATCGCAAGACGAAGATAGAGAACGACTATACCCATCTTCAGCCTAGGTGAGCAAATGCAGCTTTATCTTTCACTTTTTTAATTCTTATTGTCGTCGGAAAATAAGAGAGGCAAAATGATGATGGTTACGTCCGCTAACAGGAACCCTTCAGTCGATGGTGGTTCCTCTCTTCAGTGTTTCCCTTGGTCGGCGGAACGCTTGGCCCCGTCGCTTCAGCGTTCAGTATCTGCGCCTTGGTCAAACCGTGGAGGCAGCATCTTGCTCCTGGTGGAGATGTTGAGAAGGCACCCTACGTAGCGGATCCGGCGTGGTATGTCTCAACTCTTCGAACTCGTCAGCACTGAAGCTGTGTAATCCTAATACGTCGTGCTCTAGGTTGACCGCCATCAATTCTGTCCAACTGGGTATTGCTCTGATCGCCAATTTCTTCCTACTATTTAACATGGCAAGGAGAGTCCGATTCGGTATCGCACAGCCCATTACAATAGTCGGATGGTAATTAGCCCAAGATGCCTTCCTTGATTCATCAACTTGTGGTTGCTTATCAAATTGTCCAAAGGTACACCTCAGCTATATTCCTCATTTCATTGACCGCCACTGCCTCGGGGCCTCTCATGGAGGGCCTCAACTTCCCAACCGACGAACTCATCTGGTCCCAATCTTTTTATTATGGCATATGGGCGGCTATCCTCTATTTTATCGACGCATTTCTCATGACGGTCACGTTTTGGGGAGCAATGTCTGGACATTACAAGAAAGATTTCATTTTAACCCTCAGCCAACGCAGTTTAATGCTCCAGACTATCTCGCTCCTTGTATACATCCACGTCGGGGCGATCGTTTTTAGCACTATCGAGCACTGGGATTATCTGGATAGTGTATACTGGGCGGATGTCACCCTCTTCACTGTCGGTTTTGGCGATTTTGCTCCCGAAACCACCCTCGGAAGAGCGCTCTTGATTCCATACGCCATCGTCGGGATTATAAGCTTGGGTTTGGTCATCGATGCCGTCAGAAGCCTGACTATGGAAGGTGGAAAGCGCAAGGTACTAGCGCGATTGGAGGAAAAACGGAGGCGGCGAACACTTCGTACGATGTCGCGCAACGGAAAAGACGATCTTCTCGAGCCTATTCGCACAGACTCCGATTTTCCACGCGTCTCTACCGATAAAAGCATATCCAATGAGTTTGAGCGCCGCAAAGCAGAGTTCGCCCTCATGCGCAAAATTCAAGCTCAGATCTCCACGAGGAGAAAATGGATGGCTATGGCCATTTCAGCCATCATTTGGCTTGTGTTCTGGATGGTAGGTGCCTTGGTGTTCATGAAAGCCGAGGAACGCTACCAAGGCTGGACATACTTTGAGTCTTTTTACTTTGCTTTCGTGGCTTGGACGACCATTGGGTATGGCGATTTTACGCCCGTTTCAAACGCCGGAAAATCTTTCTTCGTTTTCTGGTCCCTCTTGGCTCTACCGACAATAACAGTGCTCATTTCACACGCCGGTAACACCGTTATCAAGATCATCAAGGACAGCACCATCAGATTGGGAAATATCACCATCTTACCTGGCGAAGAGGACTACATGGCTAGCTTCAAGCACTTCATTAGCCGGATGACATTTGGGAAGCTGTTCGAGACGCACTACGAGTCTGCATCGCCTTTAGTCCTGCATGAGCAACGGGATACTGTTCAGAGAGTAGCCGAGGTGATGGATGAGCTCGACCATGACGATCTTTCTGAGGAGGAAAGAGGTCGTCCACGGAATGTTTCACGCACCAACTCGCAATCATCCACCTTTACTGCACGGATTCGACGATCTCTTTCCCGCCTTCGAAACGCAAAACATAAGATTCCTGTCGGGCCAGAGTTCCATTTCCTCCTAATTTCCGAGATTCGAGCAGTCGCGAAGCACATGAAGGAGTCAAAACCTCATCATTACAGTTTTGACGAATGGGCGTGGTATCTCAAACTCATAGGTGAAGATGAGCACAACCCGCATACGCACACGAAAGCGAAACCAGGATCAAAAAAGCCGAAGCCGGAGGAAGAAAGCCCGCATGAAGAGGTGAAGTGGTCGTGGGTTGGATATCACAGTCCTTTGATGGGAAGCCAAAGTGAGAGCGAGTGGATATTGGAAAAGCTTGTGGACAGGCTTCAGGAGTCGCTATCGGCGGAAATCAAGCAGCGCAGGCAAACGCGGCGTCGAGAGCAGTCTAAGTGATTGCGCGCTATGCGGTGCAACATGTAACTGAAATGTAATATACAACCATGTGCATATCATGACTTTAAAGGAATGGCGCAAATGATAATTGTTGCGATCTATCCTGAATAAAATTTGGCAGAATGTAAACTATATATTTTTATCCAAATTTGGGAAGCAACTTTAAAATGTAACAACCGATGAACAAAGTTGCTTTAATTCTTTTAGCGCAATCTGTCACGACGAACAATTACATCGCAAGGTACCTTATGTCAAATACATTCTCAGCAGACAGACGCTGCCCACATGTCAGGACATATTTTCTCCATGCGCCACCATACAGCCATCTCTGGTGGCAAGGGCATTTAATCCAGGCATTCGGCACGTAGATTGTATGTATTATCATGCCATGTAGTTTCTGTGTCTAGCCCATGTCACTTGTCGAGAACGAGCTAAATCGGTTGTGCGACAAATCGGGAGTCGAATCTGCCGCACATTTCTTATATTTTCCATTTGAGTGGCTTGGCCGCACATTAGGCGCCATCACTCATATGTACCTAAGAAAGAATTGTACATCGTAGGTAAGCTCAGCAGTAAAGCAGGCATCGTCACTGCTGTGCCACAATCGAAGGAGGCTTGTGTGGGTTACCTTAAATAGCCATTCAGGGGTTAAGAACCGGGTGATCTATTGTACCAACGGACAGTTAGTTCTGAAGTTGGAGTTTCAGGGTAGTCGTATCATTTGTTAAGCGGGCGTGAAGACAATGGTTAGCCCGTCGGTGTCTAGAATTAATGAAGACTCTAGTTTTAAGCACTTACATGTGTGTTGCTGGTGAACTCCTGCTAGAACGGAAGGTTTCACTGCAATACGATCTCGATTTACTTGCCAAGTATGCTTATTTGACCGATATACTTTCAAGATGCTGAGTGATCTACCAGACGAGCAAAGGAAGCAAGCAACCATTTTCTACTCCGTGAGGCCAATAGGTAATACTCAATGCATAGCTGCTGGATGCCGTGGCAGAAAAGCTGTTCTGTCGAAAAGACATCTGAGTTACGCCTCCCCAGTCAGCAGCTTTAGACATGCAACTGACAGCATGGGTGCTCAATAAACGGCAGCCAGGGTCGGACATCGCATCATCTGCGACTTCCGCAAATTATTTGTAGCCTTGGTATAAATAGACATCGGGTGATTACCTCATTAAGGTAATTTCTAAAGAGATAAGAGCTGCATAAGCTTGAAAAGTCCAAAGTCAACGGGGCTCATGGGACATCAGAAGCCCAGTAAGGTGATGTGCCCAGAATCTTCTGCAAGGCGCTGAGTCAGAATCGACAACTACACAAACCGCATCTTCGTGGCTTTCTCTCTCGATAATCCCAATTGCATGGTCTTGATAACTCATGAATTCAGCAGCTTTCAGGAAATGTTAAGAGACCAAATGCAAGACCTGGACCTTATGGACGGTTTGGATCACAGATCTTTCTCAAGATGTGATAACGTTACCTACCCTATGGTCTTTCATGATGCACCCATAGGCACGAGATGGCTTTTACTCTCAAGTCCTTTGCAAATGCGGATGATGAAATGCCGTAGCGTCCGCTTATGATTCAAGTACAGTGTAGTAATCTGACTGGGTGTAAGTATTAGCCCGAGTCTGTAGTCTGTCTCTTTCAAAGGCGTATGTATATAAGTGCTGCAAAGCATCAGATAAGCTAGGTGGCAGATCGCAAGCATCGCCAGGTACTAAATTTATAGACTCCCCAGCCGCCATTCGTAAAGTAAGCCAGGTTCACCTTCGTAAGCCTCAATTCAGCCCACTACCTCATAGCAGCGACCGTGCTCTCCCAAAAGACATAAGCTTATTTATAGCCATCTATTCTCCATTATTGGTCAGCCATACAGTAAGCAGCGACTTTGCAGGCCCACGTGCCGGAAACAAACATCTACCCCGGCTCTGATCCAGATTCTAGCATGGGGCTATTCCAAACAAGGCATTACATGTTGTACGCTGGAGTATATGGCGGTAGCTGATGCTGCCCAAGAGCGGAGGAGCCGAAATTGCGGGTTGCGAATTGCTCCCTTTTCTGTGCAGCCGACTTTTGGCTGTAGGATTCAGAAGAGGGCCTCCTTGCTTGCATATCCGTCTTCAATTCACGTAGCCGAGAGACGATGAACGGTGAATGAAATGTAACGTGTGGTGAGCTAACAGAGCGATAGGAGGTAGGCATCACAACAAAAGAGTCTTTGCATTGTATCAACATGGGGGCTTTGGCAAGATTAATTATAGATGCCGTTTGAATGGCTGTATAGGACTGTTGGTTGTCAGGTCAATGCATGGCAAGGACAGTCAGTAACTGAACGGGTAAGGCGCGCAGTCTTACCTCCCAACAGCAACATGAAGATAAAAATGAACCAATGAAGAACATGTAGTTAGGGGATACAGCAGGTGACAGATCGTACGAGTCTGCCGGGTAAATAGAGCCAACAGTCGGCCGGATTGGGCGATGGAAAGCTCCTGGAACTTGTGATACGAGCTGTGAGAGGAATGCAATAGTGTGAAAACAGTTTGTTAAACTGCTCACGGTGCACTCTGCGCAAAGTCATTGCACAGCTACGCTCTATATCCTGTGATATAGGCAGCTAATCGAGAGAGGAAGCGGAGTTCAAGCTGAAAAAGCCGCCGAATGGCCCATGCGGCTCTGCTTCTTCAACACCCGGACGGCTGACGGGCCGAGCCCCCCAACGGGAAGGCAAACTTCCGCACAATGGCTCTGTGCCTTCGGCTTGATTCCCAGCCCGCCTGGGACCGGGTAATCCCTTGGGCTTGCTGTAGGTTGTATCTGCTGGTTGGTTCAGGCTCTTGATTTTACGCTTCACGGACGCTTGTAAGCAGGGCACGTATGCTGTTGGCTCTCAGCTCCGCCACTTTTTTCCACCCAAGGTCAGCACTAACACGGAGCCGATGTCTAACAAGTTAGCGTGGGAGAGCAGGGCGGGCATCGTCTAATTATAAGACAAGTCGTTCCCTCTTCCTTCATGCTTTCGTCTGCAGGATATCTTCTCCTCAATAGTGGAACGGGACGATCGGGTGGTTGTCGATACGGAAGCCCGAGAGCGATTCAACATGGCCGTTTCTCGACCTCTCCTCGTCGCCTTGGGCGCGCTAATGATCGACGCCGTTCTGGAGATGGCCTTTGTCACTAGTATGGTGGCATGGCTGCACGAAACTGCCACTGGCACATTTACCGTCAACTTCAATGGCTCAACGTTCGAGCTGTACGGCGAACCGAAGCATTTCCTGGTCGACCAAGGGCATACTAGCAACGGTGCGGCGGGAACTGCGTTGCTTCTCCTCGGGTTCGGTGGCCTCCTCACACTCTGGCTCAGAAGCCGACCCAACATTCTCGGATCCAAGCTCACGTCTCTCGTCTACGGCACTTGGCTTCTCATTCTGTTCCTGGGCCTCATGCTCACCATCGGAGCATTGGGCTACGTCTTCGCTGTCACGAATGCCCACAAGGGCCAAACCATCGACGTCGCGATCGCTTCAGCAACCGGCAACCACAAATATGCCCTCGATACATGGACGCCGCAAAACTGGTTCCCCGCGGTGCTGAAACTGGATCTCGCAAAGGCAAGCCAGCGGAACGACATTGCGGCGCACTTGCGACTCATGCGAGGATGGCAGTACAATCTGATTCCGATGTTCCTCATTCAACTTACTACGACGATTCTGGCGGGACTCGAGTTCCTTGAGAGACGCGAGACGCGGCCGTTTGCAGCGGATTACGGCAGCGTGAGCCGTAGTAGCGGAGAGCAGAAGCTGACCACGCTGTCTACCGTATAAACACATTCTCTTTTACTGGCATGGTAGAGGAGGCATTCTATCATTTTGTAGATACATTTCTTTCATATTTGAATGGCGTTGGAGAATGGGCAACAATTCAATCTATACAGTGTAATCTCTTGAAAGCATAGGTGGTTGCTGTAAAGAGCGGTTTGGGCGTCTTGGGGCATTAATAGAACGATACAAGAACAGTCTTTGAGATAACGTTATCATCTACTACCTCGTGAGGACATAATTCACTGATTATGCGAGTACTTCCGCATGTAGTTAGTCGTGACGATGAGTATCGAAGGAGAGCAACAGATACGGCTCGATACTAGTCGTATCCTGCAAACGTACAATATGTAGCGATTATAGATGGGGAAAATATATACGCTATGGTATTGATTGGTTGTTTATTAAGTCCTGAAGGACATCTAATAGGTAGTGTAACGGCTGTTGTTGATCTGCATTCTGCAATAAACAACGGCTATCATGTTCAATGATGCTCTTTCTCGGTTCTCAATGATGAAACGGTAGATTAGTCGGCACAATTGACGCTTGACCAGTATGTGCCCAATGCAGCCGTGTTCAGCCATTGCATACGTCTTACACGCACAATCTTGCATATATATTTGTTTGGCTTCAAGACACTGCGCACTAATCATCATTGTTTCATATCAGCGTCGGCTTTTGTTCCCCCCTAAGATAACGAGTCGTGTCTTTATGGAAGCGAGACAAGTAAAAGGTCTGGCCTCCGGCCTGTCTATGAGTGGGCGGTTCGGGCACTAGATTCACCAACCCGATGAAACAGAGGTGTTGATAGTGAAGCCCTATTATTAGAAGCAATAAGCCCAAATGATGAAGGATCGACGAGTTTCGATTGGAGCAAGTTCACCTGAGTAATCATTAAGCGAATCTCTTCATTGGTAGTAAAAGACGAAGCTGGAGGCTCAGCCTGTGATGGAGATATCGAATAGCCAGTCCAGGTTAGCTTCTCACATATCAAGCTCAAAATCAGCATCGTACTTAGTTAAATTGACGAGATGAGTCTCAATCGAATAGTCGGTTGAACCGAATTATCAAGCTATGCTAACGTCGCCATGTAGTATATACAATCTTTCCAGATGTCTAAAGTTACACCACATCAAGCTTCTCAATTACTCGTATAACATTTGTCATGCTAATTATCAGTCGTATAGATCTTCTTCTTAGAGCGGAATTATGACGCTATGTCATGTAGGTAGCGCCCACGGCGATGCAAGCGGGTCAGGCACTTTATGGTTGCACCCCGCCGGCTTCAGCCTTTGCAATTGCTGCCTTGCTAAGGCGTCCTAGCTCGTCGATGAACGCATCCATCTTGCGCAGGTACTCAAGCTCATGTGTCGTGACTCTTCGGATAGGCATGCTCCTAATGATTTTAGTAGACGAAACCAACAGCTCGACGTCATGGGCGGCGTGCTCGTGCCGTGGATTCCTCAAAATGTTGAAAAAGATGCCTAGAAGGGCGGCAATTGGGTAGAAGATGAAAACCCTAATGTTCATAGTATTAGCACAAAGGATAGCCACAATAGGTGTGGTGGTATCTCTCACCAAAATGCTTCGCCAGCAAGGCGAGGCGCAGCTTCGCTCAGATAGCTCATCGTCGATCGACTGGCTTCAACGGACAGTTCAAGACTCGACTGCAGCCCAAAGCTCTTTTCTTCTCCAGAATTTGTCCAGTCTACTACACAACGACCACTGGCACAATGTATAATGTTTAGAAGATAGTGATAATCCAGATGCAACTCGATATGCAGCATACTGTCCATCTGGCTCAAGTCGCTGGCAAGTTTAGTGTGCTTCCTAACGGATAGTGCGGGCGCATACTCTGGAGGAATTGAGGCGCGCCAGTTCTCTAGTTCTTCATCGAGCTCTCGAATGGTGCGAAGCAGCTCGGCGTCCGACTTGCGCAATGAGCCGGCCGAATATAGAGCGCTGACAGCCTTCGATTTCAGCAGGCTCAGGCGAAGATCGCTGGGTAGCCAAGGCATCTGTGTGTCGCTGGGGTTCAGGATAGAGCGGCGTGAGAAGCGGTTTTCCAAGTAATCATGGGGTAGAGTGAGGTCACAAAACTCGTCGCTCATTATTGGAGGTTGGCCATTCCTCAAAGCGATATCCTTATCGAAGAGGTAGCAAAGCCAGAAAAGGAGACGAATTTGCCGATCCTCGCGCTCTTGTAGGGTGAGTTCGCGGTCTTTGGGTGGATCATTCACAAGCACATGTCCCCCCAAGACGCAGACAGTGCGGCATGCAATGGAGTGATACATGCACGCTGCTTGTAAATGACCGCAAAGCGTCTCTTGCAAAAGCTAGAAAAGAGAAAGGGACAGAATGTGTTAGAGATGGGGAGAACAAATCGCGCACGCCAAAGAGGTGATTGACCTACCAACATGACCATCGCCTGCAAGGTTGTCAGACTTGCATCTTCAACAAAGTCTGGGATCAAGATTTGAGCCTCTTTGGCGCAGCCGTCACTATCGACATGCGTGGAAGCCTCCAGCTCGCAAAAGCGATGGCTGGTCACAGCAAGAAAGGCGAGTACACATGCTCTGCTGCCAATCTCCTCGATGGTTGGGTTTCTGTTCGACGAGTCATAGGCTTGTCTCATGGTTTCCTCGAACAAGACACCATCGACGACGGGAAAGATGAGGCGAAAGTCAGACTTGACGAAGGCATGAAGCAATGCCTGAGTAACCCATTTCTCTGGCAATTTGTGGCCTTGGGCTTTTTTGCCCAGACCCTTAGAAGAGTTCAGGGCCTTAGCGTCATAGGCGACATGATCCGTATCTTCGCAGAAAGCGCTGGATTCATTGAATTGGAAACGAGGCCATTCTCCTGTTCGTGAGTGAATCCATTGCTCGCCTAGGGATGTGAAATGAGGAATGCCATTCCGAGAGCACACAGCAGCGAACATCTGACCCGAAAACCATACTTGCCCCAGAGGGGCAGCTTTACGCTGCCTAGAGAGAGAGTCTGACCTATCATTAGACCGGCATACGGTGCACTTGCCGTGCGTAATCTTCCTCTGAAAGGTGGCTGCATTGTCGGAGGATGGGGCTGACGAAGCAGGAGAGGCTACGTGAGGAGGAAGCTGATGGAGACCTTGCTTGAGCGCCTTGGCCCTGGCAATGCCCTCTTCGATTCGCTCGAGGCGCTTGACGATGCTGTCCGTTGTGCTCCTTCCATTGGCAAGTCTTTGTAAGCGGAATCACGACAGAGGCGCAATGGGCACTTGTACTGACTTAGTCTTCTTCTTTCTGCCCCTAACTCGGTTAATGGAGCAGGGGAGGTCGTGGTGCCGGCACCAGTTGCACTGCCCATCCGGCTCGGATCGATCGCATTGAATCTAACCAAGTGCCCACCACCTCGTATGAGTGCATGGTACTTTCAAATCAGAGAACCTCTGCTACCTCATGCCTGTAGGGTAGAGGGTCATATGAAATGATTGGACGGGATAAAATGGAAAAGGGACCAGTAGGCACGGAGATGTCTCAGGCATGCTTCCCCGATGTGGTAGCAGACAATGAAACCAACCATGAGAGAGATCAACATACCTTTCGCTTGTAACAGGCGTCGCACGCGCGTCTTTGTGCCGCCATGGCTCTGCCACGAACCTTGCTGCTTTCTTGTGACACACGTTTTCTGATGTTCGACCAGCAGGTCGACTGCCCTTTGGAACTTGAGGATATCGGAGGCAATCAACGAACCACTCTGGGTCCCGGGGCAATCATGAATAGCCCTTTGAGCTCGGCTGGCAAGCGGAGCTGCCTTGAGCTCGGAAGAAGCAAATCGTGACTAAGCGGAGGTTTCGCTTTAGCAACCCTGTCCGAGCTGAACGCTAGTGCTGATGCGGTTGGGCTGGACTTGCCAAATGCGGGTGCGAACGAGGCTATCTGGAGCGGCGGTAAATGTCGAAATGACGCAGGCCGTCGCACTCCTTTGTCGTTGGGCGTGTGCGTTCTGGAAAGGATTCACAGGTGAGGGTATCCGAAGGTTTTGTGATGCTGGATTTCCAACGCCGACGTCAGTTCCTCCGAGAATACGGGTTTGTAAGCTACCGCTGTTTGAAGGGAACCGACACGGAGGAAGGCATCAGGGAAGGCCGACACTTGTTTTGAAATTAATATTTCCGCTTAGTCATCCGCCTCCAACAATCTGCGGGTAGGTACGCCTAAGCAGGCAGAGGGAGAGTTATCATGGCAAGTGCGATGGTACGTTTTTTTTTCTTTTTTTTTCGTATTGTATCTAAGGCACGGAGATATACTGTCCAGCGTCAAGCAGAATTTAATGATTACGGGTCAAAGTCACTGGTTTCAAGTTTCCGGCACTTTCATATCCCTCACCATGCGTCTATGCTTACCTTGTAGGGCGGGTGTTGCTGCACGCCGATCCCGAGCCATCGGAATTAGGTACTGTCTTCGAACTTATGCATGTACAATAAACCATCGATAAAGGAATCATTGTTATTTACGTACTCCACGTGGTAGGTAAGATCTAAAAAGTTTATATTGGCGAGTTCTCACTTGACATGTTCGAGGGAGGGGGATCGAGAGGTAGCCCAATAATTTTTGGTCACAAGTGCCCTCGTCCCCTTGCGCTGTTTTAGGCATAGTGGGCATGACTAAGCGGAAGAAACCCTCGGGCATTGGGAGGCCGAAGCTTGAGATGTGGCTTGTCAGGGGCATTTAAGCTCGTGGAGCCCTATCCGAGTGCGAGGGTCTTGGAGCACGGAGGTCAGGCTGCCTTGTCCGTTCCGTCTCCGTCTCTGCCGGCCGCGTGGACCATTCGTCGGTGTTGCCAGTCGTGCTCGAGGCTTCGATTGGCTGCTCACGCGGCTACATCCTTTAAGGCTCTCCATAACGGCAATGTCCACGTACGAAATCGGTCTGGGGGCGAGCCTCGCCTCGGGCTTCTCACCAGGACCGAGGATCCACCAATTTGACTCATCAAATCTGTATCTTGATAACGGGGATGTGACTTGAGGCTAAGCACATGAAGGGAAAGAGCTCCCACGGCTGGGGAGCGGGAGAAAAAAAAAACTTTTATAACGATGGCTTCCACTTCGAATGCTTTCCTTTCTTTTCCCTCGGATATTCTTCATCAAACCACACTCCCTTCCTAGCTTCACTTTGGCCTACTTTAGTCCTTGGTCAGTGGTCGACCGAGCCACTGATACGGCCTCGAGAGAGCCATGAAGTCCAATTACGATGAAACCCTTGCGGACGCCAATGCGTCTGACACCGATAGAGAATCTGTCGACAATGACTGGTTCATGAAGTCGGATGTCATCGCGATTCAAGAGCGAGAGAGAGCCTCGGGCTTCCCCCCACGAGAGCTCGGCGTCACATGGCGGAACCTCACAGTCGAAGCTGTCCGCGCCGACGCAGCCATCCACGAGAATGTCGCCTCCCAGTTCAACATCCCCAAGCTGGTGAAAGAGTCTCGACAGAAGCCGCCCCTGAGGAAGATTCTCGACAACAGCCATGGATGTGTGAAGCCTGGAGAGATGCTTCTCGTTCTGGGCCGACCAGGTGCTGGGTGCACCACCTTGCTTAACATGCTGTCCAATCGCCGCAATGGCTACGCCAACATTTCCGGCGATGTTTCCTTTGGGTCCATGAGCCCTAAGGAGGCCAAGCGCTACAGGGGACAGATCATTATGAACACGGAAGAGGAAATCTTCTTTCCTTCTCTGACTGTTGGGCAGACCATGGACTTTGCCACGAGGCTGAAAGTTCCTTACCACTTGCCCCAAGGCGTCACCAGCCAAGAAGAGATTCGCCTGGAGACACGAAACTTTCTGCTGAAATCCATGGGTATCGAGCACACTGCCGATACCAAGGTCGGCAATGCCTTCATTCGAGGCGTTTCTGGTGGAGAGAGAAAGCGGGTTTCCATCATTGAATGTCTCGCGTCCAAGGGCAGCGTATTTTGCTGGGACAACTCGACACGCGGTCTCGATGCTAGCACGTAAGTATTACCATCTTTTCGTCTTTTGTAACACATAACTCCTCCTTCTAAATCCTTCTCTAACTGGATCTTAGTGCTCTCGACTGGGCTAAAGCGATCCGGGCCATGACCGACGTTTTGGGACTCGCTTCCATCGTCACTTTATACCAAGCGGGCAACGGCATCTACAACCTGTTCGACAAGGCCCTTGTCCTCGATGAGGGCAAGGAAATATACTACGGACCCTTGCGAGAGGCGCGACCGTTCATGGAGAACTTGGGTTTCATCTGCGACGACGGTGCCAACGTGGCTGATTTCTTGACTGGTGTGACCGTGCCCACTGAGCGCAAGGTCAAGCCAGAATTCAAGCTCAAGTTCCCTCGGACTGGAGCTGCCATTCGGGAAGAATACGAGAAATCTCCGTTGTATGCTCAGATGCAAGCAGAGCTAGACTACCCAGCAACTTCAGAAGCCCAGAATAAGACTAAACAGTTCCAAGAAGGCGTGGCTTTGGAAAAGAACAAGAGCTTGCCAGCCAAGAGCTCATACACCGTGAGCTTCGGGACCCAAGTGAAAACGTGCGTCCAGCGACAATATCAGATCATCTGGGGTGACAAGGCGACCTTCTTCATCAAACAAATCTCGACAATTGTCCAGGCCCTCATTGCTGGTTCGCTCTTCTACAATGCCCCCGATACAACTGCCGGATTGTTCGTCAAGTCTGGTGCCTGTTTCTTCGCTTTGCTCTTCAACACTCTCCTCTCCATGTCAGAAGTCACCGAATCCTTCCAGGGAAGGCCTGTCCTAATCAAGCACAAATCATTTGCTTATTTCCACCCGGCGGCCTTTTGTATTGCTCAGATTGCGGCTGACATTCCCGTCATTTTGGTCCAAGTCTCTGTCTTTTCCCTGATTCTGTACTTTATGGTTGGCCTGACCATGTCTGCGGGTCACTTTTTTACTTTCTGGATCCTCGTCATTTCCACCACATTTGTAAGTCTGCCTCGCATTCATCCTAGTTGATGTTATCCTCTTAGACTGACCTTTCTGTGATCAGTGTATGACAGCCTTGTTCAGAGCCATCGGTGCATCCTTCAGCACCTTCGATGGCGCATCCAAAGTCTCGGGTTTCACCATTGCCGCCTCAATCATGTATACTGGCTACATGATCCAGAAGCCTCATATGCACCCATGGTTCGTCTGGCTATTCTGGATCGATCCCATGTCTTACGCGTTTGACGCCATTCTCTCCAACGAGTTCCACAACAAGATCATTCCTTGCGTCGGCCCCAACCTTGTCCCTAATGGTCCCGGCTTCACCGATCCGGGCTCTCAGGCCTGTGCAGGCGTTGGCGGTGCGGTTCCCGGGCAGACTTTTGTTGACGGTGATCGTTATCTGGAGTCGCTTTCTTACAGTCACGCGTGGATCTGGAGAAATTTCGGCATCGTTTGGGCATGGTGGGCTCTGTACGTGGCCATTACCATCTTCATGACATCCAGATGGAAGCTCTCATCCGAGAACGGACCCAGCTTGGTCATTCCTCGAGAACGCTCCAAGATTGTGAATGCCCGCCGTCAGGCAGACGAGGAGGGTCAAGTTGATGAAAAGGACGAAGCCAACGCCAACGCACAATCCGATCGCAATTCCACCGACGGTACTGAGACCCCTGTTCAAGGAAACCTCATCCGCAACTCCTCAGTTTTCACCTGGAAGAATCTATGCTATACAGTCAAGACCCCCTCCGGCGACCGCCTCCTGCTGGATAATGTTCAAGGGTGGGTAAAGCCTGGAAACTTGACGGCGTTGATGGGATCTTCTGGCGCCGGAAAGACTACGCTTCTCGATGTGCTTGCTCAACGAAAAACCGAGGGCACCATTCGCGGCTCCATCCTGGTCGATGGCCGGCCCCTGCCTGTGTCCTTCCAGAGGTCTGCTGGCTACTGTGAACAGCTTGACGTGCATGAATCTTATGCCACGGTGCGCGAGGCCCTTGAGTTTTCGGCTCTGCTCCGACAAAGCCGTGACACACCGCGTGAGGAAAAGCTAGCTTATGTGGACACCATTATCGATCTCTTGGAGCTCCACGATATTGCCGACACTTTGATTGGAGAAGTCGGTGCTGGTTTGAGTGTCGAGCAGCGCAAACGTGTCACCATCGGTGTTGAGCTGGTCTCCAAGCCCAGCATTTTGATCTTCCTCGACGAACCCACTTCCGGTCTCGATGGCCAGTCCGCCTATCATACCGTTCGCTTCTTGCGGAAGCTAGCTGCTGTTGGCCAGGCTGTTCTGGTCACAATTCACCAGCCCTCTGCTCAGCTTTTTGCTCAGTTCGATACGCTGTTGTTGCTGGCTAAGGGTGGCAAGACGGTGTACTTTGGAGAGATTGGAGACCAGGCAAGGGTTGTCAAAGACTACTTCGCTCGCCATGATGCTCCTTGCCCAGTAGATGTGAACCCTGCCGAGCACATGATTGATGTCGTCTCTGGCCAGCTGTCTCAGGGTAAGGACTGGAACGAGGTTTGGCTTGCATCACCCGAGTACGCCAACATGACCAAGGAGCTCGACCACATCATTAGCGAAGCTGCACAGAAGCCACCGGGAACCGTGGACGACGGTCATGAATTTGCCACGCCCCTGTGGGAACAGATCAAACTTGTCACGCAACGCATGAACATCAGCTTGTACCGCAATGCCGATTACGTGAACAATAAGTTTGCGCTGCACATCTTCATGGCTCTTTTCAACGGTTTCTCCTTTTGGATGGTCAAGGATTCGGTCGGGGATCTGCAACTGAAGCTCTTCACAATCTTCAATTTCATCTTCGTCGCACCCGGCGTCCTTGCTCAGTTGCAGCCTCTCTTTATTCACCGCCGAGACATCTTTGAAACACGAGAGAAGAAATCCAAGATGTACTCATGGGTCGCTTTCGTAACTGCACTCATCGTTTCGGAGATTCCCTACCTCATCGTTTGCGCCGTTCTCTACTTTGTGTGCTGGTACTTTACCGTGGGTTTCCCCACTGAGGCTAACCGGTCTGGCGCGACCTTCTTCGTCATGCTCTCATACGAGTTCCTTTACACCGGTATCGGTCAATTCATCGCCGCATATGCGCCAAACGCAGTCTTTGCTGTCTTAGCCAATCCTGTGGTTATCGGAACGCTTGTGTCATTCTGTGGCGTGTTAGTCCCGTACTCACAAATCCAACCCTTCTGGAGATACTGGATCTACTACCTCAACCCGTTCAACTACCTCATGGGAAGCATGCTAGTCTTTGACCTGTGGGGGTCAGACATTAAGTGTGCCAAGAGCGAATTTGCTACCTTCAACCCTCCTAACGGCACCACCTGCGGGGAGTACTTAAAGACCTATTTGAGTGAAGGACCTGGAGCTGTGGCAAACCTCATCAACCCAGATGCCACGTCTAATTGCCAGGTATGCTCCTACAGCAAAGGCCAAGACTACCTGCGGACGTTGAACCTGAACGAATACTACTACGGCTGGCGAGATGCTGGAATCGTGGTGCTGATGGTCTTCAGCTCATACTCTCTCGTGTTCTTACTCATGAAGCTTCGGACGAAGATGTCGAAGAAGGCAGAGTAAGGCAAACAAGGGGGACACTGAGGACATTCCGCGACGAAGTCCACGGTATCTCTTTAGATATACCCCGACATGATTTTAAAATTCAATCATCTTTCCATTCAAATTTTCTTTTGGCAACCTTTGGAATACATAGACAAGAAATTGGTTATACAGGCATTACTTAATTGGATCAGAGGTAGATGGTTTAGACGCAGCATTAGGCATAGCGAAGACGCTTTTCTATATATATGTTTCTCAAGAGTTTATGTTATGTTAGATACATGTACGATAGTATGAGATCTAGCTCGATATTAATAGATGTCTCCTCCTATGATGTTTTGCCTTGATTCATACATTATACACGGTATCTGGTCCATGTACTGCTCACTTCGCTCTAATTGACATGCATCGCACGTTTATTTCTTAGCGCGGAGTATCATCGAGTGATGTGGTACTCCAAACATGATGAGTGGTCGCACAATCTCGAATCCTAGGGCCTCGTACAGTGGTCGTCCTGCTGGCGTCGCCATCAGATAGCAATCTCGGCCATCGTTTGCGGCTTGCTCTATCCCCCATGTCAAAAGCGCCTTGCCGACTCCTTTTCGCTGCTGAGGGGGATCGACTCCAAGCATGTCGAGATCTATAAATGGCCATACGATGTCAATAAAAGCTCTTTTTCTATCATTTATATTTTAAGATCATAGGTCTACGGGGTGGGGCTGGGAGAAAAACTAACGCCACACGTCTTTTAGCCCTCTGTCGCCAAAAGTGGCTTTATAATCCGCCTCTAGAATGGAGTGCAATTGAGCATGAGCCTCGAAATCGGTCACTCCCGCGGGTAATTTTGGCTCTGCTGGCTGGGCCGATGCCTCCTTGTCTCCCACCGGCCGGTCCCATACAGCGAAGCCGACGATTCGGCTATCTAGACTACGGTCGACGGCTACCATTGTGACGCAGTTCGGCGAGTTGAAGCTTGCCGTCTTTCTTAGCAGGCGCCATGGCTGAGAGGCCTCTCCGTCGGGGATGTCGCTCGGCTGGAGGTGCAGAGGGAAGACGTGCCGGGTGATCCAATCGGTGGTCGGGTGGAACGCGGCGCCTGCGAGGCGTGCGATAGCCGGGAGGTCTTTTTCTGTGGCTAGTCGTAGCTCGAATGTCATTATCTGAGAGTTTTTATGCAGAATTCCAATTCTAGGGTGCGAAGAAATGATTGTTCTTTAGATTATCTAGAAGCGGATATCACGGCGGGGTGGCAATGTGTTTTTATCTACTTGTATTCTGTCAATATTCTAGACGCTTGACAATGTCTATGAGAAGCCGTATTCCGCGTCGGCGAACTAGTTTGTGAGCTGCCAGACTAGTGATTCTCGGCGAACTATTCTGGCAAATGTGGGCCGACGGAGAGGGGAATAGACGGTTGCTTAGCTTGAGGATGTCAACTAGACGGGGAACATTCACATATACTCGTACGCTATCATTAGATAGATGTTGGCTATAGGAAGTATCGCGATATAGCGCTCATCTCTTTTCGAATAGCCACTGCCTGTTGAGCGACAGTATGGTAGCGATTTCGACGAATCTCTTACTGAAGCTGCCATAGCCCATTATTAGAAGTGAGAGATATAATGTGGCAGAATTGTATTCAGACATAACTTGGCCCGGCCTAAGAACATCCCTCCGGTCTGGCATACACATTTAAAATTCGAACAAAATTACAGCAGAACGAAGAATAATGCTGCCAAGTTTCACGAGTCAATGAAGTCAACATATAACGGGACCGCATACGTCCCGGGGAAAGCATCAGGTCGATTGATTGCCAGCAGCCTCGAGTTGAGCTTTTGGGGTGGCATTGATCCTCAAACGAGCGAAGTTATAGACCGTCACCATCCACTCAGCGGAAAATACATCCGAGACACGATATTGGCTATCCCTGGGAGTCGAGGCTCTTGTTCCGGCAGTGGGGTTTTGTTAGAGCTCTTGCTAAATGGAAACGGACCAAAAGCTCTTATCTTCTCACGGAGAGATGACATTCTCACTCTTGGTGTTGTGGTTGCGGAAGAGATATTTCGCAAATCGATCCCGGTTGTGGCCCTGGCGGTAGAGGACTTTCAAGAGCTGTTGAGTGCCAGCCATGTGTCGGTAAACGGAGGTTGTGTTTCTACACTGCAGCTTCACGATGTACACGATGGCTTTCACGAGATTGTTGAAAATTCGTTCAATACCACTCCGGATCACCGGATAGATCTATCTGATAGAGATCGAGCATTTCTTGATGGCGTACATGGTCCGGCAGCTTGCGCCTCTATGCGCATCATTCTACGTATGGCCGAGCTAGAAGGTGTCCGCAAGTTGATAGACATTACACAAGTCCATATTGATGGATGTGTTTACACAGGGCCAGGTTCTCTCGAATTCGCCGAGAGATTACGCGATTTGGGCGGTAAAGTCTTAGTCCCTACCACTCTCAATTCTATATCCGTGGACCAAAGGAGGTGGCGGACTCAAGGCGTTGCATCAGCATTTGGCGAGGCGGCCGAGAAGCTGGCCAAAGCCTACGTCGACATGGGCGCGCATCCGACATTCACTTGCGCTCCGTATCTGCTTCCCAGTGCACCAAAGTATGGCGACCAAGTGGCCTGGGCCGAATCCAATGCCGTCGTGTACGCAAACAGCGTGCTTGGTGCAAGGACGATGAAGTATCCGGACTTTCTCGACATATGCATTGCTTTGACGGGTCGTGCTCCTTACGGAGGGCTACACATTGGCAGCAATAGACTAGCCTCTCTCATTGTGGCTTTGCCCGTCCTTCAAGAAGGTGAAGTTGATGATTCGTTCTATGCGCTGTTGGGGTACCATGTTGGCGGCCTAGCTGGGAGTCGCATTCCCATCATCACTGGACTTCATCTCCTGCATCCTTCGAATGACGACCTGAAAGCGTTTGGGGCTGCTTTCGCCACGGTCGCGAGCGCACCCATGTTTCACATTGTTGGTGTGACTCCGGAGGCTGACACTTTGGACGACGCGATAGCGAAAAGCGGCCGCATCGATACTATGACCATTGGCTGGAAACAACTCCTAGCCAGTTGGAGGACGCTTAACAGTGCGCCGGATGGTCAGCCTGTAGACCTTGTGTCTCTGGGTAACCCACATTTTTCCTTGGCTGAAATGAGGAAACTAGCGAAGCTGTGTCGAGGGAGGACAAAGCATGAGACAGTGGCAATTATAGTGACTTGCGGAAGAGCCATCTACGAATTAGCGAGTCAGGCGGGACTCATCAAAGAAATACGCAAGTTTGGAGTTGAGTTTGTGACTGATACGTGTTGGTGTATGATTGTCGAGCCGGTTATCCCTGGACATGCAAAGACAATCATGACAAACTCGGCAAAATACGCACATTACGGACCTGGTCTTACAGGCAGAAGGTTTTACTTTGGTAGTCTAGAGAGTTGCGTTGCGGCCGCTTGTGATGGGTATTATGATGGAAGAATACCGGGCTTTGCTAGCTGGAGCTGAATGACAGTTTATGTCGGAGGAGTCTGTGAGCAGAATCTGCAATATTCCTAATGCTGATAGCACTTGATTGACAAAGGACTACTCAATAAAAGAGACATTCCAGCACTCCAGATCATATTACGGGATAGTAGCAGCACCGAGTACCCTAATATAAGCCTCACTTCTACAGCTTCTATATCTGATGTAGATTCCCAGAGGACGACAAGACACTTCTAGCCACACATCTCCTATTAAATATCCGGAAATAAGCTTCCATTATAGTGTGTTAAACCGAGAGGGCGAACCAGTTTGTCACGGTCGAATGTCATTTGTGAACCTTCCCCCTCAAGGCTCCCTTTTCTTGCCGTTCGAATGCCATGCCACCGTGATCACTTCAAGAGCAGAGTTATCAGTTGTAGCATCTCTTGCCGCATCAAACGTATCCATGTTGCTGAAGAGTACCAGGGCTCTCTTGGCTGTATCCTCCACGCAGTCACCAATTGCAGCCATTTCGCTCCCCTCGATAGCCATGTGCCTCCTCAAGACCTCGGCGAGATACCCTTTCTCGCGGGAACGGGAGGCTTTCAGTATACATCCACGACGACTCTCAAGAGCACGTTGCTCCAAGTTAGGTACCTCGTAATGCTCGACAGAAGGTGGCGCTCTCATCAACGGTTTCATAGCTTCGAAGAATGGGATAGCTGCCTCGCTCGTAACGAACTTGGTATGCGAGCTGACGCTATCCCAGACTGTCAACGAAAGTGCCGTAGCTCCATTTTCTTGATCTTTCTCGTGGCCGGCTTCTGTGGTTATGATACCTGTCTTGACGGAGATGATCCCAGACTGGGCTAATAGAATCGGCTCCAGGGTTTTGTTGTATGTATCCATATAGCGGAAACAGTGGTGCTGGTCTGCACGAGTTCCGCAACGACGGTCTGTTGCGTATGCATTTGTTGGTTGGCTTTTTCTTGGACAGTTGGAGGATTTTCTTGTGATAAGCTCTATTCCTGATAGCTGATTACCATAGTGTTTCTCTTATATGTTCAAAATGCGAGCGCCATTCGGATTTACCGAGTGTTGTCATCTTATTAAACCTTGATCGAAGTCGGAGCTGTGATCAACAACTACCAATCACTCCGGAGCCTAGGTCAGCTTATTTTATAGTTAAACTCAATCTCACGTATTAGGGCCTCGTTACTTCGACTCTTTCTTTAGTTTCCCTTACTTTTGACTCAGCCGACCTTCATAAGCATCAATCAACGAGTTGTCCCGAGTATCGAACATCCTACTCATCGCTTGACTTGCCCGCGCGAATAGCAATGAATGGTATGCGTAACAGGGGCGCAACGGCAAGGATGAAACGTATTGATCCTGCGCCTGCCTTGTTGGCAATGAGTTTCCATAATATTTGGAAATTTAACGATATATCAGCCCGAATTGAAGAGGACTGTACAAGAGATTTCCACCGTCGGCTCTAGTCGGGTAGAAGAACTAATAGCCTTCTTATTCATTTTGAACCATGTGATATGTAAGCGCGAGGGCGACCTAGTTGGCAACAGGCAATAATACTGGAACTCCAACTGCAAGAGGTTTTTCACACTATTACCCACTTCATTGAGCCATAAATTGTAAGCTTGGCTTTAAAAACTCGCATCATGGTTCTTTAAATTAGCTTGAGTCAATCAGTGACTAAATTTTGCACGTCGCGTTGTCGCCATAATCATAATTGGCTCAATCCTATTACACCTGGCGCTGAGATTTGGATGCAGATGCCTGTTCGGTCAGTATCGCATTCGTTTTTCCATGCCTATCTGATATTGTACAACGTTCTGGGGCACATTTCCGGATTGCCTGTCTTAATGCAAAGAGTTGTTAATAGAAGTTCGCGAGGGATTTGCAGAACTAAAGAGCTTTTGCGCTCTGCTTGAAATTGTCGCCTAGGTGACATCTGTACGAACGGCGCATGCCGACAGCCATTTGGTGATTGATGTGTTTGAGACATATACGCATCTTGCAAGGTAGTTGATGCTGCACTTTAACGTTTACCTTGCAAGACCGCAGAGTCTTGACGAACACGACTCCTGGTATTTACCTGGCGATAGTCGTGCTGCAACTACGGCGTGCACCTTGATGTCCCGCTATCCATCGGCGAATCGGCTTAATAGCTCATATGGCCCATGAAGAGCGCCTTCGCATGGGTGTGCAAAGCAATAGGGCTGGATCGTCGGCTTTGGCCTGTGTGCAATTAGTGACTGAAATGATGACATTGACCATTGTTCCACAAATTCCCAGAAGCTGTCTCAAGCCTGAGCAAAAGTCCAAAAAGCGAAGCCCCGCACGTGTGGAAAATATTTGGCCTAGGTTCGCTATTGCGTTTCACAGAGCAACAGATCGGAAATTTGTCCACGGACGAACTGTAAAGAAGGTATGTCTTTTTTGCTGCCATGTTGGGGAAGGGTTGGCTAAGCTTCAAAATGTTTAAGATTGGACAAATGCAGTTGGAATGTCTGACGCTATGAACCAAGGCAGGCTGATGCAATCAGTTGGCAGCTAAGCCAACGGCAACCCCGGAGCAAACAAATGGATGCATCATTAAGACGTCGGAAGTCGCATAGACACAGCGCAACGGGAGGCAGCATTTGTTGTCCGGGTATTCACTGGCGGTGTCGAGTTCATGACCGTGCAGATGGAGCTAGAAAGGAGGGACTGAAGATCATGCTCCATAGAAAGTAAATATTGGCATGACAGAAAGACGTTACCTTTCGGAAAATACTTGTATCTAAGGATAAGGTACTTTATCTCTTCAAGCTGACGATGAGAGAAGAAACCATCTGATGCCAAATGCTACCTGTAGGTACCTGCAGTCAAAAGTTGGGAAACCTCAACCGAAAGCTTGCTTTCCATTTCCGCTTTGCCGTGCTACCCCGCAGCGCCCTTGTAGATCTGCCAGGGGAGGGAACTTTTGGCGTTGCTTCAGCGTGGCTAGTGAACGCGGACCGGCCCCATCCAGCGCCCAAAGCTGCAGAATGCGGTTTAGCCGCCCAGGAATTCGGGGTACTGCAGCCAGCAGCCGCCTATCTCGGGGGGCTTTGGCCTCACCCAGCTCTTATCTTGCATCATATCGTTCACGGAGTGTACATGCACGGGGGGGCAAGGGACTTTCGGGCTCTTGCTGATGGAGCAGCATCTCCTTCCCTCTGCCTCTTTTATATCTTTGTCCCTCCTTCCTTGTCTTCATAACATCACTTCCATTTTTTGTGTGTGTGTTTGTCCTCCCTTTCGCCAACCCCTCACTGGTGCAGTTCTACCGCAATGCGAGGGCTTGGGAGAGATTATCCTACCATGGATGAAAAAGCCGGGCTTCCTCCTTACAGCGCTTCCGACCTCCCGCCTCCAGCTCCTGGAGCTGGTCGTTTTCGCGGTCGGCGAGCTGCATTGCGCCGGTCCCGAATTTTGAAGCTATTTGCTGCCACCTGTCTCACCTTGCTTGTTGCCGGACAATGGAGGCAGATTTGGAGGGAAGATTCTAAAGCTCCGAAGCTGTCGCTGGCCAAGCTCAATCAAGATTTACGGACCTGCCAAAAGCTTAGGCACAAGCCCCAGGATCCAATCGGGCTCGGACGTGATAAGAATGCTCGGTGGATCGAAGGCGGCAAACCTACTCTCATCAAGAACGCAACCATTTGGATTGGCGAGCCTGTCGACGGCACCAGCGAAGCAGACGCTAGGGCGGGCAAGGGCTGGGAATGGATCCAAGGCGATGTTTTGCTCGAGCACGGCCTTATCCAGCGAGTCGAGGCTCACATCTCATCCCAGTCGTTACCGGAGCATACCCAAGTCTTTGACGCTGCCGGTCGTCAACTAACCGCTGGCATCATTGACATGCACAGCCATACGGGTGTCGACTCTCTGCCGTTCCTTAGAGGCTACGCCGACACCAACGAGGTCTCCGATGATATCACGCCTTGGGCACGGTCTATCGATGCCTTCAACCCTTTGGATCATCAGATTGAAGTCATCAAGTCGGGAGGAGTCACTACTTCGCTCGTTTTGCCCGGCTCCGGCAACAGCATCGGCGGTGAAGCATATGTCATCAAGCACGCTGTTGGACCCAGAAATGGCCGCAAGGAGATCAGTGCCCAAGATTTGCTAGCAGACCCGGATCGCAACTGGCGGTACATGAAAATGGCTTGTGGCGAGAATCCCAAGAGAGTACACGGCGGCATCGACAAGAGGCCCTTCAGCCGCATGGGCGAAAGCTTCGATTTCAGGCACGCCTTTGAGCAAGCCAGGTCTCTCATCCAACGACAGGACGATTGGTGCGACAAGGCCGATGCCGTCGGCGTCGAGAACCTGGACGAATATTTACCACAGGAACTCTTCTGGGAATCCCTTGCGGCAGCGCTTCGTGGTCAAGTCCATATCAACACCCACTGCTATACTATCACTGATCTCGAAGCCATGGTGGATCACACAAATGAGTTTCAGTTCCCCGTCCGCGCCTTCCATCACGCTCATCAAACTTATCTGGCGACCGAGGTAGGCCCCCGAAGACAACATAGCAATAACTTCCAATTCCTGTGCAGTGCAAGGGCTAACCTCTATGGCTAATTTCCAGATCCTCAAGCGCACATACGGAGGTCGTCCTCCCGCGTCCGCCCTGTTCGCCGACAACATGTACTACAAGACTGAAGCTTATGTGGCCTCCGAGTACGCAGGAAAATACCTCTACGACGCCAATCTCACGACAGTCTATGTCAGCGACAATCCGGTCCTCAACGCTCAGCACGTCCTCTTTGAGGCTGCCAAGGGATATCATTATGGCCTGCCGTACCATGCCGCTCTCTCCGCCGTCACTAGTGCCCCTGCAGAACTGCTAGGCTTTGAAAAGCGGCTTGGAAAGGTCAAGCCCGGCTTTGATGCCGATGTTGTGGTTTGGGACAGCGACCCTCTCAGCGTCGGAGCCACGCCTGTGCAGGTATGGATCGATGGCACCGCGCAATTCGAGAATCCTGTCGAGCTCTCCAAGCCCGCGACAGGCCCCATCGTGCCTGACGAAGAGCTAGCCAACATCATCGAGGAGCCGACAGAGATTCAAGATGTAGTCTTCCATGGCATCATCAAGGTTCTTTTGTCTGACGACCAAACGTTTACGACAGATGGCGAGCCATTGGATGTCTTCGTCTCCAAGGGTGAAATTGCCTGTATCGGTCCCTGCAGCTCCGAATATGAAGCGGCGGCCAAAGCGGCTAAGACTCATATAGAGCTGAAGAATGGCTACCTTACCAACTCATTTACTGGCGTAGCCGGTACTATCGGGCTGAACGACATCGACGGAGAGGATGTGACAGACAACGGACCCAACCCAATTGCCTTCTCGCGCGCCGTCGACGGTCTTCGGCTAGATAGCAAAAAGCTGAAGGCGGCAGCCAAATACGGAGTTACCAAGGGCATCTCTGCTCCAAAGCTCCTAGGTGGCAAGTCTCACCACGGCGTGAGTGTCGGCTTTGTCACCGCTGCCAGAACGATTGCTGAGGAAGGCGCGGTATTTGACGCTGATGTGGCCGTGCATTATACTCTTGACCTGACCTCCCGGTCGTTCGGCAGTTATTCCGAATTATTCGGTCTACTGCGAAGAAAGCTCCTAGCCGCTGCCAAAGAGAAACCAGTTGAGGATGCCTACTCGGAGGTAGCCTACCTGCAGAAAGTTGTCGCTGGAGAGACAGTGTTGGCTCTGACTATCGACAATGCCGATGGCATCGTAACCGCATTGAGAATCAAGTCTGAAGTGGAAAAGGCCATCGGTTCCAAGATTAAGCTAGCCATTCTCGGCGGCGCAGAATCTCATCTCGTTGCACAAGAGCTGGCCGCCGCAGACGTCGGTGTCATCTTGCTCCCCCTTCAAGCACACCCGAACAACTGGGACCAGCGCCGCTCACTCCCCGGCGCCCCCCTTTCGAACGGTACGACAATCGACTATCTCCTGGACGCCGGCGTCACGGTGGCTGTTGGGCTTGCTGAGGATTGGTATGTGCGTGATCTGGGTTTCGAGGCGGGCACGGCGTACCACAATGGTAATGGAAGGCTAAGCGAGAAGGCTGCCTTGGATCTCGTAAGCGTGAACGTACACAAGATTATTGGTGGTAAGCTACCAGAGCAGCAGACAAAGCGTCATTTCATTGTCAGCGAGGGAAGCCCGCTGGACATTGGCTCACGCATCAAGGCTGTTGGCGCTGGAAGAGACGCAGTGGCAGTGTTTCAGTAGAGAGACGTGGAGGGCATATATGCCTTTGGAATGATTTTTGGATACTTTACATAATTAGGTATGTCTTTCATTTTTCAGCTCTGCGTAAAGCACCAAGCCGTATTCAGTATTGCATACCTCGAGATCTGATAAGCTCAAGCTCGATGGGGATAGTTCAGCATAGTAAAATGGTATCCCTCCCGCCTATTCTTCTCGAAATCTTGTGCCTCTACGGCGCCAGGGTGGGAGCCGCCAGCGGTAAACCGGATCCCACGCGCGGCTATGACCAAACTATATTCTCAGCATACGCTATCAGATGAATCAGCCGCGTAACGATTGGTCAACAGCTCTGCTACGGTGTTAGTAAGCGCAGGATTACTCCCCTCCGTATTCATTAGAATTCTTGCAGTTGCCCTTTTTCACGTTTCGCATTGCCGGCGGCTTGCGCCGAAGGGAGAGAAGTTTGGAGCGGGGCGAAGCGATTGTTAGGCGGATGAGATGAGCGTGGGGCGTCTGGCGTCTGACTGGCTGAGGAACTCGAAATGCAGGCAAAGTCAATGGCTTTCCTTCTTTTTTCTTCCACTGATGCTAGTAAGGAAGGAAACAGAGATAAAAAGGCTTGAGTGCCCGAGCGTTGCGAGAAAATTTGGGAGCTGGTCATCGCTCTAAGAGTTCATGAGATTTACTGCGAGGAGGTTTATTGCCTTGGTTGGCAGGTTGATACTATTGGTCACACTGTTTCGCTACGCTTCGACGTATCTACGGAATCGCAAAGCTGCCATGGCGGTAGCTCCTGTGATTGCGCTGTCCCATGGCGGAGGTGAGCTGAGACTACATTCATCATTATATTAATTCATCAGAGCTGCTTGTTGCTCACAGATGGTATGCAGGTCCACTTCCCGTCCTTGGTGATCCTGCGCACAAGGACATGATCTACTCTCTTAAGAACCGTGTGCCCAAGATTCTCAAGCTCGGTACTCCGCAGCAGCCGCGTGCCATTGTCCTGGTCACGGCGCACTGGTCAGCCGCCAAGCCGACCATCTCGTCTGGGGCATCTCATGATTTGCTGTATGACTACTACGGCTTCCCTCCTGAAGCTTACAACCTCAAGTATCCCGCGCCTGGTCAGCCGGAGGTTGCACGTGAGGTAAAGGCAGCGTTGGAGGAAGAGGGTCTAAAGGCTGTGCTCGATGACCAGAGGGGATGGGACCACGGCGTGTATATCCCTATGCTGCTGGCGAACCCGGAGGCCAACGTGCCGATTGTGCAAGTATCCGTGCTGGAATCAGAAGATGCAGAGGAGCATCTACGCATGGGCGCTGCGTTGGCCAAGCTGCGCGAAAAGAACATTGCCGTCATCGGCTCAGGCTTCGCCTCGGTTCACAACTTCAAAGCCTACGGCCAGCTGGGTTTCGGGTCCGGACCGAGCCCCCACGCGCAGGAGTGGAAAGACAAGATCGCTACCTGGAACAGCGCGCTCACGCAGGCAGTCGGCGCGGAGAGCAAAGAGGAGCGGTGGAAGGGAGTGAAAGGATGGAGGAACCTGCCGCACTCGACGGATATGCATCCGTTGAGGATGGCAGAGCATTTCATGCCGCTGATTGTGTGTGCTGGAGCGGCGCTTGAAGGAGAGAAGGCGGGTGTATACGAAGACAAGTTCTTGGGAGCGGGGATTAACACGTATTACTGGGGGGCGGAGGCGGTAGCTTGAATTGGGGCTTTTGAGGAAAAGTCTGTTAGCATTTACTTGAACTAGCATGCGTTTGTCTCTATAGTGAAATATGCCGGTTGACTCGATTCACTTCTTCGGTCGCGAGATGTGTTGCGCTGTGGTGCTGAAGAACTCATATAATCCGCCTTTTGAATTGCATACACGAGGTTTGTTGAACTAATAAAGCACTGTACAACTCGATAAGCTTCACAAAGCAATGGATAGCTGCCGCAAATAGCCATATGGCAGCTGCATAATAGCATTATTGCAGTAGTATTATTTAATATCTGTAATAGCATTTTTGTGTTGAGAATGTTTCATTTTACTCTAGGGTAGCCGTATGTAGAGGACGGCGGGGGCGGGACATGCTGCTATACGAATACGAGCGGAGTTTGGACCTCTACAGTGAGTAATAATGAGTACGTACCTCGTAACACTTTTCTGCAGGGGCCCAGCTTATTGAAGGCAGCAAGCTACTATTGTCTCTGTCGAAATCAGTAGTGAATTGAAAAAATGTCCAAGACAATTATACAATAGCATCTTGGTAAAACGCAACAATCATTCTGGAATAATAGAAGCAGCACGGGTTGTCTGACCCGCATCGCCTGGCCGCTCCTTAGCGGTTACTCAGCTCAGAACAACAAAGAAAATATGCTTAAAAGTCGGGGGGGATGGGGCCAGCCTGGAAATCTTGATTGCTATTAGAGAACGAGCCATATGCGTCATCTTCGAACGCGGGCTGCTGGACCTATCAAAGACTCTGGCGCCGGGGTCAATAAGTGGCGACGGCATGCCTTTTCTAGGGCAAACGAGCTACAAAAGTCTACTCTACGCGGTTAAGGTGGATGGGAACAATGGGTCGGGCCCGCGGACCCCGTGTGACGCGGAGTCCGAGGGGCGCATTGATTCGGTGCGGATGCCGAGCATAACGTTATGGTGTATTGAAGAATTGAGAGAGCGTTTTGAGTCTGGCGGCAATGACGAGGAGAGACACAGGCCATGAATAGAGTTGTGTCCTTTTTCATTAAAATAGATGAATTTGTTTGCAATTCTCGATGAGGCTTAATCATCGCGGACCCTGTCTAGGTCTTCAAAGCAAGACTCTTGTTCTGTCGCGTGAACCAGGGTTTTTTTTATCGCTACATTAATTTCTTTTCTTTTACAGGGCGTTGATGAGAGGAAATGAAGATGACTGACCCGGAGAAGGAGAAAGACAAAGAAAAGAATCGCATCACGCCGGGCAGCAGAAGCTCAGAGGGCACTGAACAGCTGGATACTGGCATAGAAATCGAGACGACGAATGAGGCTGCGGTGAGCGAGAAGGCTTCTGGAAGCCCGTATTTGGTAAGAACGATTTGCGATGCTCTTGCATTTTTTACTTTCTATTACCGATCGCAACTTCTCACTTTTGCAACAGAGAATCTTTTCGTATAGCGGACTGTTAGAGCGCGCTCTCCTTGTCGTCTCCATCATTGCGGCCATTGCTTCTGGAGCCGGCATTGCTCTGCAGAACCTCATCTTTGGCAAATTCGTCACCACCATTACCAACTTTGTCACGGGCGTCTCCTCTGGTGACAAATTCCGTAATGATGTTGCCAAGTTGTCGTACGTATTATTGACAAACCCTCGCGTATCCTCTACTGGGCATTGTTCTTGGGAACTAACCATTCTTATAGCCTCTACTTTGTCTACCTCGGCATCGGCAGATTCGTCCTCTCCTACACCTACAACGTTCTCTTGACCTACAACGCCTACCGCATCGTTCGAAACATCCGTCATGCTTACTTGAGGGCTGCGCTCAGCCAAGAGGTCGCCTACTATGACCTCGGCACTGGTGGATCGGTTGCGACGCAGGCGACCTCCAACGGGAAGCTCATCCAAGCCGGTATCGCGGAGAAGCTTGGGCTGACTTTTCAGGGGCTCTCTGCCTTTGTCACTGCTTTCATCGTCGCCTTTGTGACCAACTGGAAGCTTACCTTGATCTGCCTGTGCATCGCGCCGGCTACTATTATAGTCATGATCGTGGTTGGCGTTTACGAGGCAGGGATAGAAACGAATATCCTCAAAATCCATGCCAAAGCCAACGCCTTTGCGGAAGGGATACTCGGTAGTGCGCGAACCGTACATGCGTTTGAGATGCGATCGAGGCTCGTCAAAAAATTCGATGAGTATCTTGTCGAGGCACACAACGAAGGACGCAAAATTTCGCCATTATATGCCGCTCTCTTCTCGGCCGAATACACAATTATATATCTGGGCTTCGGGCTTGCGTTCTGGCAAGGCATTCATTTGTTTGCAAACGGAGAGATTGCCTCTTCGGGTGCGATTTTTACGGTGCTCTTCTCCGTGACTATTGCGGCCATTAGCATCACCTCGTTGGCGCCTTATTCGGTTGACTTCACACGGGCGGCGACGGCGGCTGCTGAGCTCTTTGAGCTGATTGATCGGAAATCTGACATTAATCCGTTTGATGCATTTGGCGAGCAGCCTTCGGAGGTTGTCGGCCATATCGAGCTGGAGAATGTCACCTTTGCGTATCCCACTCGGCCTGGTATTACTGTGCTGGATGACTTTTCATTGAATGTCCCTGCTGGAAAAGTCACAGCCTTGGTGGTAAAGTTTCCTTTTCTTCACATGCGCAGTTACAAAACGACTAACGCTGGGGTGTCTAGGGCCAAAGCGGTTCGGGAAAGAGTACCATTGTCGGCCTCATCGAGCGCTGGTATAATCCCAAATCTGGTACCATCAAACTGGACGGCCGACCGATTGATCACCTGAATCTCAATTGGCTGCGAAAGAATGTTCGCCTCGTTCAACAAGAGCCTGTGCTATTCCAAGGGTCGGCATATGACAACATCGCACACGGTCTTGTTGGCACGAAGTGGGAGCATGCTTCCAGAGAAGAGAAGATGGCTCAAGTTCAAGAGGCGGCCAAGATTGCTTATGCTCACGATTTCATATCGGAGCTGCCTGACGGATATAATACACTGATTGGACAGAGAGGCGGCTTGTTATCCGGAGGACAGAAACAGCGCATTGCCATTGCCCGAAGCATTGTCTCGCAGCCCAAGGTCTTGTTGCTCGACGAAGCGACCAGCGCACTTGACCCTCATGCCGAAGGAGTTGTCCAGCGAGCATTAGACAGGGCCGCCGAAGGGCGCACCACGATCGTCATTGCTCACAAGCTAGCCACCATTCGAAAAGCGGACAACATCGTCGTGATGAAAAAGGGAAAAATTATCGAACAGGGTACCCACGCAAGCCTCATGGAGCAGAACGGAACCTATTCTCAGCTGGTTCGAGTTCAGGATTTGGCCGTGTCCAAGAGCCAGTTGGACACAGACACGGATGAGCAGGATGATGATGCTGCAGATGACCCGGCTGATGTGGTCAAGAGCCTGAGTCGATACGCGACCGCCGACCAAACGCGACTCGAGCGACAGAAGGAGAGAGACAATTACGATGTCTACAAGAAGCAGGGACTTTTGACGGTGGTCTGGCGACTTGTAGTCGAGTCTCCGGAGCTGAAATGGGCCTTTTTCTTTCTTCTGCTTAGTTGCCTTGGAGCAGGTGAGTAGAGCCAAGCGGGACCGATGTCGAGAGCTAGCTAACGTCGTCTTCACAGCCGCTGGTTTCCCAGCTCAAGCTATTCTTTTATCTAGCACGATGGATGTGTTCACAATGTCCAGCTCAGCCATGGAAAAGAAGGGCGACTTTTTTGCTTCCATGTTCATTGTTTTGGCTGCAGGGTGCCTGATTTCCTATGGCATGCTGGGCTTTTCGACTAATGCCATCGCTCAGGTTTGTGCCTCTTACGGATAGACGTTTCATGCTTGGCACTGACATTTTTCTTGATAGACATACGCTCATAAGTTCAGGCGCCAAAGTCTGGATGACATGTTGCGCCAGGACCTTCAGTTCTTCGATCGTCCTGAGAACAACGTCGGAGCCTTGGCTAGCCGCGTGGACTCCAACCCGCAGGCCATCTTGGAGCTGATGAGCTTCAACAGCGCCCTCATCATGATATCGGTGTTTAACATTCTCGCCTGTAGCATCCTGGGCATTGCATATAGTTGGAAACTGGGCCTAGTAGTTGTATTAGCGGGCCTTCCTCCCATGCTTGGTTCCGGATGGTTCAAGATTCGATTCGACATGAAGCTGGATCACAAGATCTCGGCACGACAGGCTAGCAGTGCGGCGATTGCCTCAGAGGCTGTCACTGCCATCCGGACCGTTTCGTCTCTTGCTATTGAAGAGTCTGTTCTCAGGAACTACACTGACGAGCTAGATCATGCCGTCACGGGCTCGGTGAAGCCCATGTCGTTTGTGATGCTCTGGTTTGCGCTTACACAGTCTTTTGAGTATTGGTTCCTCGCACTGGGATTTTGGTGAGTGATCTGCTAGGATCATTTTACTCGATGAGTGAATATTATGCTGATGCCCAAAGTAGGTATGGCTGCCGTTTGGTCTCCTTTGGAGAGACCAGTATGCGCGACTTTTACGTGACTTTCTTGGGAGTCTTCTTTTCCGGCCAAGCAGCTGCTCAAATCTTTCAATTCTCGACCAGTAAGCGAATGATCATGATTACCTAGATGGAAGAATGGGCTGCTAATCGCAGCACTAGGCATCACCAAGGGCGTAAATGCAGCCAACTACATCTTTTGGCTCCATGGACTTCAGCCCACTGTCCGAGAAACGCCGAAAAATGCAGACAAAGGCCCCAAATCAGGAGGGCCAATCGCTGTCGACAATGTGCGCTTCTCGTATCCTTTGCGGCCGGAGACGCCTGTGCTGAGAGGCATCAATCTCGAGGTATGGTGACTTGACACCGAATTATTCATCGATTGTCGTAGGCTCACAATTACTTCAGATCAGAAAAGGCCAGTTCTTTGCGCTCGTTGGCGCATCTGGGTGTGGCAAGTCTACCATGATTGCTATGCTCGAGCGCTTCTACGATCCTTCTACTGGCAATATCACCATTGCGGGTGACAAATTGACTGATCTCAACCCGCGACTGTATCGGCAGGTCGTCTCTCTGGTGCAACAAGAGCCGACACTTTTCCAAGGTTCTATCCGCGAGAACATCGCCCTTGGTATCGATGATACCACGTCGACTTCCTCAACCAATGCAGAGGTAGCCGTCTCCGACACTAAAATCGAAGAAGCTTTACGCGCCGCCAATGCCTGGGATTTTGTCTCCTCACTGCCCGATGGCCTCGCCACGGCTGCCGGTCCAAATGGAACCCAACTATCTGGCGGCCAGCGACAGCGCATCGCCATTGCACGATCCTTGATTCGCGATCCGAAAGTTCTGCTGCTCGACGAAGCCACCAGTGCGCTGGACACGGAAAGCGAAAAGATTGTGCAGAGCGCGCTAGCTGAGGCAGCAAAAGAAGGAGATCGCATCACGATTGCAGTGGCTCATAGACTCTCTACGATTCGGGATGCCGACATGATTTGTGTCTTTTATGGTGGGAGGATCGTGGAGATGGGAACGCATAGCGAATTGGTTGCGCAAGGTGGGATGTACAGAAAGATGTGCGAGGCGCAGAACATAGACTGATGGGACAATGATCATCTCTTCTCTACTCTTGCTTGGTACTTGGATTTTAGATATATATTATTGTTAATGATGGCATGCATGTTTGGGAGCCGGCCTTGGTTACGACTATTTTAGACACAAATGTTGCTGCAATATACGAACTAGTGCTTGATCTGTTCCGGAATGATGGTAGCGAAAGTGATGACTTTTTTTTCGGCAATGTAGAACAAAGAGAGACCATGCTTATGTACATATTTAAAGACAAATTGCCAGCTGGAAATCAGAGGGTTACGGTATACTTGGCTCCTGCGGTCGTCTTAATGGCTCCCGTGTACGGAGACCCATTGACCGAGAAGCTTGTCCCGTTTGCCACCCTAAGGCTCAAGCTTCCTCCACGAGTCGAAGTCACCGTCGCACTCGTCAAGCTGCCGCTCTGCCAATTCAGATCTACTTCAAAGCCTCCTCTGGCGGCCAAGCCTGATGCGCTTCCTGTCGGTATGGCGCTAGGGAGGGCGGGCAGCAGATGGACTATGGTCTGGCTCTGCAGCAGCAGCTCCGTAATACCGCTGGTGAAGCCAAAGTTGCCATCGATCTGGAACGTCGATCCATCGTTGGTGTTCCACAGGTTGGGGTGCGGATACGTAGCGAACCAGTCGACGACGTGCGTCCATGCGTCGTTTCCGTCAAAGAGGCGAGCGTATTGATTGATGAGCCATGTGCGGCTCCAGCCCGTGCTGCCGGACCCGTACTGGACGCGATGGTCGAGAAGGGCCTTGGCCGCAGCGCTCAGCGTGCTGTTGACCAACGGGGAGAATTGGTGTGATGGGTGAAGGCCGTACAGAGGAGACAGGTGGCGGTGGCCGGGGTCGGTCTCGCCGTATTCGTATCTCCACTCGAGGATCTGGCCGTAGGAGCCGATGTGCGGAGTTCGAATCTGCGGGAGGAAGTTTGTGGCCGCTTGGACGTTGCTGTCGGTGCTGGGGATGCCGAGCGCGGCCGCGGCCTCGATGACATTGTTCATGACGTCTCGCATGAGCTGGTTGTCCATCTCGGGGGCGAGGTCCATCGGTTCTTGCGAGTTGGCGACGGTGGCATCCGAGGGCACGACGTATGTGTTTTCGGGAGACAGCGACGGGCCGGTGACCTTGTTCCCGTTCCACTCGAACGTGTAGCATTGGAGGAACGTGGAGATCTCGAGCAGGGTCGGGTAGATTGTGTTTCGGAGGAGGTTCAGGTCGCCGGTGAAGCGGTACTGCTCCATCATGTGCTGCACCAGCCAGGTTGCTCCCATCGGCCACATGGTGCTGGAGGTGTAGTTGTCCGTCGGCGCCGGATCGCCCCAGACGTCGAGGTTGTGATGAAAGACGGTGCCGTTGCAGCCATAGAGCTGCTGGGCCATCTGCTGGCCACGGGGAACAGCAATCGACATGAGGTCGAAGAGAGGCTCTGCCGTCTCGGCAATGTTCGTCTGGCCCGTAGACCACAGGTTCATCTCCAGGTTGATGTTGATGGTGAACTTTCCTCCCCAAGGCGCGCTCGTCTCGTTGTTCCAGACACCTTGCAGGTTGGGAGGCATGTCGATGGAGGCCGACGTGTTGCGCGATGACGCCACGAGCAGGTGTCGGCCGTAGTTCCATGCCAGCACGACGAGCTGAGGGTCGTTGAGGCTGCTGCGAGCTTTGCTGACGCGCTGATCTGTGGGAAGGCTGGCGACGCCGTTGGGAGACGTGCCGAAGTCGATGGAGGCACGGCTGAGCAGCGCGCTGCTGTCGGCGATGGCTGCAGAGTGGATGCTTGGAAAGCCTTGCGATACGGCAGCGTTCAGAGTGTTGTTCAACTGAGCAGCGAGGGCAGCCGGTGTTGAGTAGCGGTAGTTGGTCTCAATATCGATGAACACGTCAAGAGTGGTCGCGCCGCTGATGGTGAGAGTGCCTCCAGACGCGCTGAAAGTAGCTACATGTATCATAATGTCAGCATTCTAACCATTTGAGCCACCTATTTGAGGAGGCAGGAGATCATGTAGGTCATTACCTCCGCTGGCTACGAAACGCGCCTGACCCGTGAACAGGATGGGATTCTGATTTGAAGGCTGTCCGCTAGTCCCTTGCAAGGTCAATGTGTTCAAGCCACCCGAAGTCGATGCTTCGTTGCTCAGAATGTTCTCTGTTCTCGAGAATGTGGCTGTCAGACTCAAAGCGCCGGCCTTGCTTGCTGTAAACCGCGCTGCGATGACGTTGGCCGGGACGCTCGCAACATATTCACGACTGTGTAAGGATGTGTCAATGAGCAATTTATCCTCTTATCTTCGGCTGTGCGAAGCACTTACGTATAAGTAACGCCGTTGTACGTGTATGACACCGTAGAGTTGCCCTGTCGCGTATCGAGCGAGCGAGTATAGTTTGTCGCTCCGGAATGGCCAAAGTTGAGATTCAAATTGCCAAAGTAGCTAAACTGCCTCTCGCTAGCAATCGCCGGTGTCATCTGCTCCAGGGTGAGGTCGCCGGCCGCGGTCAGGTTATTGGCCTCGAGAAGAGCGCGGACTTTTGGCAGCGCGGCAAGCCCATTGGGAGGAATACGGTTCTGCAAGGGACCATCCCAGAGAGTATCTTCAGTTAGGGTGAGAACTTCGTTGCCGCCTCCAAAGATGGTCGCACCGAGGCGACTGTTTCCGATGGGAAGTGTGCCGGTTTCCCAGTCGGTGGCGGGAGCGTTGAACCAGATGTATCGGCTTCCGTCTAGGGCAGCGGAAGCACCGGCCACGGCCCATCCAAAGAGGAGGCCTTTGAGGATGAACTTGGCCATCTTCGTAGTAGATACCATGGGCTTGTTCCTGTGGTCTACCTCTCCACGATGTCAGGGACACGAGCGAGCTATAAATACTATCTCGTGGCGAACGTTCCCTCATCCCTGCTTCCTTAATCTGCCGTTAAGAGTCATGATCGTCAATGTTCGAACTATTCCGCCGGTAAAAAAAAAAAGTCGTCGCAGAATTGTCACGCCGTGGTTACGTAGATTAGTCGACTTTTCGCCCCCATTGGCGTCAATTGCCTGGTTTGAGCTGCCATTAACAGTATGGAGCATCAGAACGTGCAGTTCAATGATTTCAGAATCCAATCACAAATAGCTCTTCTTTCTTACGGGTCGAGTGACCCCTGATTCTTCTCCAGAGCGGGCCGTTTCTGCGGGGTGTTGAATGTAACATTGAGCATTTTCAGCGACTATCTTGACCCAGGCGCGATGGACAGGAATTTAAAGAGAAGGCGACGGATGTTTTTTGCAAATTCACGATGGAGAAGGAAAAGAGATGTCAGTGACGCTTGATAACCGACGGATAATTCGTGTGCTTGGCAGATGAATCCGAGGACTAATGGTAGATATAGCAAGTATGTAGAGGTAAAGAGTGACAGAGGGGAGGGGATGAGGCTAATTAATTGTCATTTGATCCTCGTCTTCCCCAGATTTCCCCGCAACACCATGCAGCGGCTATCCGATGTTGCATGTCATGGATCGGCAGACGAGAGAGGCCAGAGCGCAGCACACCGCGGGCCTTTTCGTCTTTATCCGCAGAATTCAGGCATATGCCGAAAACATGTCTTGATTGGCTGGGAATGTTTGGTGCCTTGCTTTTCCCCGTTGGAGATGACGGATCGGCAGTTTCGTCCTATCCGTCGGTAGAGTGCTGAGATTAGGACCGAAATATGTTGCGATCACATATTCATGAATGGAGACGCCTTTGCCGTGAGATACAAATGAGGCATTATACGTTCTTGGCCTTGAATAGGCGGCTTGAGATAAAAAGCCGACGTCTGTACAAGGAGTGCTTCTCTCTTGAACAAGGAGAGTGAAAGAGAAAGGATCTTGCCTTTACTACTGTTTCTAACTATAATAGAGAAAAAAATGGTGTTGCGGAAAGACTGCCGCGGAACTGTGGCATCATGGCCGGCCATTTGTGCACGGCTATACAATTGTCTACTTGGTTTATTACACCGTTTAAAAAGTCTTGCATCTACAATGCCAGCTGTGTGGTATCTCAACAGAGCATGAAGATACAACCGCAGAAAGATGCGTCACAGTCATGATGAGCAGAAACCATCCTTACACTACATCACCGCTCTAAGGGTGCGCCATACATGTCCGCCTCGGCCGATCAAGTGCGTAGATGGCCGGATCTCGGAGCCTCCCGTGACCCACCTCCGAAACAACGCTGCAGGGTCTACTCGGCCCATGGCGAGATGCCTCAACAACTACGATACGAGTGCTTTGTGCTTCTGCTGCCAGCCTTTCTTATCAGCACCCAGCGATGCTCCGTGAAATCCGCACGAATCAGCAGGGAGCAGACGAAAGAAGCTGCCTAGGATGTCTCAAAGTTAACCGAGGAAGCAGGCAATAAGCTGAAACATCTGCCGTCAGCGTGGGTAAGACCAGATTTCAAACGTATCTCGAAAGCACTACACAACTAATGGGCAATCACAGCTGCACTAAATTCGTCTTCAATCATCATTTTCCATCAATAAGTCGCCCGGTGAGACACGGTCCTTGTGGCAAATATTCTGTGCCGCATAAGATCACTTTAGCTTTATGCATGGTTCCCTTTTTTTTTTTTTTTCATCGTCCCATCCTCAGGAATACTTGGCGAATACGACACGAGCCTGTTCATTTACAGTTTAACCGAGTAGAAATGCATACATTTCAAAAACTGACAAGTCTGAAAAGGATCATGTGATTGAACGATTCTTGAAGCCGTCTCAACCGGTCCGACCCCTGGAATTGTGGCGACGATATTTTGCCGATCCATAGCGATTGAGCTGTTTATGATTTTCAAACGATTTTTATAGTTCGAGGCGATCGGCCCTTTGATCGCTTACATGTAGATCTCCGCGGGTGGCAACCCCGAAAATAACATTGAGATACATCGTCACGTTACAATGGAAAAGCTTCAAAACTTAATCGGCCAGCCATCGGCAACCTCAATCGAGCAGCTGCCCGGAGCCCACGGGGCGTCGAAATTTCGCCTCCACAAATGTCAAAAGCAAATGGGCGCTCCTTTAGCCTGGCGCTCCACCACCTGCATAAGCTTCTTACCGACAGAATGAGAAAGAAAAAGAAGGCTAATCCTTCAGGATTTCAAGGCGCACCCAAACTGGCTCCCCAGGCCTCCGGCCGACAGGCCGGAAGGGACAACATCAGGTAACCTCCGAGGTGCCGTGTATGATGCCTCTTTGTTTCACCGTATTTTCGTATGCCATCACAAGACCGTCTTGGCATTATAGGGCTGAATACTCGAGGCCCAACGGGCTCTGAGAATTTGAGCCAATTGGCGATCTTGGTTGTTCTCGTTGGTGCCGATGGAGAGCTGCTAGTGGTGCTTTTTTTAGGTCTCCCTAGCCGTAGGAATCACGCCGTGGCGCTTCAGCCGTACTTGACCCTACCTTTAGCTGAACGAATCCCGAGGCGCGGGACAGCTGGCAATTTCTTGGGGAAGTCGTGCTAAGAATGATGGCGTCGGACGGGCTTCAGACGGACCATGGCTGTGCGGAACTCGCAAAAAGTAGTAGTATGGGCCATCGGAAAATGGGCTAAAGGGAAAAATAACACCTCCTGGTCACCACATAGAAATGTACGGCTACGGTCAGATCGACGGTGATTTTTTGTTATCTTTTTGGACCCTGTCGATGGGGATGGAATTTATTCTTCATTGTTTAGGTTACGGCGCTTTGCAACCGCAGGAACCGCTTCCACTGATGCAGCCACAAATTCTTATTCTCGCCGATCAGTTTCACCGGAACCTGCTTCATTAGGAATGTTTCTTCTCTTTTCCCCATCATCTCATAAATGACAGAAAAGAAAACAAAAGCAATGTACGAACCTTAATCCATCGTTGCTTTTTATGCTTCGCCGATGGTCCGGGCTTGGCTTGCCAGCTGGCACTGTCCTGCTCAAACATTGGGGAAGCTATCTCCTGTACGTCTCATGTCGTTAGTAATTGGCGTCCATTGTTAGTGGTTGACAGTAAGCGTCTGCTCGAATACGAGCTTGAGGCTGATCGCGACGCGGCAGGATACGAAGGGATCAAGCAGCCACCTACGTCCCGCTCGTCTTAGACATACATGATACTTCTTAGGCATTGAATCCTAAGGCTTCACCGATATTCCTCCTCATCGTGAGGTCTCAAAGGTGAAAATGATGAGACATTTGGGTATATAAAGCTCTGAATATCTGCCCCATCCCAGACATCTTTTGCTCCGGCATCAGCAATCCAAGAAGCAAACGGGCTTTTCTAGGACATCTGAACAACAACAAATCCAATCGCTAAGAACCCCAACATTCAAAAGAGAACATCATGAAGTTCACCATCATCACCCTCGCTACCTTGGCCTCGCTCGCTACCGCTGTGCCTAACGGCCCTCCTCCTTTCAAGTGCAAGCCTGCTACCTACGAATGTCTTCCCAACGACGGCGGTTGGCAAGTGTGCAACACTGCCGGCCAGTGGGTCGTGAGTTCTCTCCCTTGATAATAAGCCCAAGACGCAGTCGAGCGGACATCCAATTGACATGTACTCGGTAGTTTGCTGGAAATTGTCCTCCCAAGACCATCTGCAAGTTTGACCAGCAGAACGGCAGCCCTTACTGTGTTCCCCCCGGATTCACCATCCCATAAACGACTCCAGCATCATCGAATCTGGATTGGTTTGTTCGGTGAACCTAAAAAAACTGAGCATGGATGGCTAGAGCTTTTCGGATGCAGGGAAGACTGTAACTTGTTCACAGCTGCAAATGTCCAGCCGATCTTCCGGGACATTTAAGTTTACACAAGTGATGGATCGCTCCTTTTTTTTAAATGTCATGTATCACATTAGCTGCTAGAACGAATGAGAAACGAGATTAAAGAACGCTCCTCATCCTAGTACACTGCCTCTCAATTTTGAATTTTGAATTACACCACGCTAGTATCAGGTTATATCTAACTTTTTATCACGTATTGGCTGGTCTAAAAGCCGACCACCCGTTTCTAGGTATACCTTCAGGGGAAGAGCAAAACTCTTCTCGGACATAACGCGAAATTACGCGAAATAAAGATCTCACTTAATAGAGTGACAGATGAGAAAATATTAAATGCTGACATAGGCTGAAAGGTGAGCGTTGTCTTGTAAGACGTTGTGGATATCATAAGCTTTGAAGGAAGTGATGAGCAAAATTGTTTCCTGATAGCTGTAAATTCACTCAGTCAGAAAGCTAAAGATGGAAGATTATGGACTTTATCTCGACAGTAAAGGATGCTTGGAACATAACGAGATTGAATTAATCTACTTTCTTAGTGGGCCAAGAAAGCAGTAAGATGTCACGAAGGGGCTTGCTTCATCATGAAGCCGAGGATATTTCAGTAGCGTCGCGTGAGATGCATTGTAATCCGTCTCGCTAGTACTGAGATAATTGACTTTTAGGTTGCTGATGATATTCGGGCTAAATACTCCATCTCTTAAAGGCCGAGGTCCCTGGCGAAAGCACGTACACACTCACTGAGCGTAGGATCAAACCATTGCTCATGCTTCCACAATCTTCGTATCTGTTATACGAAAATTGCTTAGGCATCAATCCATGCGCGAGTAGATTGGTTGAGGCAGCATGAGGTTTAAACTATTACGTAAAGCCCGCGATTTTCGGGCCAGCTTTTAGAAAGCTGTGAAATATCTCGTATAATGTGAAATACATACTCAGACTATATAGTTATGCCTGATAGTATTCGCTCATATTCAACAGATTTAAACTTCTGCGCTTCTGCAGGGGAAATGAGACCAAGAATTTCTTACATTTTCGAGGGACCCCTATCGATGGTTTGTAAGTTGCTTAGAGTGAAAGCCGATAAACCCAATGTATCTCCCTTTACGAACTCGCATATCTTTCCTTTTCTTCTTATACGCGACAAACGCAAATAGAGACTCTATACTAAAGCTGGACAAAGTATAGACATCACCAATTAGCCTACATATAGTATAGGTACGAATTAAAGAGCTCAGGCTCTCCAGCTTCAGTGAAACTTCCTCCTAAAGTTCGTAGTATATTCAGCCGCATCAAGTCACTTATGAGGTAGCAAATGGTATGCATATGTAGAATATGCTGCCAGGAGGAGGGCCACTATCCTACAAAGACTAGGCGTGTAAGCATTCAGGTTGCATGATGGCGATATCTAGTATAATTTGAATTCGAACATATCACACATTTGCTATGTACATGATGCATTCATATCCAGGAAATGACAAATCCCACCACGCATAATTCAAAATAATATCCAGCTAGACTGAGATAGGCCCCGCTCTATAGGTAAACTTTGAGAAAGATTCAATAATGATTCTTGTCTTGCGAGAATCGAACTACTAAGTAGAGCCCTTGATGATATGTCAAATTCTGTAGGTGTTGTCTTAATGCTGAGCCTGCAAAGAGACTGGGAAGAGACTAAGGTTTCGTTCTGGAAATTTGACTGCGAGCTGCCCCTTTAGTGTTGCTTCCATTACGAAGCTCTGCTAATAACTCAGCTTGGGGTTACTGTCTAACCATCGAAATAAGCCCCATGGCTGACATAAGTGCCACTGAACAAGATCGATGCCTAACAGATGCTTTAAGTCAAATAATGAACCGCGCGCTCTTGCCAGATATATCTGACCCCTGAAGAGTTCGTGAGTGTGCTAATTGAAATTTAGCATCACTTCTTAGCCAGAAGTCGTACTGACTCGGACAGGTTAAATGGAGAATATGACATGCATAAGTCCTAGGGTTTCCTTGTTCAACATAATTATTAGCGTCTCGATTATCGTCAAGCAAGCTTTGTAGCCGATTATTGAAGCAGCTTTGAAGAGAGTCGAGAGAGGATTCAGCTGTGTCACATGTCATGATGATGATGACTTTCATGATCGAAGTTAACTCGCCCCCCTATAGGTTATCACAATCCCTCAGAAACCTTGATGCTTTCCCGGTCGAATATGTCGTATATAGGCTTAAATAGACATTCTGCTACAGAGTCTTCGCAAATTGACGTGCTGGCTCTTGGATGATCAAAATTTTGGCACAGCAAATCTCAAAGAGGGTTACGGCCTATTCGCGTGTATGCTCAGGCACCCCGAAAGTAAATCATTTGTGCATCAAAGAGTCGTCAGGATCGTCATTGTTGAGTTGGAGAACTCGAGGGCAGTTTTTAGACACAAGAATGACACCCTAGCCGGTTGATGAGGATCTCGTTATGGTTAGTTTGCCTGGTTGGCCTGCACCATGTGGAATATGTGTGATCCAGCCGGTATATCGGGAAGTAGATAATTCAGGAGTAAATACGCGCCAAAATCCGGGGTATACTTTTTCGTAACGCCTCATTCTTAATGATATTGGACCCCAGATTTGGCGACAGCCTAAATTACTATTATATATGCAGGGTCCTGCCGAAACTCTATTTCTGGTTTGATCCCTTGACCTCAGCATCCACATTCATGGCTGTTATTTTACCCTTGTCCATTAGGTTTATCGAATAACTGCATTGTATCACGCATTCGGCACACCACATACATATCCATGGGCCCTATTTCTTGCGGCTGGGAGTTCATGCCATCGACTTATTGGTGCCATGGCCAATGAGCGAAGCTACATGTGTGTGGAGAAATACCCTACACCCGTACCATGTCCGTAAACGGTCTAGCTTATGCTACCTCGAAAATGGCTAAACTGCGGTAGATTCATCATTTTCTCAAACAATCGCTTATGCAATGGTGACGTCGTCATTTTTCATGGATATTGATGATGGAAACGAATGGCATTTGATCATCCCATATTCCAGACGGCTCGAGATTCATGCAAAGAGCCGATCATCCGAGATGACGTACAGATGTGAGATAGGAAAACTCCTCCGACGCCGTCTTTGTTTTAATTCAAGTGTAGAGAAAAGCATATTGTTTTATATACAACTCTACTACGGTGATGATATTATGCGCTTTTAAGATGCGGCCGGAGTGCCCATATGTAGTTTGACAGCTAGGTATGTTGCTTAACATGTCACCGTAAGCATATTAGATCCCAAAAAATTGATCAGATTATACACTACAGATCGTGAAAAGTAAGTAGCGTATCCCACCAATGTCATAATGCCATTCCTGTGTAGACTTGAACAATTCGATGGCGTAGAACATGCTTCACTACCCAGGGTCTATATGACATTTTCGCATGATCAGACACAAATAAAGACTTATTCCACGTATATAAGCAACATGGTTTAGGGTTCAAAGATCGATCCAGCGGACGGGATGACTTGCGGGGTGGTTGCTGGGGCTAGCCGAGAAGCCTGGACACGATCGATCACCGCACGAGCAACGTTCGTTACAAGTTCAAAGTACATGCATGCATGCCAAGAGATGCACCGCATCAGAAACCGTCCGCTTTCCGCTTCCAGTCATCGTGATGGCTTCAATAACCTCAAAAACACCTTTCCAACTTACACAAGCAAAAAAAGAGTTTCTCCAAACAACCATAACCGATTCCACACGCCTTCTTCTTGATATAACCCTTCCCCCACGTGTTTAGGTCCACACAGCCTGGCACCGATCGGAAACTCGGCCAGCCTAGCGACCTTTCTGGGAAGCAAGACGGGTATCCGGCAACGCTTTCGAGCCTGTGGCGGCCACTCATCTTTTGCCAATCGATCAAACGTCCAGATTCAGGCTGAGGGCATGCTGACGGGAAAGAAGCAAGTTTTAGGGCGCCACGGCCGTTGCATGACGTTTTCTCAACCCCACACATTGTGATGCCCTTTCGCCATGAAGCTCTTGTCGCGACATCATATTCATTGCGCGTAGTTCTGCGCTTTTTCTTCATCCTGAGAATAAAGTAGCGACTCACACATTCCGTTCTCGAAACTTCCCTCCCCTCTCATTGCTTGTCTCTCCGATAATTCCCGCGACAACAATGGTGTCCGACCACATCCTGAAGCTATGCCAGGCCGAGGAAACCGTCAGCTCGGCCCTGGCCCAGAACCCGACGGACACGCCAGGAAACATCATCAAACGTCTGTACGGGCAGTATGAGAAAGACCTACGACGGAACCCGGACGAGGGCCGGCCAGCGCCGTCACCCGAGATACTGGACCGAGCGCTCCAATGCGGTCGCTGGGGCCCGACGAAGCCGAGCCCTCTCTTCCTCCAGGCCTTTGCAGACTCTCTAAGATGTCTCGAGGCAGATCCGTTGTCTAGCATGGTATCTCCGCCATTGATGGGCTCCCATGGCACGATACCATTGACCGTGATTGCGCCGCTGGTGGACATTATTCGCCATGTCTCCAACCTCATCGTGCGCGCCGAGAGAGAGGTCTTTTTCATCACCTGTACTTGGTCGCCTTCCGTCGCCCAGAGGCTCGTCAAGAATGCGCTCATTGAACTGTCGAGACGAGCCGGAGAGAGAAACCAGAGGGTTGTGGTCAAATTAATGTACGACAAAGCGACGGCCGCGAGCGCTTTTGATTCGCACCAGCGCGTCAACCCATCAGCATGGCCCTCCAAGTCCGTTCAGCTGCCCTCACCCGAAGAGATCCCCAATCTGGATATGGAGGTCATTGGTCTGCACAAAATGGTTTTGGGTACGCTGCACGCCAAGTTCTGCGTCGTTGATCGCAAGATAGCCGCAGTCATGAGCAACAATATGGAGGACAACGCCAACATGGAAATGATGACGCATCTGGAAGGGCCAATTGTCGATAGCATCTACGATACGGCGCTCATCACATGGAAGCATGCCTTCAATCCGCCTCTGCCGTCTCTCAACTCTCCAGCAACCGAAGGCGGGCTCCCGACGTCCGGACACGAGCCTCTTTACCTGGAACGAGGAACCGGCCGAGATCAAAATCGCATCGCAGAAAACGGCCATGCCCACCCAGAGCTCAAGGAGCACACTCCAGAAGACCCTCATTACGATGACGACATCTCTGCAGAAATCACTCGGATGCAGGCGTGCTACTCAACAAAGGGCAACGAAACGCGTCTTCAGGCCGCAAACCGCCAGCTGAACCTCCCTGTCAAGACCCCCATCCCAGCTACAGGCCCCGAAATCCCTGACGGCCAAGAAATGACACCTTATATCTCGACTTCCACCTCATACCCAGTTCCCATCGCCATAGTATCACGCCCTCCCTATGGCAGTGTCGACACAAAGAATGTCTTCGTCCCTCAGAACGAGGCGTTCCTTTCTCTTATTCGCAACGCGAAATCGAACATTTTCATCCAGACACCAGACCTAAACGCTGCGCCACTGATCCCAGCATTGGCAGAAGCATTGAAACGCGGTGTTGAGGTTACGTATTACGTATGTTTCGGATACAATGACGCTGGAGAGATTATCCCAGGACAGGGAGGTACCAACGAGCAAGCCGCACGAAGCCTGATCAACTTGTTGCCAAAGGATGGGCCAGAGCGCAAGTTGCTACACATATACGACTACGTCGGCAAAGACCAGGATCATCCAATTCATCAGAGTCAGCGAACGCGCTGCTGTCACGTCAAGCTGCTCATCGCAGACGACAGCGTCGGAATCCAGGGCAGCGGCAACCAGGACACCCAATCGTGGTACCACAGTCAAGAGCTCAACATCATGGTAGACAGTCCTGAGATTTGCCGAAAGTGGAGGGACGGAATTGAGCGAAACCAAAACACGAAGCAGTTTGGAAGAGTCGCCGATGATGGCGTGTGGAGAGATAAAGATGGAAACCCAGGAGAGGGATACATGGGAGACCCGAACCCCGTGGAGGGACTGATCAAGGGGGTGTGGGGGATGTATAAGAAGATGGAACGTGCAAAGGGGGGAGAATAAGTGTGACAATATACGTAGAGCGGGCGTTAGAATGGGTTGACTTGAGAGGCGAGGACCGTAAACGTGGGAATGGCAATGTATGTAAAGTATCTTTCGTATAGTAATAGTCTTGGGATTTGGATCTATTCATCGGCAAATGTTTAATGAGTATCTACTTAACCTTGTCATTAACTTTATCTCACTATTACTCTCTAGCCCGAAATGATGCAGCTAGTTCATCTAATGCCTCTTCATTTATGCCGTCAGCTAAGTTCCCTTAGGACGACTTTCTCGGGCGATCTTTTTGTAATGTAGCCAACGGCCCAACTCATGTTTTATCGCAACCAAAGGATCAAGGCCAGTTCAAGTCTCTTGTGAATCCTAGAGCAGAGGCGAGAAGACAAGCTCAGCCGGAATGAGAAGTGTAAGAAAGGCTTCAGGGCCATGGTCTGTCTATAACCCAAATCCCAGCGCAATGTAAGAATCATCGCCGGAGAGCATCTACTACATGACCTACAGGTAACTGTCCATCAAGCTGCATAGAGGAGCGCACTTGACTATATCTCTTCTTCATGCATAGATTTGTACTGCCTGATAGCATTCTGCCGGCTATCGATGACATTAAACATTCGCATCGGAGAAGCTACGCAACTGCCCTTACGTACCCGCGAAGAGCGAAAATGCGGCTATCAGCTAATCCCTAAAATCGCTGAACCAGTAGGTGAGTAATTCGAGTCAATTTGTTATTTGGTTCAGAAAGATGCACTATATTATCGACAAGGCTGTCTGGTTGTCGGATAACCGTCTTTTGTGCCCAGCGCCTACCTTCCCGCCAAAGCTCTAAGTACTAGAAACGTGATGAATCGTCAGCCCATGTCTCCAAAATTGAACGCATGCATGCAGCATGCAGGATACGCGATGCTACAGTTGAAGCACATGTCCGTCACAATTTCTAAAATTTGACTGGATAAAGGCGGCATCGCAGACCCGTTCTCAGCCAAGTATCGTATCATGGCTCACAGTAGTTACGCTCAGGAAATGATACCATGCGTCCTCTAGCAACAAAGCCAAATATTTACATTCCATACTCGACTGACTATGCAAGCAGATTCACGTCTACTACACATTTCAGCGTGTTCAATATTTTACCTCTTGGAGTCACAACCTATGACGCCTGTCAAGCAGTTCAAGCCAACCAAAAACCCAGAACTCAACCCTCAGCCGGCTTACAAATAATCATCAAACACCACACCTTTACAAATCCCCAAAGGGCGCAGACGTCAACAGATCGCATCAAGCCTTAGCAGAACCCGATTCTGCAAACCCCGCTCGGCTCACCTTTTTTCTTTCTCGGGGCTCACGCGACCCCACTAGAAGCGTCTCCGGTGCCGGTGCCCTTGCAACCCGGATGGACAAGCACATAGTTTTGTGGAGATGCCGAAGAGTCATTCACCCCCGTGGGGAAGAAGCTTTGTGTCTAGCAATATCTAGATCTTACGTTGCATCTTACGATGGAATGGCTGCTGCAGCTAGTAGATGGAGAGAGTAAGGTCATAGTTGTGCAGGAATATGAGCACGTAATTGTAGCCATCTGTCTGCATCCATCAACACTAATACGATAACACGCAATATTCACCACTAGCTTATACATGGTACGATTTCTCTCGTTATGTCAGTACATGTAGGAGGAAAGGCAAGCATAGATGGGTAGACGACATGTCCGCGTATTGAGCCCAAACGAGAGGAATGGATGACACGTCGGGCGCATCTGCCACCATACCCTGAAATGCATACATTCGAACTAGCCCTTTCGAGCTTGTAAATCCGCCAATGTTGTGATGGATTGTCCCAGAGCCCTGCGCCTGAGACACATTCTACGCTACGCTATGCTGGGCTTGCTATGATGGAGTTGACAAGCTCGAATGTTCTATGCTGTAAACGCCCTTACCCATAGCCTCACTTTTGGTAGGAGGAATGTTTGGATCTGTATCATTAAATGGCCTAAGAAAAGGGATATTGAAAACCATCATGATTGAATTAAACAATAGGTGATATTATTTTAAACCACTATTTACCACATTATTCATTTCCAAGGGTATAAGGACCCGAAAAACGCGCCCATGAATCCAACCAAACACTGGAAAACCAATAATGGCCTGCCATGTTTTGTTTTATACGCCTGACATGTCATCGTATTGTATATATATGTTTAAAAAAAAAAAATCAAGCCCAAGTCGTAAAAGACATATGAAATCGCCATGTCCGTCCTTGCTATAGGGGTATATATAATGTATGCCAATTGCATCACATTGAAAACAGCCCAATCGCTTTGCTCCGCATCCAGGCTTTTCTATCCCGATGCTGGTGTAAAAGAAAAAAAAAGTATACGACAAAATATGAACAAAAGAAACAGAAAGGTATCGTCGTGTTGGTTACAGCTCTCCCTGGCTGCCCCTTCGGCTGTTGGGTGCTGTCGCCCTCGCGGCCACGAGTTCCTCGAGATCATCATACTCGATAGGGTGGACGGGAGTGTCGTCTTGTGCATATTCCGGTGGGCTGGGGGGGACATCTTGATACACTGGCGGCGCCTCGTTATCCCAGCTGACGCTTAGGCCCCCGTTGTCGGTCAAGATCACGGCAAAGTGCATCCGCAGGATGCGACCAGTGCCGGTCTGGTGCGACATGTGTGTTTTGCCCTCTTGTGCGTATTCCTTCGACACTACCAGCTCCAGCAAGAGCGAGTGCGTCACCTCAGTACCGTCCTGAGTCTTGGTGTCGCAGGCATATTTCAGGGCACCAGAGTTTGGCTTAAGCTGGTTGACGCAAAAGTCGAATTCCATGTCCACGATACCGTCGGTGCCCGTGTAATCAGACTTCCATCCTTCGTGGAGAGTCTTCTCTCCAATGATACGTGTCTCACTTCGGGGTAAGCCCTTGGTAGCGGACTCGGCAAGACCAGGATTGTGCTTTTCGCAAGCAGGGGCGACCGTCTTGATGGTCTCCTCCAGCTTCCAGGTGAGCTTTTTCAGCTTCCACAGGTCCACGGTCTTCACCTTTTCGTTGTGCGTCATGAGACCGTCGAGCTTGAGTGTCATTTTGTTGTTGGCAGTTGGGTGCACAACTGAAACGTAGCTGGCAGCAGCCTTGATGTTGGTAGGAGGGAAGACGCGGACGGAGTTGTGAGGGAAGAGAGGCTCGGGAAGAGTTCGCTTGACATCAATTGTGCGCTCGAATCTGGAGGTGGTGACGGAAGCTGTAGTCTCGGGAGCAGTGGGCGCGGTGAGGAATTGCGCTTCGGCGTTGAAGACGTAAGCAATGGAAACGACAGGCGTGTCCATGGAGGCCGGGAGGTGGCCTGGCAGCAGGATAGAAAAGGGAAACTGATGCTTGCCCTTTCGCAGCGGAACCGGGTGAGGCAGCAGGTTCAGCTTCTCTAGCTCTGTCGTCCGAATCTGGCAATCGCTGCAGCTGTTCTGGAACGGACGCTTGTGGGTAACCACAAGGTTGAGGCTGGCTACGAAGCTCTCCACATCCACCAGCTCCTCCTTGATGTCGAGGAAAATCTGACCCGAGATCAGAGCACCAGTGCTCTCCTCGGTGTTGCCGTGGAAGACAACCGGAGGGCTTTCTATGCTCCAGTCGATGACTACGGGAGAGTAAGGAATGTGCTGCTGGCGCTCTTTGGAGGAAGAACGTCCAAAGTGGAGTGATAGACGGTGGTGTTTCTTGATGGCTTCTGCGAGATCTGCGAAGTCGGGCATCTTAACGGCGTGGCGGTCTTCACTGTCGGAGGCATGAGGACTGGCATTGCGGGAAACACTTCGAGAGTTGCTCCGCGAAGCGTTTCGAGATCTTGAGACAGCTTTGATGTGGGGGATGGATCCCGACGAGCTGCGCAGGAAGGTAGAGACGAGGTGGGGCATTGTGGGCGAGACGGGCGGTGGTGAAGATGATTGTAGGTAAATGGGATGATTGCGGGCAAGGAGTAAAGCGGTGGTGGTGACGAAAACGTCACTTTGAAAGCGGATCGGCTTCTTATTTTATCTCGTCCCCTTCCCTTTGCCCTGTATATATGCGCTTCCCTTGTTGTCCCTGGTGTTCGAATCACCTGGCAAATAGAATTGCGAGTGTCCCCCCCTCAATCTAGAAGCGGCGCTGTGCCAAGGAGGGGCGCCTGAGAACCTGGTTGTGATGACAAGCCCTGGGCGCCGATAGTCGGTCCTGGTTGGCTGCGATTGACAATGTTGGCTGGCAGCCACTGTAAGAAGCTGGGAGAATTGACCTCGTCTTATTCAGCACTGATCCCGTAAGCGTCTGTATTAGAGCAGCTCTTGACGGAATGGCTGTAAACCATAAGCTTGTAGTTTTGTTTTGTGCTTGGTCCTCCTATTTGCGAGATAGGTAGCTAGGTCGGATAGTGTCTCCTTTCGCAAGCTGACGGTAGTAGGTGTAAGTCGCTTTTGGGTAACTTTCAATGGCTTGGAATTCTATCAGGTGAGATGTAGTAAGCTGATGCTGGACCGAAAACCAAATATGCGACGCCACGGAAGTAAACAAAGTTCCAAAAGGGGTATTTCCATAATGGAATTGAAGAAAGCCGAGGGCATCGTGAAGTATTAAATATTTTCTGCCTTGTTCGGCATGCAGCGGTTTGGCAAATTATGTGTCATGAGCATCTCCGCCGCTGTTGGAAAAAAAAAAAAAAAAACAAGCACCCCGTGGCTGGCCCACCTTAGTCTTTTTCCCAGGCTTTCGGCCGCCAACCGATGGCCGATGGATCTCCGGTGGGGGCATTGCCGAGAGAGAAGGCGGCGCCCTTTCGATTGATCCTGTGGGGCGCCTCCTCTTTCTTTTTTTTTCTTTGATCTTCACTCGCTTTCCTTTCCCTAATTAGGCACTTCTACCATACAGAGGCAGGAGCTTTTCTACTACCAAGGTACCTGCTTTTACGGACACGGATGCATATTATGTCAGGTATCATAAAGTACCTCAGCAGTGGCAGGCAGGTGCTCAATGTATTTCCCCTTCCTGCCTTGGTGCCCCGTGCCTGACTCCTCTCTGCTGTATGGCACTCCCCTAGGTACTTAGGGGAAAAAAATTATTTTCTAGGCGAATTAAACTGGATCCTCGTACGGTCTTGTCCGATCAGATGCACTCCCAGCATCAGCAGTTGGGTCGATACTCCGCGGCCTCAGAGGGTATGCTGGTGTCATCAGCCCATCATCACTCTGCAGTTCATCTAAGAGTTCAACCTAATTCATCACGCAACATAGCTGCGTCAAGTCCTCCCCGAGCACGTCACAAGCAATTGTTTAAACAGATTGGCTAAAGAAACAGAGCTAGTGTTACTAACTTCCAATCAGTCATCAGCCAACATCCGGTAACGGGCTCGCATGTCCTTTTGACAAACGGGAGGGCGCGCACGGCACATAGTGACTGCCATTATTCTGATTAATTGGCATTGGAAGCTCGCTGCAGTCTGCTGACCAAGGCCCATTACGAGAAGGGGCCAGTCTACACGCGTTATTAGGTACTGGAGGGAGCCGTGAAAAGCACGGTTGACCTGTACTTTGAGCTGCACCGTTAGTGATTGATTGCTACGGTAGGGCGCGCATAGGGCCCATCCATGACCAAGGTCTCGATTCAGGGGACAAAGTAGGGTCTAAGTAAGCTATACAGTTCTTTCAGTACCTCAAAGGCTAAGAAATGCGGAGAGAGTACTTCGCCAGCTGGTAAGCACTACCTCTCTGCTCTTCTGCCTGCGTGCGCCGGGTCAGCAAGCCTCGGCGCCCAAGCAGCTGGAGGGCGCTGACAAGTCATAGCCACGCCCTGAACGTCGTGTTGTCAGTGGAGGCTTCAGTGGCGTGATGGCCTGTGACGTTGCGCGATGCCACGCCCTTGGGGCCCCCTCTGCAGGGCACGTACGGCGCCTCTCTTACCCTGTGTGCCTGCGCTCGTCAGCGCCAGGCAAAGCCTAACCTCCCTCGTGGCCCCTTCTCAGTGGAGCTTTGCATCACGATCTCTCGCAAATTTCCTCCCATCATCCGCACATTTGTACCGCAAATTGTGTGTCCCCGAAGCAAGCCGGACCAGGGGACAGGTCCAGAAGATTTCCCAAAACCATGAGCTGAACTGAACCCTTGTGGCGGGCACCTGCCAATCGATACCAAACAGCTGCATCTTGGTAGCAAAGACAGCGCAAGGGTTCTACGCTGTACTACACCGTAACTACCTTACCTACTGAGACAGCACAGATCTTTCATCTATTCAATACCTTACGGAGTACTAGCTGAAGAACTCTCGTCTACAGATCAAACACCCGCATCGGCCAACTCCGACAATTTACAAAGTGAGAGTTGCACCTGGACGAGCAAAAAACAGCTTCATCCCCACGCAATCTGCAACCGCGTTTCACAAGCGGGACACCAGTTCCCGCCCATTCTCACGTTTCCAAGGCAGCAGAGAGGACTGGTGGTGCTTGATTCGTGAAGCTTCCGCCACATTACCGTAACGGGTATAGCGGCTGGGTCACCTGGCGGCTATAACTTTTTTTTTTCACTTCAATTTTTTACATGGGGCAGTCTCAAATCGATCAGTCCCGTCTCTCTTCAAATTACTACCTCGATCCAGACTAGGTGCTTCGAACAATTCGATGTACTCCCCAGTGGATATCATAATGACATACAGAGAGCAAATGGATATTTTTTTTCACTGGACCTTTCCAACGGACTCTAAATTACTACCTCTTATGGTTGGGCGTCAGGTACCTGCTCGGTGCAATTACATAACATCGACTAGACAGTTCTTCCCAAAACGGAAGCAATCTGGAGGACTTCTCTCCATTCTCAGCTCTTCGCTTCAGCCCTATCGCAGACGCATCGTCTTGAGTTGACCGAAAGCTCAGTTTCGGGGCAAGAAAAAATTTTATACATCAATGGCCGTTAGCTTGGATCACTTGCGCTACCAGCCCTTTTCAGGAACACACGTGTTGGCGCTGATCGCCACAGCCGCAACGTGCAGAACGCCCATCAGGGTCCTCTGCAAGCTATTACGTATCGATATTGCTCGTGAGGCCAACATCCCTTCCAGATGCGTCGCGGGTAGGTCTCATTAGCATGTGGAACCTCTCCCTTCTGCCCTGTGAAAGTTTGGGTGTCAGGGCTATGCGGCCCGTTTTCCCGCTCCTTTAGCAGCTCCGAGGAGAATTATCGATTGACTGGCTAACAAACGGCACATCGCTATCGATCAACATCTCGGGAGGGCTAAGCATTTGAGTCGCATAGGCTTTGCCAAAGGCAAGCCAGTTGATTTCTCCCTAAAACGGGTAAAAGACCAGACGAAAACCCCCGTACACGTAGCATAATCTGTGTTCTTTGTTACTTTCGCCACGTTCCTCATAACCCCCCCTGCGTGAGGTTCCGCCTCTTCCAACAGCATCCCCTTGGAATTCTCGAGTCATTAACCGTCGTCACAAGGCCTCAGAAAAATGAACCCATCAAGGTAACTTCAGTCGTTCGCCTATTCGGTTGGGTAGCCCCCTTTTCGCTCGCTAAGAACTGCCCACGGGTCTCAACGCATAATAACCAAACAAGCACCCCTCGTGGTGATCCCTCCCGAAATTTGATGCGTGTTCTGGCAAGCGTTGCATGCGGCTAGCTATGGGTTCTTAGGCCTCTGCAGTTGTGGTCCTTACACCCTCTGAGGGCAATAGTAATAATAAAAGGCAGCACAGAGTGATATGGAGCGTCAGGTATCACATCACCTCACCGTACCGTAACTCCATTCTCCATTCTCCCCACACGGGGCCCAATAATGCCGCTTAGAGCTATAAAGTACTCCGTACATAGTACGTACCGCATTCACCTTCTTAAGCCGAAATTGGCTCCATTTTGAGCCGAAGGCATCATCACGAAATAGAGAAAGGAGATTACGTCGAACTTTTTAGGAGTCATTCGAGTCTGACGACTATACAGAGTATGGGGTACTCCATCTGGAGTAGAAGACAGCTGAGTTCTTTCATCAAAAGAGAGTTTTAGGCACTATGTTGCATTTATCCACGGCTATTTCGCAATCATCCGATTTCATGTCAAGCGATCAATCTGGCATCAGGCAACATGCCACCATGCACGCAGCATCGATTAACTACCGATGCACCAATAATATACCCAGCCAGCTCGTCTCAAAGTGTGTTAGATCGATAGATGTGCAGTGCGCTACGGCGAACTGGAAAGTTTGAAGGGTAGCTTCAGGTTCATGTGCCGCAAGCTGTTTCCGAAGCTAGGTTCCTTCAGCGGCCTTACTCACGGATGACATGCTTCATCAATGGTAAAAATGACATCAAGCTTGCGTGACAACGCCTGATACTGTTCCGTGTCACGTACGTACGCGTCCCGTAAGTAGGCTTGGCGGTGTCCCCGCATGGCCGGAGCGGAAACGGATGGATGGCAGGACCGGGAGTGTTGCGAAAGCAACAAGGGGATCCGGCTTTGCCGGCTGCCGACTCCTGCGGCTTTCCGGATTGCCGAACAACTACCGCCAGCAGCTCACCGGGGCTCATTATGGCATTGTCAGAATCAACTGCTAGAGCAATCGAGCTGATCGGCCTTCTAATTGACTATTCCGTTGATCAAATCAGGCGATGCACTTGGAAACGCCTTATTTTCGGCCTTTTGCAGCAATTTGACGCGGACGAGATGTTGTGGGTGAGGCAGAAATCCCCAACCCAGGCACGCCGCTAAGATGCGGCTATTCTTCAGACTAAATCTTACATAAGATTCATGCTCTATGATACACGGAGCCGAGGTTGACTATGCGGTATGTTAGTGGCCTACCCTTGAACTAAGAGTACACCAAGTATTTATGAGAATTATATTGGCAATCTTGCAACGTATGGCACATATTGTTACGAAGACTTACATCTTCTAGCAGTTACCTGGGCATATTGAATGTAAATTCCTTGCAGAAATTCCCTACGGAACCTAGTTCACCAGAATTGTGGGATACGTCGGATTTTGGGAACTGAAGCTGAGTATATTTCAGCAGTGATGCCTTGGAACAATACCTCTGTTCCGATTCAGATTAAATTTGTAGTAATTTTTCTGCAACATCTTGTGTTTCATACGTGTGGTCAAGTGACCTGGGAAGCGAACCACTGGACCATTAGAAAGAAGTGACAGTACACTGTTGAAGTTGATGCTCCTCGCAAATAACAATAATAACGACAAAGCATGCGCTATAACCTGTTGGAAGACTATTTGCGTAGTCCTAAATCTAAGTGTCGAGGAAATTAGGGCTTTGCAATCGGCATGTCATGTTGCACAGGAGCCTCGCTCAGGACCTTCATGGTAGCTGTACGACCAATAATTACAAAGAGATTATAGAAGGACCCTCAAGTGCTTTTTCACCTTAACAGCTTATTACACCGTATCATTACTACCAACCAAATCTTCCTTATGACTTACTAGCGCTTATGCCCATTGCAGGTGCATCCCTCAAATGTGGAGGAGTTCTAGGCAGTCCACTGAATGAAGTTGGAAAATCAGAAGATAATGAGGTTTTGCGAGATAACCTATTATGAAAGGCGATCTCGCAGGTAGCCCTATGCTACAAGTGTATGCGACCTCCGTAGACCGTAGACATTGCTATCAGATTGGATCTGGCATAGGTAATCAGGTTGAATCATGGCGTGAGGAAGTGCCCCCTCGAGTAAGCAGAAGCCTCAAAGTGAATTAACTATACAAAGCGGTACCAGTTTCATAGTATGTTGCAGACAAATTCGTTGAGGCAGTTAGTGGCTATTTATAGACTAATAAACGAAATACTGCACCAGAAAAAAAAGATTCTATACTATATCTGAAGCTCAACATGTTTACTGATAGGCGGATCGCAGAAGGATCTCTGTACGATGCTCACCACATGCTGCCAATCACGGAGGATGCTGATACGTTTTCGCGCTAGGAGGTATAGGCCCTAATGATTGGAGTGTTAATAGCTTATATTACCTTCATGTTCCCAAAGCTCGTGAGAGATCTTGGAGTAGACTGCCATGTGTTTGCGGTAACTGTTACTGCATTGTGTTTATAGAACCCAAACATGATGATATACCCCATGCGCAAGTTTTTACGTATTATACGCGGTTGTTTCATATCACCAATTTAATGAGAAAGATGATTAACTATTTTCTCATGCAGTGAGCATGCAGAAAATAAAGAACCTTCTCGGACCATTCTCTAGCAACTAGGCCAGAATTTTGAGCAGGAGAGAGTATTCGAACTATTCTATCCACAATTAATTATTCCCAATCATCTTATCTTGATATTTCCAATAGGAGTTGCAAAAGCTGAGTAGCATGTAGAACAAGATTCATCACATTCGACTCCATCTCCGATACAAATGAGCTTTTGGTCATTAGTCTATACCCTTTGTTTAGCAGAAGTTTGAATTGCAATCTTGCTTGCCATCAGAGCCTTTCTAGTGTATGTGAAGGTTGAAAAAGGCTAGGGTATGAATCAACTAGTATTCTTCGATGAAACCAAGCCCTATGTTGACAATGAATCACATGCTAGCATCTAGTCAACATAGGCTTGCATGGCTCGAGTGATAGAGTATAAAGCATTGTATATATTTCAAGATTTCACTCTTATCACCGTGGTCTTATTGTCCTAACCATGCCGCACTTACTTCGATACAAGCCATTCGAGGAGCGGACAGCTTGTTGTAGTTCAGAACTCTCATCGGAATTACCCTCACAGCTAGTCGTCGCTGTCTCTAGTAGGGGAATCTTAACAACTCTGGGCATTCTATCCGGTATAACTTTATTATCACAGGAAGCCTCTTTCCTGGTGCGAAAGCTTCTGCCTAGATCAGGATGGAATGAGAAAAAGTGACCGTGTTTCCAGCCATAAACAAGAAGAAAACCAAGAAAAGGTTGAAATACTGGGAGTAGGTAAACCAAGGGTCAGATGGGTTAAATAGGGGCTCAGTGAAACCAAGGGATGAACGTGAACTTCAACTTCAGGAGCGCCCTATCTTACTCAAGCGGAGGTACACAAGTTCCACGTTGGTGTGAGAGTGCAGGCTAAAGGTACCGCAGCTGTTGTATCTATCTATCGACACCGAAAGTTCATGGTGTCAACAATAACAAGACTAGGATGGTAAATTCACGAAAACCAAACGCCCGCATTAGCGCTACTTTAAAAAATTGTATATAACTCTTGCTCTCTTACAAAAGCAGAACTTGCGCGCCGTGACAGGGGTGCTTGACTGATTTCGACTGATGGGAGACGGAGTATATTCTTAGCCTGAGAGGATGATGCAGTTGATGCCTCTTCAAAGAAGCTGACATATGAAATGAGAAGCCAGAAGTTGTGTACGAAATAGGCCAAAGTCTATGATGCCAAAATGATAAGTATTTTGTTCCATGCAACCTATAGCCGCTGAGGCGAGTTGTGCCTAGAGAAGTAAAAAGTGGCGCCCGTTGTCAGAAATGTCAGAAATAAGATCCAGCAACCGGCTGGCAGAATGAAGCTAGTCAACGGGCACTTATGCACTATCCCTCCAGTAAAACGGTTTAGTACGAGATTTTGCCTTAATTGGCAACTGCAAGCATTGGAGGTGTTTTCCAGACGTCACCGTGCTGACAAACATTTCTTATGGAACTAAGAAGCCCGGTCTAAGTGCCGAAATAGTATCTATTGTTATTTACGATTCAATATAGAACAGCGTATGCTCAATAATGTAGGTAGTTGAAGCTTCGAAGAATTGGCTCTATATGATCATAGAGGCGTCTCTCATGAATTCATACTAGACAAGGTCCATATAGACTTGACGTAGGAAACTGACCATTACGCTGGTAAGGACGTATAGAGTTAGAGACGAGGAAGGTTGAGAGTCAAGTTCCCATGATAGCTCAACCACAGTGGGCTATACTTTGGCTTGCTAACATTTAAGACGCGAGAGAAGCAAGTAATTGACCCGTGGTGAGGAGTAAACGTATATGCAAATCGTAGCAGCTTGCCTTGAATGATCCAGGCTTAGTAGTCCATAATGTATCATTAGGATCTCGTGGACGAGCTTTCCATACCTATTCTTTCTATTGGAAGCCCTTAAATACAAGCTATGCACGCACGGCTAGTTCTATCCAGATATATACATAGGCAGTCATAGTCACGAAAATATAGGGCATACACTGTAATGTATCCCCTATGTGGACAGCTTGGTTGAGTAATCAACCTTAGTAATTCTCGATTTATAAGAAAAGAACCTACCGCGCCAGTAGCCTTATCGACAGCGGAGAGGCTAGACAGCAAACGTGTCGTCTACGACTTGCTCATAGAAAATGCTATCTGTTCATGTTTACTCAACAGAACACTAAAGCGGCGGATACATGTCTGACCATGTTGTATTGCCGGCCTACTTACTAAAGCGGGGGATCAATGACTTGCGTATAAATCTACAACAAATAAGTGATAAGAGGCGCTCAATATCCCCCCATCTTCATAGTACACATAGCTGGACTCGCCTATCGGACACGTTAGCACGATGAGCTCAACACCATTTCCGTCCCCTACCAAGACATGGCATACCGACACATACCCGGCGATCGACCCGACCCGCCCAGAACTGAGTCTGGCTGGTAAAACTGCGGTGATCACGGGCGGAGGCAGTGGGATTGGCGGAGCGATTGCCCGGTCGTTTGCTAAAGCTGGTATTTCTCGTCTCGCATTGATGGGACGGAGGCTTCAAGTTCTGGAAGACAACAAGGCCCAAATCGCAAGCATCAACCCTAAAACGGAAGTATTACTGGTCCAGGCGGACATTGTCAATGCCGAGCAGGTCCAGAAGGCATTCGAGACCGTCAAATCAGCATTCGGAGAGCCACAGATTCTGGTCAATAATGCTGCTTATTTCGATGGGCCGGTCTCCGTCCTGAAAGACGATGTTGACACATGGTATAAAGCCTACGAGATCAATGTCAAGGGGAGCCTTCATGTTGCAAGGTCCTTTTTGTCCGTTGCTGCAAAGTCGCCTACGATTTTGAACGTGTCTAGCGGGCAGGTGCACCTGGATCCAAAGTTTTTCCCAGGCATGTCGGCGTATCTGTCATCCAAAATGGCACAACTACGCATGTTTGATGCTATCCAGGTCGAGCGGCCAGACGTGACCATTGTGAACTGTCACCCAGGTCGTGTGTTGAGTGAGATGTCGGCGAAAGTTGGTAGAACGAAGGGCATTGACACTCGTAAGTGAAACCTCATGAGTTAATCATTATATCACACAAGGAGATGATGCCTTGTAGGACAAGCAGCTAGCTGACCGAGTATGCCAGTCGAACTCTCCGGAGATTTTGCCGTGTGGGCTGTCAGTAATGAAGCTGCATTCCTCAAAGGGAAGATGGTATGGGTGAACTGGGACGTGGACGAGCTCAAGGCGAAGAAGGACGAAATTGCAAACAGCGGCCTCTTTACTGTCGCCCTTGAGGGCTGGCCATTCAAGCAGTAAGATGGCATGGTGTCTTTGGAGGATCAAGAATGGAGAAGTCGAAAGCAAAGCTGGCGTCAGTGTCTTTGAACACTATCATTTTGGAATATGAATAGGGATATGAGATGTCAAATTGAGAGGTCAGATCGAGCGTGCGTGAAGGTTTAGCTGTAAGCTAGAGTATTTTATGTCATTCCATAGCTTCGCATAATGTGAAGCCCGAATGGAGCATATTAATGCTTCGCTGCACGCTCTCCGTGAATTAAATCTCAACCGAATGTAGATAGCAAACATCTAAGAGAATTTGACAGAGATTGTTAAGTCGTGCAAATGTTTTTTTAATAGAAAACTGTCTTAGAACCCAAAGAGAAGACCAAAAGAATATATATTTCGGTGCAGGTTATTAAGTCCACACGCAAATTCGAGTAACGCGCAATGTCCACTTAGAGAAATTTCTCTGTTATGGGAGACATTACGAGTGCTGCTTTACCTGCGCCTGCTTACTAAGTTATTCGCGCCTCCACAGTCTTTCGCTGGTGTGGCGTCTGCCACGCGACAGCGGAGAATCATCTTTCCGTTCCGCCGAGATTTCTGAGCATCCATCTCAACACCAACAATGATCCAAGCTAAGCTCCTCGCTGCGGCACTGTGACGACGTCGAAAGAGGAAGCCATCGCCCACTCCGATTCAATTCATAGTCGATATCCCTCGTCAAACACCCATCATAAATCATGACTGGCCGAGGTGGAGGCGGTGGTCGCCGCGTGTTGCTCCCTCCCATGTACGCTTCTCCAAATCGCATTCTGCCCCACCGCTGCAGTGGAATCAAGGCTGACTCTCTGTAGCAACATGATTTTTAAGCTCCTTCAGAATGTGAGTAGATGATTCATATCCTTCCACGACTCCCGCGACGCATCGAAACAACAGGCAAACGGGGCAAATGATGCGATTGAACACCGGCACGGTCCATCAGAATGACCCGATGCGAGGGATTGGCAAGCCCATGAGCCTATCGATGGTCGTCGATACCCATAAAGAACTGCAGACCTCTCGGCCAATGCCCAGACGATCAACATTCATGATATCCGCGCGACGAACCATATCCTAACTGTTTACAGAATGCCACAGTCAGCGTCTGGTTGTACGAACAGCTGTCAATTCGTATCGAGGGCAAGATTCGGGTCAGTCAAATCGAGCATCTATCTATTCAACAAGCGCTAATTGGATATAAAGGGCTTTGATGAGTTTATGAACCTGGTCATTGATGACGCGGTGGAGGTCAGGCAAATCACCAAGACGAACGATAAAGAAACACGGAAACCGCTAGGTAAAGCGAGCAATATTGCGTGCCTTGACGAGTCGGGAATAAGCTAACCCTGCGCCAGGTCAAATCCTGCTGAAAGGCGACAATGTGTCTTTGATTCAGAACCTGTCGAACTAAATTTCTTTTCTAAATATACGGACATGCAACGTTTGGAGTCGCTTACACTTCGAGAAGATACCCTATTTAATAGGCACGTAAAGGGATATTCGTATTATGAATCATATATCACGTCTGGATAGCAACAGATAAAGGCTCGGCGTAATGAAAATTCAATGATCAAGATGCTTGCCATAATAGAGACTATCAACTGTGTAGCTCAAACAAAATAGGTCTTTCAGCACCTGCGCTCTACTACGTGGACCAGATAATATTGCCGATGTTCCGCCGATTTTGGTGGCTACGTAACTACAAGACCCCATCTCAGCAGTTTTAAAGGTAACGCCCGCTCTGCCTTTGCACCATCATAGACTCCACGTCAATCCTTATAGGTAGGCATGAACAAGGCGCGCTGAGATGCGCGAGTTCATGGACTATGTCCACAGCGCTTTCTACGAGGCGACCGGCTGGAGGCGCGACAACTCATATGCCGCGCTGAATTCGACGACAGATGGTGATTTCCCTCCCACCTCTTTACCGACCCTATGCCGATACGGCGCATGCGTATTCTAACGTCTCTTGCTTACAGCTCTCTTGAATTTCGCGACACCTCGCGGACTGCGTCTTACGTTATCAGCCCTCGCCAGTCCGAATTTTGCTACGTCGTATCAGCTTGGCTCTGTTGGCGTGGTGGATGGTTCGATTTCCTATCTCTTCTCCTCCGTACCCCTCCGAGGTCTCGTGGCTCCTCAGTCTGAGAATGTGCCACTGCCTGATCTCCTTCGAGCTTACCGCCCTTTGACGCCTGTTGCGCGGCGAGACGACCCCTCTCTACGACGCCCAGATGACAATGACAAGATCAAGGAGACGCTGCTTTACGGCAGATTATATCTACCTCTATCGCAGCTGGAGGCCCTGTTGGTGAGACGGATATCCCCCGCCTTGCAGGCACAGTTTAGCGCCGTCTCAGGCCAGCATCTCAGAGACGGAGGCACTGCGCTGGGATTAGTACAATACGATGTAGGGAGGTATGCGCTCGAAGGACTAGCCTCTACAGATGGTGGGCTACTGGGGTTCAGGGGAGTGTACAATTTTGGGGGTGATTTGAGTAGTAAGAAACACAACCAAAACTCGACAAACCCTACACCCGAGGGCGCACTTGGGCAGGGGAATGGCAACAGTGATAAGGAACGGATATACGGGCGCTTTAGTACGGGAGGAGAGATCTACTACGGCACGCTCAACAAGTCCGGTGGTATTAGTCTTGGGGCGAGATTCGCTACGTTGCCAGACCACAAGGGCACACCTCTGTCCGCCACGCTTACGCTAAACCCCTTGGTGGGTAATATCGCAGCCAGCTATGCAGTCCAGGCAGGGAAGGATTGCAGCCTCGCGACACGAATGGAATTTAACATATTTAGCTATGAGAGCTCATGGGCGGTTGGTATGGAGCTGTGGAGGAAACCCTTTGCTCGGAACCTTGCAGATGTTGAGCCAGATGCGGACATTGCTTCGACGAAAAATCTGACTGGAAATAAATTTCCGGATTCGACACCACCTCTCACACAAAGCCTCGAACAACCGATTCAAACAGCGAAAAAATCCGATATTACGCCAACGCCAACGCCAGCGCGGGCTGAAAGGAGCTTCAATGCAAAGCTAGAGTGGAGATTGGATGAGCCGGAAAAAGCGAATGCAAAGAAGAAGGAACAAAAATCAAATGCCAATAATACGGTCGTGAAGGCGAAGACCGGCAGAAAGAGCCCAGCTAAGGCGGAACGAGTAGTAAAGAAAGCAGAGAAGGAGAACGTAGGAAAGGATGAGCAAGAAGAGTATGCCGGAGTCATCAAAGCTAGGCTGGACCAAAACCTGCGACTGGGAGTGCTGTGGGAAGGACGGGTGAAGTCGCTGCTGTTTAGTCTGGGCAGCGGGATCGACCTGAGGATGATGAACAAGCCCTTCCGAACTTTGGGTCTGGAAATACAATTTTCGTCATGACGCATGGCTTCGCTGCCCAGGACTTATGGAGCTTGTTCTCAGCTTAATTTATATTATACAAAAGGGAGAAGAAAAAAAATTAACCGCTCAGTCAATTCTCGCAAATTGCGCCCAAGTAGCTGATCAACCCTAACGTTCGCTTGACTTAGCTGGATGTCGTCGTTACCGGACGTGGCGCGCTTAACCCCGAAGTTATCCGCGGAATCATATAACCAACCAAGCTTACACCAGGAATCTTGTGAGATACGTCTCTCAACATACTATTTGTAAATCGTTACACCAGTACTCCATTGGTACTCACAAGGCCGAATCCTTCAAGATCCTGCACGTTGCTTCCAGCAAATCACACCAGCCGTATGGGGCGTCAGTCGCGCAGACGGCCGTACTCCTGCTCGCTGTGCCGGGTCCGAAAGCTGCGCTGCAACCGCGGCTTTCCTTGCTCCAACTGCTCTATCCGCGGAGTTCCGTGCGACGGCGGCGGCTCTCTGCAGGGGACGGCAACGGCTCCGAGCTATGGTGGTAGTGGTGTTAATGGTGCTCATGCCGTTGGTGACGGCCCTTTCGCAGGTGGGTCGCAGGAGGTTCTCGATCGGAATCATTTGGCGCCATCGTCGCTTGCTTCTTCGCGGCTTCAGCTCGTGACGGCGGATGTCTTGCGCCTCGAAGACAATTGCTCTAGTCATAACTTGTCTGTAAGTCTTATGTATCTGTTCTTGCTCATGTTTCGCTCAAACAAATTTTGGAGCATATGAGGATCCAGTAGCTAAAGCGACACTCATCATCGGCTTCACCACCAGGACTCATTAGCACCACCCCGTATCACGTTTCGCACTCGTTCCATCCGCGCTATTCCGAATCCCCTATTCTTTACTCACGACAATGTGGGCTCTCCAACAGAGACCGACGAGGTCAAGGTCATCAAGTGTTTATGTCTGCCGTTACACGAAGACATGCACGTTCTGTTGGACAAATTCATCAAGGATGTCCTTCACTTTCACCACATATTTCACACGCCCTCCTTACCTTCTCTGGTGAATGACATTTACGATGCTTTGGAAGAGGATGAAGCTATTGATATAGGCCAGTTGGTTCTCATCGTGGCAATTTGTTGCAGCAGCACGCATACGTGGACCCGTTATGACGACGTCAGGGATCTTTTTGAACGTGCAGAGGACGCCAACACGCAGACGGCAGGATGGCTCATGGCGGCTCTAGATGTCATTCACCATGCCCACATGGCAGCCCATGTTTCACTGGAATGCACTCAAGGCATCATTGCTGTTTTCTTTACGCTATGTAGCCTGGAGGGCATCTCGACGCGGGCTCGTTTGCTTTTCGCTCAGGCTATTGCCATGGCCCAAGAGATAGGGTTACATTGCATCGACTCTCCTAATGATAGTAGCAACTCGAAGAGACATAAGACTTCCACAATTGAAGCAGAGGTTGGACGTAGAACCTGGTGGTACCTCACGGCTGTGGATTGGTAAGCTCTCATTTAGACATGGCAGATCTTGTGAGCTATGTTCTAACGCCCGATAATAGGATGCTTTCACGATTATCCGTTCCCCAGCAAGGGACATATAGCATACTACCGAGCCAGATGGTAGCACGGAAACCCCGAAACGCAAATGACGAAGACATTGTCGATGGAAAAGAGATTGTCGATCGCCCTTTAGAAGAAGCTACAGATGCCTCGTACCTCCTTCAGAGAATCCGGCTCGCAGAGTTATTCTACGCCCTCGGCAGCCAGAATCAGCCCGTCAATTCAAGCTCGGAAGAAGCATTGTACGGTAAAATCATGGAAATGGATATGAAGCTTCGGCAGTTTATGAAGGAGTTGCCATCATTCTTTGTCCTGGATAGCGAGGTCCTCACTAAACTGCCAGACCTAGACACTGGGCGCTCATCCAACATTACAATCCAGCGCTACATGCTCCACATGATTTTTCATGGTCAGATTTGCAAGCTGCACTTGCCATACCTTGCTCGAGGCACCCTTCATCCAGCATTTGCATACTCCCACGACTCTTGTCTAAAGGCGGCCAGGAGCATCATTCAGATAGAACGCCAGATGAGAGCCGAAAACTCGACATTCATCTTATTCCGCCAGAGGATGAACATCAAGTTTCGTAGCATATTTATCGCCTGCATTGTCTTCGTCCTAGACGGATGCCTTACCACTGTCCGGGAAGGCGAGGCAGCGAGGGGTGACGAAACGGTGGCTGATGCATGGAAGATATTGTACGAGACAAAAGATCAGTCGCCCCTCGCTTCGAAACTACTGAGCCTCTCAATTCAAGTGTTGCAAAAGTACAAGGCGTCCCATCCAGCGCTAGAGATGATGAGAGAATATTATGTTGAAGGGATCAATCCTACGAATGGAGATGGCGCGACGGAGGCGGAGACTGGGCAGCGCTACGGCGCCCAGAAAGACTTTTTCTCTGAGCGAAGGCATGAAACGTCAGAGGATGCCGACTTGGAGAAGCTGTTAGAGACACTTCAGGGTGGTAGAAGAGACTGGAACACACTCTTCTGGGGGCTGGGGGCACCCTTTATGTGAGGAAAGTTGGGTCAAGTAATGTAAATAGAGGACCGACAGACGGGCCTCAAAATACAGCTTGCCATAATAGCTAAACTTGTCATAGCTGTCACATTTCGAAAAGAATACATCATGGAAATTAGAATATATTCAATCATAGTTCCAATAGCAATGCCCCGATGAAGGACAGCCAGGCGGGCACATCAGTTGTCAGTGTCCTCACTGTATGCAGCCTTATCCAGCCAGCCATCTCGCCTTGGGCCAACTCTGGGTTAGAGAGAATGCGTTCCATGATTGCAAGCACCTGTTTAGAAATGAGCCATGCCGCCTAGGAGAAAGTCTGCTGCCAATGCCATAGTCAAGTTCACATACCGAGTTTCCGAAGCCAAAGTGAATCAGCGTAAACGCCAATCCCGCCCATGCCCACTTTGAAGCCGCTTTCGCTTGAGCTTGAGCTTCAGCCGAGCCGGCATTATCCTGAGCACGGGCTGCTCGAATCCCCGATGCAATGGTCACCGCACTGAGAGACGTGATGCCGATGAAGCCCGGCTTGAAGAAGTCCTTGAACCATACTGCGATCGCAGGGCCTGGGTAAGCGGCATTTGCGAACGGGATGACGGTGATCCATGCTCCGAGAGCCATGCCAACATTGAGAGACGTGGAGATGACGGGGATTAGCGATTTGGGGATCTTGCGACCCACTGACGATGAATTGCTTGCGTTGGATGCCATTTTTTTTTCTTCTTGGTTTCTTCTTCTTGAGCGGCTGAAAGAGACTGCAAGAGCACAATCGAGTAAGCGACGTTAGAGCTTACTTATAGTCTTACGGAAATAAGCATGGCAGGATCTCAAACCAATCGTGGTTAGCCACTAGACCTACGCAGCCATAGCTCGAAGCTCTTGGCCATTGACAAGAACTAGATAAGCCCCGCTTCCCGAGAAGAGTAAATAAGAGGTGGAATAAATCGTCCCTATTTTAAGATAGACCCCAAATAAGAAAGAGTAAGCACATATAATCCCCACAGTACATAATCCTATCTGCCGCACATACTATTAAAGCTCAAGCTACATGTATGGTCGGATCATGAAAAAGTTTAGACCAAATTCAATTTTCTCAATCCTCAGGCTGTAAGGCAGTAGAGGCTAGCAGAGAGTAACGGTGGCGTGGCATGATAGCAGCAACAGGTGATGCGGCTAGTGTATGGGTTAATCGCAAGATTGTGGTGTTGATAGACATTCTGGCGCCGGAGACTCCACACATCCACGACGACTGATGGAAGGGCTGTGATCTACGCTAGACGAAGCTACTAGCGTTATTTCAGTAATTGCTCGAAACTATCAAAGGATGCAATCTATAAGTCATTGATTTGGTGTTACTACAAGATGCGATCTCTTCAGTCTTGCAAAGCTGGTGAGATCTGAAGGTACATATATATGACAGAGCCCGGCGACGCTCGGAATCCGAGTACAGTTCGTCTCCATCGAATACTAGGAGCCGCTGTCATTGATAGAAGAAGTTGTATATGAAGTCCAAAGTGGTAAACCGATACTGGATAATAGTAGATAGACTGAGACTAGATTCCACTAGGTGTAGATGGTCGGTTGGAGGAGGTTCAGAATATAAGCATGTTATTCTGGCACAGATCTTACCCTACACTCACAAACCTTTTCTACAGGAGGCATTCTGTGAACATTTCTCCTAAAGTATGTTTGTGCGATGAACAGTCAACTGGCGAAATGAGCTAAGCGGCTAGAGGATATAATGAAGAGCTCATCAAGAGGTACAAGTTCATCAAGGTGCAAGGCGACGCATAAAGCACCTGCTTAGCTACTTCAAGCCTGCTTAGTAAGACATCAGCTGAGTACAGGTACCAAGTTCAGCTCTGCTTGCATGCCAGCTCACGGTTGCATCCACTTCCCAAGCTGCACACTTCATACACGTAATTTTTCAATCACTACCCTTCACGTCATATTTGGAGAATAAGGCGAAGATCAATTAAATGCCAAGCTAATACTGAGTGCATCTCCACCGGCAGTCACGACATAACACAAGCCCAGCGGCTCATGGCTGGATAACTGTAGGTAACATATGTCATCACGTGACCGAATGGCGCATGCCGGTTACATAAGCACGCAATAGAAGGCAAAGCCATCCCGCGAAGCCTCTGGAAGTTTCTGGGGCGCAGCAGCAGCTTCGAACGCTCTGCCGGACCAGGGAAGTCGTGAAATCACACCTACCTCACATCACCCCAAGGAACGCAATGGACACGTCAGACTCTCGTGACTTTTACTTCGGCTATGCTCTAGAACTATCCACGTCGGCGGGATGATGATTCTATGTGAAGGCTGGAGAAACTTCTCCGGCCGCGCTGCTTTCAAGTATAAAGAAGCAGCGCCAGACCGGCCACTTGAGTCCAGAACCATTCAGTAATCAGACAGACCAAAGCATCACAACAAAGCATCTCATGCAAATCTGCAGAGCGCCTCTACGCAACGCACTACGCCAAAGCAACCGATCCTTGAAACGACTATCTACTTCAAGACCCTTTACCAGCACACCAACACCCAAAATGTCTCTCTTCCAGCGCGGCTTCTACACTCCCGAGACCTCCTTCACTCCTCTCTTCCGCCTTCTCGAGGACTTTGACAACTACTCTCGTCAAGGCAACGGCTCCAACAGCGGCCGCCGCTCAGGCCTGCCTCTGTGGCAGCCCAAGTTTGATGTGCGCGAGACTGAGACTGCCTACGAACTCCACGGCGAGCTTCCTGGCATCAACAAGGAGAACGTCCAGATTGAGTTTACCGACGACCAGAGCCTCCTCGTCCGTGGCCGGGTTGAGCGGACTTACACATCCGGCACCCCCCCTGCTGGTGCCCTAGAGGGCAGCTCCAAGGGTGCCATCACTGAGGGTGGTGAGGACAAGGCCAAGAAATCCGCCCACAAGCCTACCGTGGAGGATGCCAACGACGACGGCACCCCCGCCCAGAAATCCTCCGAGGGCCAGGTCACCAAGGGCGAGGGCGAGAAGCAGTCCAACGACACTGCCAAGTACTGGCTCACTGAGCGCAGCGTCGGCGAGTTCTCTCGCGCCTTCAGCTTCCCCTCTCGTGTCGACCAGGACAACGTGACTGCCAGCTTCAAGGATGGCATCCTGACCATTGTCGTTCCCAAGGTGGCCAAGCACGAGCCCCGCCGCATCACTGTCAACTAAATTTATCTTAATCAATTGCTTTGAGAGGATGTCATGATTATGAATTTGGCATGGATGGATGATGGTTTGCATTTAGTGGGGCGTTTCAAGTGTTGAGAGCGACAGCCGATATTTGACGATTTTCACAGCTTATGGAGGAAGCAATGTGAAGGGGGTTTGCATGCACTCATTTTTTTGATCGGACAATGATGTTTGTTCATTTATCATACAGTGAATAATAAAATAATTTCCGACTCACTGGCTCAGTCTTAGTTCATGAATGATGTGATGAATAAAAGAACAAAAGCGCTCAAGATGTCATCCTACACGATGACCTACACCATCATGCTCATCCTAAGCGCTGATGGTGCCACACATCCAGAGCTTCGAGAGCATCGTTCAAGAGATTACCTCGAGAATGAAGCTCAGCTCTTGCTGTGTACACTGCCAATTGGAATGGTCTGGATGTTTCTTTGACAGCCCACAAAACATGACCTGATGAAAACGCTGAATAGGACTAGTCGGCCGTGGCATTATTGGAAGATGACGGCTAGATCACGTCGTAAGACGCAAGCGGGGGTGATAACTCAAAAAGACGACTAATAGACTGCCCCCTTAGTGCGGAGGTTATGGCAACCACATGCATGTGTAGCTAATCAAATCAGATGTCTGGTCCCCGCCTCATCCGTCTCCCTGACGCCCGATACGAAACATCTTATTAGCCCGACTATCATCCACTTGAGGGCTTTCTTGTTTGTCATCCTATAGTGGGAATAGCTTCACTTAGACGTCCCCCCGTACATACAGCCTCATGGCCAACAACAGCTCTCTTACATTGACTGACGAGGATCTGAACCTCGCCTTCAAGGCCACCTTCACAAATGTCTCCGTCACCCCTTTCCGCATACACGTCAAGCAGGACTTCTTGGACCGCACCAAGCTCAAGGCTTCGCTGACTCGCTTCGTCGAGACGGAGTATCCCCCTCCCCACAAGGAAGCAGACTTTACGGATGGGCCGCCCACGCATGTGGCCAAGGCCATCGCCTCCCATTGGGCCGCTTCCTTCGACTGGAGGGCCGTCGAGGATGACATCAATACTCGTCTGACCCAGTTTACCACCATTGTGCACACGCCGGACACAGGATACCCGGAGCCCATCCCGCTACACTTTGTCCACCATCGCTCTCCTCGCGAGGATGCTATCCCCCTGCTCTTTGTGCATGGATGGCCCGGGTCCTTTCTCGAAGTGGCCAACATCATACAGCTGCTCACTCATCCTGCCGACGACTCGGTTCCAGCTTTCCATGTTGTAGCTCCATCTATTCCTGGCTATGGCTTCTCACCCTCACCCCGCGCGCCTGGGTTCGGCTGTCGCCAAGCCGGTGCTGCCTTTAATGCTCTGATGCGGCATCGGCTTGGGTACACACGATACGTAGTGCAAGGTGGCGACCTAGGGGATTTCATCAACCGGTATGCAGCGGTGGATTTCCCAGATTCAATCGTAGCCTTGCATTCAAACTTTTGGGTTATCCCGCCCACGGCCGATGACCTCGAGCGACATGAGCAGGGCCAGTCGACGGCCGATGAGGCTGAGATCATTTCCAGACTGGGCCGATTCACGACCAAGCGCTGGGCGTATGCGCATCTGCAACAGACACGACCGTTGCGGCTAGCACATGCAATGACTGACTCGCCCGTGGGATTGGCCATGTGGATCTACGAAGTGTTGGTCTCGAGCGTGGACGAAGAAAACGTTGCGACCATCTGGACGCCAGATCGCGTCATTACGTGGACCATGATGCATTGGATCCCGGGCCCGTATGCTGCCTTTTCCATCTACAGGCATGGTGCTGCCGACGGCGCCATCTCCGTCCGCGGTATCGAGAGGCTGCCATACGTACACCAGCCCGTCGCAATTAGCCAGTTCCCTCGCGATCTCTGGTACCTCACCCCGCTGGAATGGGCAAGGAGAGGCGGAAATGTGAAATGGAGGGCCGTCCACAATAAGAGCGGGCATTTCCCAGCCGTCGAAGTACCCGAGATTTTGGCAAAGGATATACAGCGTTTCTTTGGCAATTTGGAGGAGAGCGGGACAAAGGTCTTTACAAAGACGGCGGACTGAATTACGCGATTCCCTCCGCTTTAAGTTACTTGGAAGCTTTGAGCCGCCTCATATAGTAGAGAATTTTGAACTATCTTGTCGTACGCTATCTGATTATGTCCAAGTGACGTGTGAATTTCAAGGTCACCGTCTCCCAAAATTTCGACCAAAGCTGCAATTGACGATGGGCGCTTGGTGTTGAAACCTATCGCATCCCCCACCATAGCACATCGTCCTTTAGACACTGAAACGAGCCCCAGAGCTTCGCCGTTAATGAGTTGGAAGTCGAGACAATCATTATAGATAAGAACATTACCAAGAAAATCATCCCCTGCTCTGCGAGCCGTTTGTAACGCATATCGAACATACTTTGGGATGCCATAACTAGAAACGGTCTATCGGCTACTGGATGGCTAAAATTGATATTTTAGTGAGCACACGGTTCTCCAAATGTGATGAAACTAATGCTATACGTCAGTAGCCACACAGACGATTTAGTGTGACTGCATGCTTCAAATCAGAGACACAAGATAGTCGATTTGCTCGCCGTATACACTGCAGTCGAAATGTTGTTCTTCTGCAATTGTGGGCCCTAAAAAGCGATGAGATGGTCTGAAAGCTACCGGCTCTGTATCAAAAAAAAACTGTAGATCGCGAGATTAAGTCTTATGTAGGCTCTCATAAGCCGAGAAAGACGAACTCATTTCCATCAATAAGACAGTATACCATTAGAAAGTGACTAATGATGGGGATTTCTGCATGGATGTGGCGTCAGGATCATCTACAATCCTAAATCCAAGGGGATGATATCATCCTAACAGACTGTCAAAGGCGTCATTGCTAACACATATAGATATGGATCTCAAAGTGAATATATGGCGAGCTCTTCAATGGTTTTATTGCCCAGTCGCCAGAGCAATACAAAGGGCTGGAGACCATACAAAGGGCTGGAGACCATATCACACCAGTCTATAGAGTTCGCTGAGGTTCACCGTCTAGACGGCTCCCGAAAGCAAGTGCTGATCGGAAGGCAGCCCATTCGTCTTGCCAGAGTATTCCTTGAAAAATAACCCAGATAAGCATTCAACATTCAACATTGGTAGAACTGAGCAGTGATATGGATGGATGTGAAGCAGCGAGAGGCGACTCGCTACATACGAATGTGACTAGGTGTATAGAAGAGCTTGAGGTGATGGGATTTGCCCGACTCCGCGTAGAGGGTTATTCCGGAGACAAAATGCCACAGCCCATTTCTTACAGAGAGGAATAATTGTCAACGATGAATTGCAGACTATAAGTTCACATCATGAAATCTTCAGATCCCTGAGAAGTGAATTTGTAATGCTGTGCAATATGGCTGCTTGAGCATAGAAAGCAACCGCCCAATCAGCAGTCGCATACGGAAGATCGATGCGTGCTCCTAACGGTGCTCCCCACCTTTCGAAACTTCGGTTCTATAGTATTTGCCATTGATAGGGATGCAAAATGGCTGACAATAAGACTTTATCGCCTCGTCTATTGGTCTGGGAATGCGCAAGTCAGCCTTGCGTCTCGTGGCTGCTGCGTTGAGAATGGGCATATGCATATCGGCCCACGCCAGTTACAAGAGAGGCTAAATTAGAATGATTAGGCATGGCATTATGCTTATGGACTTATTGCCATCTTTCCAGAGTGGAAGTCGTCATGTTCTTCATCCCTCGGCTTAGCATTTAAACGGTGAAAGACATCAGGGGATAGTTGTTCTTCGTTGTGAGCGTCTGGCCACCTTCCACATGCCCCAAAGCTTCTTGAGACCTCATGTGGCTTGACCTGGTAGGTTAAATACTTTACCCCTGTTAATGTCACGACCGCGATACTTTCTTGACACGAGCGCCAAGTGCAGCATGTAAAGCTGTACAAATTGTCTACATAAGATACACGTCTTGCCTCTTCCTCTGCTGGTATAGCAACGTGTCTCAACTCATATGAGCTCATATGAGCCTTACTATGCCTTGATTGAGATCAGTTTGGACTTGTCAGAGGGTCGGAGCACAGAGAGAATAGTGATGAAGTCAAAGGGGAAATAGGCAAGGACTTAGCTATGATCTAGCAGCTAGGTATGGAGGAGTGATTATTTATCTCTGAGCCTTTCAAATAGAAGGGGAAATCTCCCCTCCTTATAGTCCTTTTCTCAAGCCACAGGCCTTAGTTTAAACCTAGATGCTTCCTCTCAGCATCCAAGCTTTTTGGATGCCTGACAGGACTCGACCTAGTAGACAATAAAATATCAACTGGCATTTTTTTCGCCACAGAAGAGGAAACGCCCCGACTCTGAGCGTGCCGTCTACTTAGTCCGATCAGTATTTTATTCATGCAGGCTCAAGCTCATTATTACATATCGTTAGCCATTACTGAATGTAGAAATAAGAAAATTAGTCATTTCAGATTTGTATTAATTGACACGCAAGGTCTCTACCACTATCGCTCAGCTGGAGTCATGAAAGCGTTGCCCTATCGTGGATCAAATCAGTCAGACTGACGCTATAAGTATGAAACCTTGGACTTCCATAGTGTTGGCTTTGTCTAGATTGATCCTACATACCGAGATAGGAGTGGGAAAATGGACTGACCAAAGGAAATGTCTCATTGCCACAGTGCGCGTCTAGCATGTTCAGCCGCCCCTCGCATGATGCGTCAAAAGAGCCTTACCACGATCGCTATTCGTTGCGTCGCGACTTTTCCCAGGGGAGGGAAAAACGCCTTGCGGCCTAATTCAAGAAATTGCTACCCAAGCAAATTCTGATAATTATACGATTCCTTCTAAATCCGACAACAAGCCTGCCTTCGTATCACTCGTATCTGAAGATGCAGAGAAGTTTATACTCAATCAGTGGTAAAAAACCATATACGAGCATAACCATGTCTAATCCCCTCAAGTATACCGTTGGCTGGATCTGCGCCATAACGACCGAATACGTTGCCGCCCAGGCGTTTCTCGAAGACAAGCACGATAAGCCGGAATACGTGTCCCCTCATGACAATAACAACTATACGCTTGGTCGGGTTGGACGGCATAATGTCGTGATAGCAGTCCTGCCCAATGGTGAATATGGGGAATCGTCCGCTGCGAGCGTCGCGAGAGACATGCTGCACAGCTTTCCAAACGTCAGGATCGGCTTGATGGTCGGAATTGGTGGCGGCGCTCCTAGTGCGAAGCATGATATCCGTCTTGGGGATGTCGTAGTCGGCATTTCCAGCAACGGAGAGGGTGCCGTAGTCCAGTACAACTTCGGAAAGCTTATACAGGGCCAAGGGTTCCAAGAGACGGGATTCTTGAATCAAGCACCCGTGCTTTTGCGGGCGGCTGTTAATGGACTCATGGCAGACTATGAGTCTGAAGGGAACAAGATCCAAGAAGCAATTGATGACATTCTTGCTAAGAAATCAAGGCTACGAAGGAAATACAAGCGACCTGAAGCATCTTCTGATAGGCTCTACCAAACTCTAGTTGCGCACCCAGCGAAAAGCGAAGCCGAATGTTCAAGGGATTGCGGCAACGATCCATCGACGATGATTGTGCGTCCTGAACGGTCCGACGATGATGACAATCCAGCAATTCATTACGGTCTGATCGCATCGGCTAATGTACTTATGAAAGATGCTACAGTGCGAGATGCACTTGCAGCGAGGGAAGGCGTCCTTTGCTTTGAAATGGAAGCTGCTGGATTGATGAACCACTTCCCCTGTCTGGTTATTCGTGGCATCTGCGACTATTCAGACTCACACAAGAATAAAGAGTGGCAAGGCTATGCGGCAATGACAGCCGCAGCATATGCAAGAGATCTTCTCCACCAAATAACCCCGAATAGGCTCGAGGCCGAGAAGACAGTTAAAGAAAACGCATTATATGGTAATTACTAGCACGTTTAAGCATTGATATCATACCTGAATCTGCATTAATATTTTTCATAGGCCTTCAAGAAATCGCCAAAGACCACCGTGACATCGCAGAAGATCATCGAGGCATCGGAGAAGATCACCTTGAAGTTGCAAAGGCGCAGCTTGAGTCACAGAAAGAAATTGAAAGGAAAAAACAGCTTGAAGAAGAGCAAAGATGTCACCAGCTGTTCCGCCTTACAAGCAGCGGCAAGGACATAACATATGAATGGTACAAAGACCGCGTGGAAGACAGGCTTGAAAAGACATGTCTGTGGTTTCTCAATCATGAGCGCTATCAGATGTGGTTGAAGCAAGAGTCCGGCCCCCTTCTTGTTACAGCAGATCCTGGCTGCGGAAAGTCAGTCTTGGCCAAATATCTGATCAACCAGGGTCTACCACGATCGGCAACCATATGCTATTTCTTTTTCAAGGACAAGGACCAGAACACTTCCCGCCAGGCGCTTTGCGCTATAATCCATCAGCTATTTACTCAAAAGCCGTGCTTGATCAAACACGCCTTACAACATCTCCATTGGAACGGCCAAGGCTTAGTCAACTCTACGGAATCGCTCTGGAAGATTTTACAAGACGCAATAAGGGACCCTGAAGCGGGATATATTATTATAGTCCTCGATGCTCTGGATGAATGCGCTGAGTCTGAATTTTCGGACTTGATACGAAATGTGGAGAGCCAGTTCCAGACCGGACAGTCAAGCGACACTGAGATGAAGCTTAGATATCTTCTCACGTGCCGTCCGTACGAGCAAATCACATCTCAATTTCGAGGTCTATTAAAGTCTTTTCCAAATATTCGCATCCCTGGAGAAGAAGAGTCAGAGGTCATCAGTCAGGAGGTGAATTCCGTCATCAAACACCGGCTCAACCAGCTGTCACTCTCGCCGGAAGTCAAAGCACATATGGAGAAAATATTGCAAGAAACACCACATCGCACTTATCTCTGGGTGTATCTTTTATTCGATCGTCTGAAGAAAGGAGACCTTAAAAAGACAATCAAAGGGGCTAAGTCTTTCATTAAGACACTCCCAAGAAGCGTGAATGAGGCATATGAGCAGATTCTAAACAAGTCTAAGGAAGCTCATATAGTTCGAAAGGCTTTGAGCATCATACTAGCTGCTTGTCGACCCCTGACACTGACGGAAATGAACATTGCCATGGAAATGGATGAACAAACGCAGACTTTCGATAACCTGGATTTGGAAAATGAAACCGACTTTAAGTCGCGTATAAGGTCGTGGTGTGGACTGTTCATCTCGGTCTATCACGGCAAAGTGTACCTCATGCATCAGACTGCACGTGAATTTCTCCTTGCAAATTCAGCATTATATGCCAGTATCTCACCAGCGCGAAGCTGGTATCAATCTATTACTGTCCGGCAGGCACACTCTGTCCTGGCAGAGGTATGTATCCACTATCTAAACCTATTTAATTCCAGTGCTAGCCTTGCTCTCGACGCGGACACGGAAGCCAGCGCTTGCACTGATAACAACGGCTTCCTATATTACTCAGCTGAAAGCTGGAGCACTCATTTCTATCAAGCGGATTTTACTGATCACGATCCCATTATACCCTATGTACTAAGAATTTATACCCCTGATTCAATGACCTATTCACTGTGGTCTAGTATTTTCAGCCGAGCTTCTAGGGTGAGGATCACGGGGGATGATACAAATCTACTATTAGCCTCTTACAGCGGCCATCGCGCTATCGCCAAGCAGTTAATAGAGATGGGGGCTAGTCTAGAAGCAAGGGATAGCTCTGGCTGCACGCCGCTATTCTGGGCAACCTATAATGGGCATGAGCCTATTGCTAAGCTTCTGATTGAGAAGGGAGCTAACCTAGAGGCAGGAGATAGGATAGCCGGCACGCCGCTATGTTTAGCAGCTTCAAGGGGTCATGAGGCTATAGCTAAGCTTCTTATTGAGAAAGGAGCTAATCTAGATGCAGGGTATAGGTTTGGCGGCACGCCGCTATTCTGGGCAGCTTATAATGGGCATGAGGCTATTACTAAGCTTCTAATTGAAAGAGGAGCTAATCTAGAGGCAGGGAATAGGAAAGCTGGCACACCACTACAAATAGCGATTTCTAATAGGCATGATGCTATTATTAAGCTTCTTATTCAGAAGGGAGCTAATATTAGAAGAATATAGGGAGGATATAAATAAAAATAAACTGACTGTTGTTACGGATCCGGGCTACGCCCGGACTAGGGTTATTCCAATTCCGGCTTGAACCGCATGGGCCCGGGTCGGGCCCGACCCGAGTCCAGGATAAACCCGAGGTATACCCGGAGATATATTAATTAGGGTATTAGCTGCGCACTTTTAGTATATTTCCTTTTTCCTTAAGAATAATAATTCCATTCATTCAGACGCTTATTCGCAGTCGCCATAAGGCCAGTCTGTTACAACTGTAAGGGAGTGGCCCGGAGGGCTCCAGCGATAGCTAGCGCTGCTATTCCCTAGCGGGGTTACTGCTTGCCAATTGCGTTACGAACAGCAAAAGGATACGAATTGAACT